>CM035840.1:463200127-463521950 GCA_020510985.1 Pholidichthys leucotaenia
TAAGCTAGAATCAATCGCCAGTGCCAACTATGAAGCCTTAATGACAGATATTAATGAGTTACTTCAGAGATGGATGTCACTACCAATGCCGATGATCGGGAGAATTAATATACTTAAAAGTAATATCTTACCAAAAATACTTTATTTATTTCAATACATTCCTTTACCACCACCTTCAGATCTATTCTCAAGAATTTAAAAAAAGTTAGTGGAATTTATATGGAACAATAGGAAGGCTAGATTACGTCTGTCCTTACTATATTTACCATTTCATCGTGGAGGTCTGAAATGTTCAAACTTTATGTTGTATTACTGGTCAGCACAACTGAGGTCTATGACATATTATTTTTCATCAAATGATCTCCCTCACTGGACTGAAATGGAATCATACAATTTACCTTTACCTCTTCCCTTATTCATATACTCAGACTCGGCTAAAAAATTACAGAAACAAGTTAAAAATCCAATTGTAAAGCATATGATCAAAATATGGTGTGAAACCAAAAAAATATTTAAAAGAACCACACTTATTATCACAATTTAGCCCAATATGGGGTAATCAATATTTTACACCAGGGAGAGCGGATGCTGTATTTAAAGTATGGAATTTAAAAGGGATTCAAAAGATTCAAGACTTATATTTGTCACGTTCAGATAACATAATGTCTTTTGAAGAACTGAGGATCAAATTCAATCTTAATAGAACACATTTTTTTTAAAATATCTTCAGCTTAGGAATCTTATTCGATCAAATCAAAATAATGCTCTCACCCGACGTACTTATTCATCCTTGGAAAAAATTTTGACGAAAGATAGTAAGAGAAAGGGTATTATTTCTGAGTTTTATAACTCATTGACACTATTCTCAAGTGAAAACTCACAGAAAAGACTGAATTATTGGAAAGAAGACCTGCAAATTGAAATTTCAGAGGAACATTGGGAAATGGCTTGTACAGAAGCTCAAACCAAATCAATAAATGTACGTCTTAAATTGATACATTTTAAATGGTTAATGCGGATGTATGTTACACCAGTGGAGTTAAATAGATATAACAAAAACATACCAGATATACCGTACACTACCGTTCAAAAGTTTGGGGTCACTTAGAAATTTCCTTATTTTTGAAAGAAAAGCACTTTTTTTCAATGAAGATAACTTTAAACTAATCAGAAATACACTCTATACATTGCTAATGTGGTAAATGACTATTATAGCTGCAAATGTCTGGTTTTTGGTGCAATATCTAGATAGGTGTGTAGAGGCCCATTTCCAGCAACTATCACTCCAGTGTTCTAATGGTACAATGTGTTTGCTCATTGCGTCAGAAGGCTAATGGATGATTAGAAAACCCTTGTGCAATCATGTTAGGTCTGCAATGCTGTAATTGCTGCAAATGGAGGATTCTTTGACGAAAGCAAAGTTTGAAGGAAAAAATTATTTCAAATACAAGTCATTATTTCTAACCTTGTCAATGTATTGAGTATATTTTCTATTCATTTTACATCTCATGGTGGTAAATAAGTGTGACTTTTCATGGAAAACACAAAATAATTGTCTGGGTGACCCCAAACTTTTGAACGGTAGTGTATGCACAAAATGTATGGAAAGTAAAGGAACCCCATTTCACTGTTTATGGGAATGTAGAAAAATCAGAATGTTTTGGGAAGAGGTGAGGGTAACAATTGAAAAAATAATTTCAGAACAATTCACATTGAACCCTAAACTGTTTTTGTTGGGTTTGTATCCAGAAAAGCATAATTTTAAAAAGAGTGAAAGAGCATTCATAGACCTCAGTTTGCTTAATGCCAAAAAATGT
This sequence comes from Pholidichthys leucotaenia, assembly GCA_020510985.1. Classification (NCBI taxonomy): domain Eukaryota; kingdom Metazoa; phylum Chordata; class Actinopteri; order Cichliformes; family Pholidichthyidae; genus Pholidichthys; species Pholidichthys leucotaenia. The sequence continues at coordinate 463,201,945 of CM035840.1, forward strand.
ATTGCACTACTGTGGAAAAAGACTCATAGACCAGATGTGACTCAGTGGTTAAGACAGATGTTAACAAACCTTCCACTAGAAAGAATAACATACATACTGAAATCAAAGGAAAATGTGTTTGAGAATATATGGAGACCTTTCATTGATTATGTAAAGAAATTAAACATAACTTCTGAAGAAGAAGGTGAATGATATGTGTGGACCTTGCAAATTCCAAATTGGTGAATGTATAATATGTATACGTATGTAATGGATTACCTAGACTAAACAGAGGAGCATTGTTGATGGCTTGCCTTTGTTAGTGGTTGTTGGTGTTTTTAGTACTTTTTTTTGTAATTAGTTTTTTTTTAATTATTATTATTTTTAAAATACTTTAGTGTTAGTGTTTGATTGTTTGAGCCATGTTTGTAAAAAAAAAATAAAAAATATTGTGGAAAAAAAAAAGATTGCACAGCATTCTGGACTGTAAATATCAATTACACAATGATGTGTTTAGAGGTATACTGGGGGGGGGGGGTGTCAGGGAGGGTTGGACTGAGAATTCAGAGCCATGATGGCTTTTGGAAAAAAACTGTTCTTGAGTCTATTTGTCCTGGCTCTGATGCACCTGTAGCACCTCCCTGAGGGCAGCAGGTCAAACAGGTCAGCTCCAGGGTGGTAGATGTCGTTGATGATATATTGTGCTCTACTAAGGCAGCGGGCGGTGTCAATGTCTGTCAGGGAAGGGAGAGGGCAGCCGATGATCTTCTGTGCTGCCTTTACTACCCCCTGCAACCTCTCCCTGTCTGCCATTGTGCAATTCCCATACCACACTGATTAGATTAGATTATTTGTTTATTTGACAGGGACAGTGCAATAAACATAGACAATTAATCAAGTGACAATCAATCTGATGTGTTGCACAAAGAGTGTAGAGCTATTAGCTAATTTGCAACTCTTGTCCCTGGATGGGCTTTAGAAAGGAGACACAAGTAAAAAGTAAAAAAGGATAAGGAAAAGAAAAATGAAAACAGAATAAATAATAACCACATACATCAATGCAAAAAAGATTATAAATACATTATAAATACACAATTGTAAATATTATAAATATTATAAATTCACAATACAACAACCTGACTCACATTTGCCTATTTCAGGCCTCCCTCCCTTCCTTCATCACTCACTATAAACAAACACTAACTACTAACTAACCTGCACTTATATAGCGCTTTTCTAGTCACAAAGACCACTCAAAGCGCTTTTCATTAATACTAACCCTCTATTCTAAGGGCCTATAGGAAACAGATATCTAGGGACAATTTAGAACAGCCAATTAACCTAACATGCATGTTTTTGGCATGTGGGAGGAAACCGGAGAAATCCCGGAGTAAACCCACGCAACACGGGGAGAACATGCAAACTCCACACAGATCACTGTTGGTCGGGGGCTGGGATCGAACCCACGATCCCACGATCCCCACAATCCCCCGGCCAAGGGTAAACTGTGCTGCCGCAGTGCTAACCACTGCGCCACCGTGCAGCACACATTCATAGCACAGCACACATAAACACATTCATTCCTTCCCTTCATTCACTCTCACCCTGCAGACAATCATTTCATACATGGGTACATTCTTGTTTATTTTTCAGCCAGTTTTTAACCTTTTTAGTGAATGTTTTAAAGTCCGTTATTATTTTAATTTCATTTGGCATTGTGTTCCAGATGTGACTGCCCTTTATAGAGAAAGCTGTTTGTCCAAATGTGGTTCTGCGGTGGAATATTTTACAGTTATTGTTTACAGAACTCCTGGTGGCTCTGCTGCTGTCCTGTCTTTGGATGAAACCAGCAAGTGGCTTGGGTGCTGATTTATGGAAACATTTTGAAAATTAATTTCAGAAAACAGAGGTCAGTGAAACTCTCAAAACTCAATAGGTTGTATTTTTTTTAAAATATAACAGTGATGCCACCTAATGGGCTTTTTGTCCAAGATTTTTAGAGTTTGATTATATAATGAACCTATATGTCTTATTGTAGAAGGAGCTGCTTGAGCCCAGACTGTCAAACAGTATGATATATGAGAAAAAAAAACATAGAATGCATATACAGTGCAGCTGCTTCGTATGGTATGTAATATCTAATTAATTTAAAGCAGTTCAGATTTTTTTTTTTACTGTTTTTGAAATTTTCTTTATATGAAGATTAAATTTGAGTTGAGGATCTAGTACAATGCCAAGGTATTTGAATTCTGTAACTAAACTGATGTCTTGATCATGTATATTAACTTTAAAACGTTGCAGGTTACATTTTTTGATTGAAAAGCACATGGAAACTGTTTTCTGAAGGTTCAGCAATAGATGGTTCTGGAAGAGCCACTCTTGGACATCAACCATACTTGTGGACAGTACATCTGCAGCCTGTGCTGGAGTCTTGGCAGCTGTGTAAATAACTGCATCATCTGCATAAAGTTGACATGTTGCAGCTGAGCAGTGTAGCGGCAAGTCATTAATAAAAATGCTGAAAAGTAAAGGACCAAGAATGGACCCTTGTGGGATACCCATACGGTTGTTTAAAAATGAGGATTTATCCTGGTGAACTTTTGCACACTGTTCTCTATTCTGGAGATAAGATGCAAACCATTCTAATGTATCTGGAGAGAAGTTAAAAGATACCATTTTGGATAAAAGCAAACTGTGGTTTACAGTATCGAAAGCCTTTTTGAGATCTAGAAAAACAGCCCCTACCACATTACCCCTGTCCAAGGACTGTTTGACATTTTCAATAAGGCAACAATTTGCTGTTTCTGTTGAGTATCCTGGTCTAAAACCAAATTGATGTGGATGAAAAAGTTGACTGTCTTGTAAATAGTCTATCAGCTGTGTAGCTACAACTTTTTCAAGAACCTTAGACAGGACTGGTAAAATAGAGATTGGGTGGTAATTGCATATATCGTCTTTACTGCCTGATTTATGAACTGGTATGATGACAACTTTTTTCCAGCCAGATGGAAATGTACTAGACCTAATGGAGAGATTAATGAGATGAGTCAGTGATTTGATTAATATTTTGCTGTGCGTTTTGGGAAAGGAAGTGCTCATATTGTAGATATCATTAGTTTTTGAGTTTGACAGTGTTTTAACAATACCAGCAATTAACTCCTGATTTACCTCATCGATGTGAAAGGAATCTGTTGAGAGTATTGATTTTGTGTTGTTGAGCACATTTGGCAGCACAAAGTTTTTTGTTAAGTCTTCACATACTGTAATGCAGTATGTGAGCAGACTCTCAATGGATGAGCAATAGAAGGTCAGCAGCAGGTTGGAATTGAGGTCGTACTTCCTGAGGACTCTCAGGAAGTGTAGCCGCTGCTGCTGAGCCTTCTTAATAATCACCGAGATGTTGTCTGTCCAAGAGATGTCAGAGGAGATAAGGACACCGAGGTACCGGAATGTGTGGACCCTCTCCACACACTCACCGTTGATGAAGAGGGGGGCTGGGTCGATATTGGTCCTCCTGAAGTTGACAATGATTTCCTTGGTTTTCTTGGTGTTCAGAGTCGGGTTGTTTTCTAAACACCAAGTTGCCAACTTCAGGACCTCCCCCCTATAGGCTGTCTCGTCCCCTCCTGAAATGAGTCCAACCACCGTGGTGTCGTCAGCAAACTTCACAATGAGGTTGTTGTTGTAGGCCGGACGACAGTCATGGGTGTAGAGACAGTACAGGAGGGGGCTCAGCACACAGCCCTGTGGGGAGCCAGTACTCAGCGTCCGTGTAGAGGAGAAGTGGGAGCCAAGTCTCACAGTCTGAGACCGGTTAGTGAGAAAGTTCTTTATCGAAGCACATGTGAGAGGTGGGAAACCAAGTGTGTTCAGTTTGGTAATGAGAATGTCCGGGATGATTGTGTTGAAGGCCGAGCTGTAGTCCACGAAGAGCATTCGGACGTAGCTGTGCTGCCGCTCCAAGTGGGACAGCACAGAATGGAGGGCTACGGCGATGGCATCTTCAGTGGATCGGTTTTCACGGTATGCAAACTGGTAGGAGTCAAGGTCCGGAGGAAGATGGCTCTTAATGTGCTGGAGAAACAGTCTCTCGAAGCACTTCATAATTACCGGGGTGAGGGCCACAGAACGGTGGGAGACTTCGTTGGTACCAGAATGATTATGGCAGATTTCAGACAGGACGGGATGACTGCCTGGGCCAGGGAGAGGTTGAAAATCCTGGTAAAGATGGAGGTGAACTGGGAGACACACGCTCTAAGCACCTTACCAGGAACTCCATCTGGGCCGGCAGCCTTCTTGGGGTTCACTGCCGGGAGCACCCGTCTGACGTCATGCTCACTGACAGTGAAAGTGGTGGTGCAGGAGCTGGGTGGGGGTGGGGGCAGGGCTGAGGCTGATGAGTGCTGCTGTTGAGTTATTTCAAAGCGAGCAAAGAAGCTATTTAGCTCCTCTGCCAGCGGTGCTCTCAGGTTCTCTGATGTTGTAGCACAGCCTCTTTAATTCGTGATGTTTTGAATTCCCTGCCACACCTCCCGTATGTTGTTACTGGACAAGTGGGACTCTATTCTCATCTTATAATCCACTTTAGCTTTTTTAACTCCTCTTTTCAGATCGGCTCGAGTAGACCTATAAACGTCTCTGTCACCTGATCTGAAGGCAGCATCATGGGCTCTGAGGAGTGTGCGGACCTGGCTGGTCATCCAGGGTTTCTGCTTGGGAAAAACCCTAATATTTTTGTCCACAGTCACATTACCGATACAAAACTTAATGTAGTCCAAGGTTGTATCAGTGGATGTTTCCAACTCCTGTTGTCCAAATAAATCCCAGTCTGTCTCTGTAAAGCAATCCTGCAGTTTGGAGAGAGCGTTGTCAGGCCAAGTTGTGACAGTCTTTATAGTGGACCTGTCACTACGCCTGAGGGGGGTGTAGGCTGGGGAGAGCAGGAGGGAAAGATGGTCCAACTGGCCGAGGTGGGGAAGGGATATGGCTCTGTATGCATGCTTGATGTTAGTGTAGACATGGTCTAAGATGTTCTCCCTCTAGTAGAACACTTAACATGTTGATAAAATTTGTGGAGTACAGTCTTCAGATTGGCCTTATTAAAGTCTCCTGTGACTATGTGGACACCATCAGGGTGAGCCCACTGATGTTTGTTAATGGTGTTAAGCAGGAGGGAGAGCGCCGTATTTACATTTGCACTGGGTGAAATATACACAGCCGTGATAAACACTACTGTTAGCTCTCTCGGTAGAAAAAAAGGCCGACATCTTACAGACATGTACTCGAGATCGGGAGAGCAATATTTGTCTGTAATAGTCCCGTTGTTACACCAGTTATTATGCACATACATACAGAGCCCTCCCCCTCTGCTCTTACCGGAGTCCTTAGTGCTGTCACAGCGTAGCAACGTGCGGCCCGCTAGCTGCATGCTAGCGTCGGATATGTCCGGATGGAGCCAAGTTTCAGTGATAATCAGAACACAACAGTCACGAACATAGCAATTACCGGCAAGTTGTAATTCCAAGTCTTCCGTTTTATGTACCAAGGATCTGGCATTGGAAAGATACAGGCTCGGTAGAGGTGGCTTATGTGGTTGTCTCCTTAGCCTTAGCATAACACCGGACCTGCAGCCCCGCTTCTGCTTCCTCTCCTTCCTCCGTCTCCATCGCCTTCACGACCCGACAACAATCCACGGAGAGCCCGGTGGTCTTGCTATGTCGACTGGGATGTTATGCGTGTGGTGAAAGACACTCGCAACTGGTGTCTGATGCTGGTCTCCAATCTCAAGAAGTCTCTGACGGGTGTGGCGAATGTTCGCCAAACTGATAGCGCACAAATAAACAAAAAAGGAGTACCATAACATCATCAACATAAGTCTATAGTGGTGCACAGCTTAGTGGAGGCTCCACCAGGGAGGTTCATCATCATCTACAATGCATGAAGTGGAAATGGGTGACTGTGAGGGAGACACTGAGGAGGACAGCGAGGAAGTCTACAGTTATTAGGACCCTGCTACATATGGGGTGAGTACCACTTATGTGCAGCCCTGCTTATAGAGGTCATTTACACATTAGCTATAAGATAAGATAAGATAAGCCTTTATTAGTCCCACAATGGGGAAATTCCAGGATTGCAATACATATACATAGGCTTGACGTCAGTACGCCGATGCCAAGACTATGTGTCTAGCCAATGTGTAAACGACGTCTGTAAGACGTTTTCTCGATGTAAACTTGCTGACATTGGCTGGACATATGTGTGCTGTTGGGGTATATAAATATACAGTATATACTGTATGTATTTTATTTTTTTTTTACCGATGATGCCCTTTTCTCTCTCCACATTAAATCAGAATAATCCTGAGGTTTTATCCTCCAACACGCCGTATCTTCTTTGCTGCTGCTGCTACTGCTCTGTTCTCCATACGTCACGCCAATACCATTAACTGTGTGTTCAGGTTCTAATCCAGCCGTTCTTACCCCTTCTGCTCTGTTTTTTAGGACAGCAGGTTAAATCGGTGTCAGTCTTTAGAAAACCTTCTGCTGCCTCGGGGTTTTTCTTTTGTTGAACGTCCTTCTTTTATTAATCCCACACAAAGATGCCTTTCAGTGTTCAGCAAAAAATAGAAAAGACAGAGATCAAGCCTGACCATCAGCATCAGCAGGGTTTAATATTCATAAGAGAACCCAGAGAGTCAGACCTCTACCAGGGTTCCTTACAGGGTCAAAACCAGCTGGATTATCTTCCACTGACCACAGATCCTAGTCTGCAGGTTATTTTACTGCAGTTTTATTATATAACTGCTCCGAAAAATGTAGAGTGCTATGAAAAAGTTTTTTTTTTTAATTTAGATTAAATTGAAAACTGTAACCTTTCTTGTTTTTCATACATTTATCACAGCTGAGCTGCTTCAGGACTTTTTTGTTTTCGATCTCAATGATTATCACTCATCTCATTCAGATAGTTTAAACAATCATGGTATGATCATTTTTAAATGAACTAGTTCTGCAACTATGAAGGCTCCTTCAACAACCAGGGGTAGCCACAGTTAACAGAGTTAGCGGCAGTTAGCAGAGTTAGCTATAGTTAATTCAATTCAATTCAACTTTATTTATATAGCGCCATTTCACAACAACAGTCATCTCATAGCACTATCAACTGTAGGGGGAAACCCCCACAGTTGCAGAAAGACCCCAGCAATCAGGCGATCCCCTGTGAGCAAGCACTTGGTGACGGTGGAGAGGAAAAACTCCCTTTTAACAGGAAGAAACCTCCAGCAGAACCAGGCTCAGGGAGGGGCAGTCATCTGCTGCGACTGGCTGGGGGGTGAGGGGATAGAGAAGAAGAAAAGAACAGACATGTAGAGAGCAAACAGCACGGCGGGGACTCAATCTATAGGAGAGAACAAACAAATGTTAATGACCAGCAAAAAAAATATTTCATAGAGAGTGAGGAAAGGAGTGAGGCCCAGTGCATTACTGGAGGTCCCCCGGCTGACTAAACCTATTAGCAGCATAACTAAGGGAGGGTTCAGAAACACATGATCTCTCCCTAATTGTAGGCTATATCAAAAAGGTAGGTTTTAGCCCTATTCTTAAAAACAGAGATCGAGTCTGACTCCCGAATCCAGATTGGCAGCTGGTTCCACAGGAGAGGAGCTTGATAACTGAAGGCTCTGCCTCCCATTGTACTTTTGGAGATTCTAGGTATTACAAGTAATCCTGCATTTTGGGAGCGTAGTGCTCTGTTAGGATAATACGGTAGTATCAGATCTTTTAAATAAAAGGGAGCCTGATTGTTTAGAGCTTTGTAAGTAAGAAGAAGGATTTTAAACTTAATTCTAAACTCTATGGGAAGCCAATGAAGGGAGGCCAGAACCGGAGAGATATGATCTCTCTTTCTAGTACCTGTTAAAACTCTTGCTGCAGCATTTTGGATCAGCTGAAGACTTTTTAAAGATGTTTTAGGACAGCCTGATAATAAAGAATTACAATAATCTAATCTCGAGCTAACAAAAGCGTGGATCAGCTTCTCAGCATCACTCTGAGACAAGATGCTCCTAATCTTGGCAATATTACGCAAATGATAGAAGGCAGTCTTAGAAACAAATTTAATATGTGAATTGAAGGACAAATCCTGATCAAAAATAACTCCAAGGTTCCTCACAGAGCTATTAAGAGAAAGAGTAACTGCATCCAAACTGAAAGTTTGATTTGGAAAGGAATTTCTAAGGTTTTTTGGACCAACAAGAATGACTTCAGTCTTATCTGAATTTAAATAGCAGGAAATTACAAGTCATCCAAACTTTGATTTCCTTAAGACAGGCTTCTAACTTGGCTAATTGATTACTATCATCTGGCTTCATTGACAGGTATAATTGTGTGTCATCTGCACAACAATGAAAATGTATACAGTGCTTTCTAATAATGTTGCCTAACGGAAGCATATATAAACTAAAAAGAGTAGGGCCTAGCACAGATCCCTGTGGAACTCCATGACTAAGCTCTGAGTTGAAAGAAAACTCATTATTTACATGAACAAACTGGAACCTATCAGATAAATAAGATCTAAACCACTGCAACGAAGTTCCATTAAGTCCAACATAGTGTTCTAATCTATCAAGTAGAATATTATGATCGATAGTATCAAAAGCTGCACTAAGGTCTAAAAGGACAAGTACAGAAACTAGTCCATTATCAGATGCAATGAGGAGGTCGTTAGTGACCTTCGCTAAGGCTGTTTCAGTACTGTGATGGATTCTAAACCCAGATTGAAACTCTTCAAGTAAACCATTTCCTTGCAGGTGGTCAAATAATTGCGTAGCAACAACTCTTTCTAAGATTTTTGAAATGAAAGGGAGATTAGAGATTGGTCTATAGTTAGCTAAAGCTCCTGGATCTCGCGTTGGCTTTTTGAGTAAGGGTTTAATTACAGCCGTTTTAAAAGCCTGCGGTACATGGCCTAAAGTTAAAGAAGAATTGATTATATGAAGAATAAAGCTACCAATAAGTGGGAAGACTTCTTTAAATAACCTGGTAGGAATAGGGTCTAAAAGACAAGTTGAAGGTTTGGATGAGGAAACTATTTTGTCTAACTCACAAAGGTCGATTGGAGTAAACTCATCAAGACAGACATCAAAAGAAGGAGTTGTAGTAGTTACAGTATTTAAGTTAACTGTGGGAAGAATCTGATTGATTTTATCTCTGATGGATGAAATTTTATTATTGAAAAAGTTCATAAAGTCCTGACTAGTAAGCTCTAAGGGAATGCTAGGATTAACAGAGTCCTGACTCTTTGTCAACCTGGCTACAGTACTGAAAAGAAACCTGGGATTATTCTTGTTCTCTTCTATTAATGCAGAGTAATAACTTGTTCTAGCTTTTCTAAGAGATTTTTTTATAAATTAAAAGATGATTTCTCCAAGCTAAATAGATTTCATCTAAATTAGTAGAGCGCCATTTTCTTTCTAATTGACGAGTCTTCTGTTTTAAGCTAGGAGTTTCTGTGTTGAACCAAGGAGTTAGAAATCTCTGATTAGACTTTTTCTTTTTTAAGGGGGCCACCAAGTCTAGAGCCTGATGCAGAGAAGCTGAAACACTATCCACCATGTTATCAATTACAGAAGGAGCAAGCTGTCTATAGCTTATTTCCGTTGTGTTGACACATGGCATAGAGGAAACAATCTGCATAAATTTGGAAACAGCATCATCTGAGAGGCATCTACTGTAATAATATTTTTCTTTAGGAGCCAAATAGTCAGAAATAGTAAAATCAAATGTTAACAGACAATGGTCTGACAGTACAGGGTTATGAGGAGACACTACAAGATTTTCTATTTCTATGCCGTATGTCAGAACAAGGTCCAATGTATGGTGGAGGTAATGAGTAGAATTTCCTACTTTCTGAGAAAACCCAATCGAGTCTTATATTGAATTAAAAGCCACATTAAGGCAGTCACTATCTACATCCACATGTATATTAAAGTCCCCTACTATAATTATTCTATCAGATTTCAGCACTAAATCAGCTAAGAAATCAGCAAATTCGGATAAAAATTCTGAGTAGGTTGATGGGGGACGATAAACTATGGCAAATAAAATTGGGTTTAACCTAAAATTGCTAAAGTGCCCAATACTGAGGACCAGGCCCTCAAAGGAATTATAACATGTTTTTTGCTTTACATTAACTAGTAATTTGGAATGGTAAATTGTTGCTACTCCTCCTCCACGACCAGAACTTCTGGGATTTTGACAGTTTAAATAACCAGAGGGAGTTGATTCATTTAAAACAACATAATCCTCTTGTCCTAACCAAGTCTCTGTAAGGGAAATTAAATCAATCTGATGATCAATTAACAGATCATGGACTAACAGAGACTTGGGAGTTAGAGACCTAATATTTAATAAACCACATTTAATTTTTAAATTATGAGGAGGAACAGAGGCCAAATCATTCAATTTAGAGGCTTTATGTTTAATTTGAGTTTTACCAATATTTTGCTTTATCACTTTGGGATGCTTATACATTATATTTTTATTCACTTTGGAGGGAGCAGACAACGATTCTCTGATGGGGAAGTCAGGGGCTAAGCTGAGGGGTGGCGGATGAAGAGGAGCTGCAGAGAGGCGTGTAAGACTGCGACTCTGCTTCCTGGTCCCAACTCTGAGTAGTCACGGTTTTGGAAATTTGGACAAAAAAGATGCCAGATTGTTAGATAAATGAGAAGCACCATCCAAAGTGGGATGAATGCTGTCTCGTCTCATTAGACCAGGTTTTCCCCAAAAAGAGCTCCAATTGTCAATGTAGCCCACGTCATTTTTAGGACACCACACAGACAGCCAGCGGTTCAAGGATGACGAGCGACTAAACATGTCATCACTGGTCAGATTGGGGAGGGGCCCAGAGAATACTACAGTGGCAGACATCGTTTTTGCAAACTCACACACCGATTCTATATTAAGTTTCGTGACTTCCGACTGCCGGAGACGGATGTCATTAATGCCGGCGTGAATAACAATTGTGGAATATTTACAGTTACTTTTAGCCAGCATTTTCAAATTTGACTCGATGTCTCCTGCTCTGGCCCCAGGGATGCATTTGACTATGGCCGCTGAAGTCTCTAGGTTCACGTTTCTGACTACAGAGTCGCCAATGATCAGAGTTTTTTCCTCAGCGGGTGTGTCGCTGAGCGGGGAAAAACGATTAGAGACGTGAACAGGTTGGTGGTGAACCGGGGCTTTGCGACTAGGCTTCCTTCTCACCGTCACCCACCCAGTCTCCTCGCTGCTGAGGAGAGCCGGGGAACCGCTGACAGGGGGGCCTAAGCTAGCTAGCTAGTTAGCACAGTTAGCTACAGTTACAATAATAATAAAAATAATAATAATGGATTACATTTATATGGCGCTTTACATGTTAAGTGACATCTCAAAGCCCTTACAGTTAGACTTAATGGAACTTCGTTGCAGTGGTTTAGATCTTATTTATCTGATAGGTTCCAGTTTGTTCATGACAGTAATGAGTTTTCTTCTAACTCAAAGCTCAGTCACAGAGTTCCACAGGGATCTGTGCTAGGCCCTATTCTTATTAGTTTATTTATGCTTCCACTAGGCAACATTATTAGAAAGCACTGTATACATTTTCATTGTTATGCAGATGACAAACAATTATACTTATCACTGAAGCCAGAGGATAGTCATCAATTACCCAAGTTCAAGGCTTGTCTTAAGGAAATCAAAGCTTGGATGTCTTGTAATTCCCTGCTATTAAATTCAGATAAGACTGAAGTCATTCTTGTTGGTCCAAAAAACCTTAGAAATACCTTTCCAAATCAAACTCTTAGTTTGGATGTGGTTACTCTTTCTCTTAATAGCTCTGTGAGGAACCTTTGAGTTATTTTTGACCAAGATGCGTTTTTTAATTCACATATTAAACTTGTTTCTAAGACTGCCTTCTATCATTTGCATGATATTGCCAAGATTAGGAGCACCTTGTCTCAGAGTGATGCCGAGAAACTGATCCACACTTTTGTTAGCTCTAGATTAGATTATTGTAATTCTTTATTATAAGGTTGTCCTAAAACATCTTTTAAAAGTCTTCAGCTGATCCAAAATGCTGCAGCAAGAGTTCTAACAGGTACTAGAAAGAGAGATCACATCTCTCCGGTTCTGGCCTTCCTTCATTGTCTTCCCATAGAGTTTCGAATGAACCCTTAAACCAGCAAGATTTCATGGACAGATCGTGCCCCTAGCGGCACAGTGCAGTGCTGCACCTGTCATATGATGTTATATGACGTGTCAAAAACTCTCCAGTTGATTTAAGTTGCACTAAGAATTCCATCTCACAAGGTGGCAGACACATATAACTTACTGCTCTTGCCTTGGAGGACTTATGTTGGACATAGAAGGATCTTTCTTTACACCAAAGAGGAAGAAGTTTTTAGACAAAGACATATGAACATTACCGATCATTGTGGACATACTCGGTTGCGGGCGGAGGAGCATTTGCTCCCGAATTTGCCAACTATGATTCTAAAAAGAGATTATTTAGCTTATCAAGATAAATGTTTACATTTTGTTATAACTGAGGGTGGGCAAAGCTGCCTGGTCTTCACCTGCTGCTGCTCCCCAGCACCATGTGACTAAAGAACAATCGTTGCAATGTCAAAACAATGGTTGCATGTCGTCATATAAGATAAATTGCCACGGAATAAAAGCAAAATTAAGGTGGAATAATCATAACAGTTTCTGGGTGTGAGGGGGGAAAATAAAATGACCGACAGCAGAAAAAATACCGGCCAGGATGCTGCAACGGGATCAAGCGAGCGAGCCCCCTTCGCCAGTGATAAGGGATGAATTTCTGTGTTTGTTTACATTGTACTGATTTTCTGGTTCATATACTTTGAAGATAATATAACAAAATGCCCAAAACAAGAAACGGTGACAAAAAGCAAAATCATTCTTTGTGTAAATATGTCCAAAGTCCTCTTGTGACTGACAGTTATGTAATTTGATATGGGCGCCGTTGCATTTTGCAAATTATATGTGTAAATTTAGTCCTATCTCAAACTTTGGATCATATTCTACATCTTTCTATTTGACAGTAAGCCATTGTCTCTTACCACTTTCAAGTTATAGCTTTGGAAATCTCTGACATCTGAACTAAGATAAGATAAAATAAGATAAGCCTTTATTAGTCCCACAATGGGGAAATTCCAGGATTGCAACAGCACAGGGATAGCAACACTCAGAGCAATAATTTAGAAGATAAGAAAATAAGAGCAGTCAATATACATACGTACACATAAATATATAAATATATATATACAAAGTGCGGAGCATTGTAGCAAGATGGAATAAACAGCATAACCGTCTATTTAGTTACCTTTCATGGTATGAATATGTACCCAGACATATTGTCACCCTCCATAGCGACTGATATTGTTCTAGTTGTATACTGGAGGGGACCATTGTGTAAGTCTGTTGCATCTTTTGCATTCAATACTATTAGGTCGTCACGTTTTTTTGCTATCTCTGCGAGCAGCCCTGCTTAGGTTATACAGTCTGACAGCCGTAGGTAGGAAGGACCTGCGAAACCTCTCGGTCACGCATCTAGGATGATGTAGTCTGCTGCTAAATGAGCTCCTCAGTGCGTCCAGTATGTCCTGCATAGGGTGGGACTCGGACTTGATCTTGACTACTAGGGGGATAAGTCACAACTTGGTGCCTGGACTGGTTAAATCCTTCTCCTCACTTACAAAGCTCTAAATAATCAGGCCCCTTTTTATTTAAAAGATCTAATACTACCTTATCATCCTAACAGAGCACAACACTCCCAAAATGCAGAATTACTTTAATACCTAGAATCTCCAAAAGTACAATGGGAGTCAGAGCCTTGAAAGGAGGAGTTGAAGAGCCAGTTGAGGTGGAGCCAGTTAAGGTGGTATGGGCATCTGATCAGGATGCCTCCTGGACACCTCCCACTTGACATGTTTCGGGCATGTCCCACTTGGAGGAGACCCCGGGGCAGACCCAGGACTCGCTGGAGAGACTATGTCTCCCAGCTGGTCTGGGAACACCTTGATATCCTCCATGAAGAGCTGGAGCAGGTGGCTGGGGAGAGGGAAGTTTGGGCTTCTCTGCTTGAACTGCTGCCTCCACTACCCGGACCTCCAGAAAAGCAGTAGAAGATGGATGGATGGATGGAGTCAGAGCCTTCAGTTATCAAGCTCCTCTCTTGTGGAACCAGCTGCCAATCTGGATTCGGGAGTCAGACTCGATCTCTTTTTTTAAGAACAGTGTTAAAACCTTCCTTTTTGATACAACCTATAGTCAGGGTGGGATCAGGTGCCCCAGAACCCTCCCTTAAGCTTGGTTCATACTATAACATTTTGACTGACTTTTACTGATGTTTCGAAAAATCAGAGAAATCAGTCCAAACGTTGGTGAAATTACATTTGTGAGCACACACCAACTTTTACGAACTTTTACAAACTTTTATGAACTTTTGCTAGCATTTCCCAGCATTGCATTCAGTGTTGTCAAACTTTTGCCAACTTAGGTTAACTTAAGCTAAGAAAACTCAGCGCAGGTCAGCTGACATCAGAGTCAGGCAATGCTGATATAAAGATGAGCGTTTGTGGAGGCTTCCTGCCATCCTGGACCTGCTTTTTTGGGTGGATTCACACTACAACTTTTGGACCAACTTTTACTGATGTTTTGCAAATGTCTGGCTCTGCTGGCAAAAGTTGATGAAAGTTAATGATGGTTGTATTTGTTGGTGAAAGTTGTATTCTTTGAGAATTTTCAGCATGCTGAAAATTTGCCGACGTTTGGAAATAAATGTTGGTGAACATGGTGCTCAGTTTGTAAAAGTTCCTCTAAGTTATGCAGCTTTTGCCTAAGTCAACCTAAGCTCCACTGGTAAATGTTGACTGAAATGCTGGTGAAAACAGATGTTTTTAGATTGAAACTCAGTTCAGACATGCAGGAACAAAAGAGAAAGAGAGAAAAGGGGGAATTAAAAAAAGAAAATATATACAGTATGTGAGAGGACAATGTAGAGTACTTGTTTGGTGATAACATGGTGTGTATGACAGGTTTTTGTCACGAGACGGAGCGTGGTGTTTCACCGTGCTCAGGCCCTCTACTTATTTCTGTTGATCTCCTGTATTTTCTCAGTTTATATATTACTTCTCTGTGTGTTGGGTTTTGTTATTTGTAGTTCTGTGACATGAGCTCTCCCCCTCCAGACACTCTCTCCTTCTGTTTCATCTTCTTGTTCTTCTTTTAGATTTGATTGGTGGGTGACAACCAGCTTACAGGTGCATTACCGCCACATACTTCACTCTATATCATCATTGCTAAGTTTTTCATCTTGCATGTGTTCTCAGCTCAGTAATTAGGTCAACCTGCCTGCTCATGTGGTTCACACCTGATAGCACTTTGTGTGTTTGATTGCCTGCATTATTTAAGACTGCCTCTTCCATTTACTATATGTCAGAGCCTCATTTAGCATCTACTCATCCCCACCAGAACCCTCACCCTGTTCTGGTGTGTTTTCCTGTTTTTTCATCTTGCCGTCTTCATGTTCACCTTGTTGTAAGTTTATTTTTTTGTGCACTTTATGGCCTTTGTGTTTTCTTATTATATACAACAAACTGCAGTCCAGCACCTGGGCCTTCCCTCTCTGCCCAGAACGAGCAATTCATGACAGATTTTTTTAATGTTTTTAATCAATGGGATATATATATATATATATATGTGTGTATGTGTGTGTGTGTGTGTGTGTGTCTATATATACAGTATATATGGACATTTGATTAGTTTTGAATTATTGAATTGTTTGTGGGTTTGTGGGATTTTTTTGCACGCTTTCAGTGGTGGCTGCTTTTTGTTGCACCACTCAGGGTGCTCAGAGGTGAAAAAGGTTCAACTTTTCAGACTACAGCTGAGCTGTCAATGTCAGACCTTTCTAAGCAGCCAATCAGAATTAAGGAAGGGCGGGACATAGGATGCCGGTACAGTCTGTACTCAGACTCCTGCTTTCCCTGTCATCATTCCATATATATCACGGACACACAGATCGCCCCATATGTCTCCCGAGCCGGTGGACGGAGCCACTGTTTATAACAGGAGACGGTACAGCAGGGAAGAGCTGCTAGCACTCAACCGCCACCCGGTGCTAATGGAAAAACTCAACATACCGGGAGAACTGAGGCGAAAACGCCATGGGTGCCGTGCTGGAGTAAGGCGGAAGGCAAGAAATATAAGGTACAGACCCACCCTTCCATCCGTTGTTATGGGGAATGTACGATCGTTACTGGGAACGGTAGATGAGCTAGCGGCTATCTCCCGCTACGATAGCATATACCGGGAGTGTAGCCTGTTTCTATTCACAGAGACTTGGCTAACTGAATTAGCAGCAGATGCTAACATTGAACTGGAGGGTTTCCATGCGATACGGGCAGACCGAACATCACACAGTGGCAAAGCAAGGGGCGGTGGAGTGATAATGTATGTTAACAATAACTGGTGCCGGACCAGGATATATCACTGTTAAACAACAACACTGCAGCAAAGACATTGAGTTGCTAGCTGTTAGCATGCGGCCTACATATCTCCCGAGGGAACACTCACACGTGATCTGCATTGTTGTTTATGCAAATCCGACGGCGAATGCTGGGACAGCGCGTGACATCATCCATTCAGTAACCGGCAGGCTGCAGACAGAACACCCAGATGCTCTTCTCCTCATCTCAGGTGATTTCAACCATGTTTCACTGTCCCCCATTCTACCCACGTTTACCCAGTATGTCACATGCCACACTAGAGACAATAAAACACTGGACTTATTCTACGCAAACACTAAGGAGGCGTACACCTCATCACAACTCCCCCCACTCGGGAGATCGGATCACAACTTGGTTCATCTCCGGCTGGTGTACAAACCCCTAGTGCACAGACAACCTCCGGCCATGTGCACAGTGAAGTTATGGTCTGAGGAGGCAATGGACACTCTAAAGGACTGTTTTGAAACCACCGCCTGGGAGCAGCTCTGCGATCCACATGGTGAGGACATCGATGGCCTCACTCACACCATCACGGACTACATCAGCTTCTGTGTGGACAACACCGTTCCCACCAAGACCATATGGTGTTGCGCAAACAACAAACCCTGGATCAACCCTGAGATAAAAACACTTCTGAGAGAGAAGAAGAGGATCTTCAGGTCAGGGAACAGGGAGATGCTGAAGTCCGTACAGAGGGAGCTGAGGAGAAAGATCAGAGAAGGCAAGGACAGCTTCAGGAAGAAGATGGAGGACAAGCTGCAACAGAGCGACATCAGCGGGGTCTGGAGAAACCTTAAAACCATCTCTGGGCTCCAGAATACCTCCCCCCAGGCCACGGGGGGGGGGGGGAGTGGGCGAACAATCTGAATCTGTTTTTCAATAGGTTTGACCAACCACCCTCCCCCCTGACTGCACAACAACCACTGCTGCCTCTAAAGACATCAAGTCCTGCTGCCCACTCCCCACTCCACCAACACCCCCCCACTCCCAACACACAGCCCCCCAACCTGACCCTCACTAAGACCCAGGTGAGGACGGAGCTGAGGAAGATCAAGGCGTGGAAGGCGTCGGGACCGGACGGCATCAGCACAAAGCTCCTCAAGTCCTGTGCAGACCAGCTGTGTGGGATTGTGGAGCACATCTTCAACCTGAGCCTGAAGCTGGGGAGGGTACCACAGTTGTGGAAAACATCTTGTGTGGTACCTGTACCAAAGACTTCCCACCCCAAAGATCTGAACAGCTACAGACCAGTGGCCCTGACGTCCCACATGATGAAGACCCTGGAGAGACTGCTCCTTGCTCACCAACGCCCCCTGGTGGGACCAGCGATGGATCCACTCCAGTTCGCCTACCAGCATGGCATTGTGGTGAATGATGCGGTGATCTTCCTCCTTCACCATTCTCTGTCCCACCTGGAGAAGCCCGGGAATGCGGTGAGGATCATGTTCTTTGACCTCTCCAGTGCTTTCAACACCATCCAACCGATGATCCTGAAGGTCAAGCTGCTGTGCGCAGGGATGGACCAGCACCTGTCATCATGGATCCTGGACTACCTCACAAACCGGCCTCAAGTTTGTGAGAACCCGGGACTGTGTGTCCAACACGATCATCGGTAGCACGGGGGCCCCCCAGGGAACGGTTTTGGCTCCTTTCCTGTTCACCCTTTATACTGCAGACTTCTCACACAACACAACACACTGCCATCTACAGAAGTTCTCTGGTGACTCTGCGATCGTTGGCCTCATCTCCAGCGGAGATGAAGCTGAGTACAGAGGACTTATCCAGGACTTCGTGGACTGGTGCCATCGGAACTGCCTCCAGATCAACGCGAGGAAAACTAAGGAGCTGGTGGTGGACTGCCACAGGCAAGGACAACCCCTCACAGCACCAGTAAATATACAGGGAACAGACATCGAGATGGTGACATCCTACAAGTACCTGGGTGTTCATCTGAACAATAAACTAGACTGGTCACACAATACTGACGCACTCTACAAGAAGGGACAGCGCAGGCTGTTCCTACTGAGGAGGCTCAGGTCTTTTGGTGTACAAGGGGCGCTGCTGAAGACATTATATGACACGGTGGTGGCATCAGCCATCACTTTTGGAATGGTCTGCTGGGGCAGTGGCATTACAGCAGCCGATAGGAAGAGACTGAACAGTCAGGGTGAGAATATGTATGGGTACATAATCATACCATGTAGGATAACTAAGTAGACCGTTGTGCTGTTTCCTTCCATCTAGCTACAATGCTCCGCACTGTGTGTGGAATATCCACACACAGCTGTATCCCAGCTGTTGCTGGGATACTGGGCATAGACTTTTTTTTTCTTCCCAGAACGCAGTGCACAAGTGCTGAAAAATAGATGTTCAGGGCAGTCGGGAAACAAAAAAATGCATTTGGTGGACACTTAGGCTGTGTGTAATCTCCCAAAAAATGTGACAGCCCAAAAGAAAAAAAAAAAAAATCTTATTGCGAAATTTCCTGTTCTTCATTTTCTGCTCCATTCAAAATCATTCTCCAGGATTGGTTCACAGTGTGGGAATCAAACAGTGCTGATGTGGTGTCTAGACATAAATGACATTTAACAGGATTTTATGTTATTTTAATGGAGAGAGGTGTAACAGTCAAAATATTAGAAAGCACTTGGAGAGCGCAGACCTCCGCCAAGCGTCACAGTTCCCCCCATACAGTGTTTGTGTGTATGTTTTCAGATTCCTTGACCATGAAAACATATGACTAGCAATTGGATTCACAATGATAGGATTAGTGGTTCAGTAGTTATTGACGAAAATAGCATTTTCCGTAATGGCGGTTTTCTTCTGGACGGTGATCTGGATCACCACCAAAATCTAATCATCTGTAGGATACCCCATTTCTGACAATCTGAAAATTTCATGAAAATCCGTCCATAACTTTTTGAGTTATCTTGCTAACAAACAGACAGACAGACAGACAAACAGAGAGACAGACAAACCAATGCCAATGAAAACATAACCTCCTTGGCCGAGGTAATAATCACCCATCATTTTATTTATATCATGATTCACTAAATAGTTTTTTTTTATTCCATCCACTTTCACATTTTAATTGCGGACTTAGTGTTGGAGTCTATAGCATTATTATTTTACTAGATGAATGAATGAATGAACAGGGGAAAAGGGTATGCAGAAGTAACTACATAGGAATATCAAATGTAAATAAATACTGAGACGTATGTCCAAGGGAGATGTGTTCACTCCAGAAGCAGAGTGGCAGAAAGCCTCCACAAACACTGATCTTAATATGAGCGTCACCTGTCGCTGATGTCACCTGATTGGCGCTGAGTATTTCTCTGATTTTTCCAAACACCTGTAAAAGTAGGTTCAAACGCTATAGAGTGAACCCAGCTTTAACTGAGACTGACTTAGGTAAACTCTGCATAACTTACCCCAGCGCTCAGGAACTTTAATAAACTGAGCACAACTTTCACCAACGTTTATCTCCAAACGTCCGCAAATTTTCAGCAGCCTGAAAATTTTCAAAGTACACAACTTTCGCCAGCATTTGTCAACAAACACCAACTATCATTAACTTTTGCCAGCAGAGCCAAACGTTTGCCAAAATGTCAGTAAAAGTTGGTTGAAACGTTGCAGTGTGAATCCACCCTTTGTTATGCTGCTAATAGGTTTAGACAGCCGGGGGACCTCCAACAATGCACTGGGCTTCACTCCTTTCTTCACTCTCAATGAAATATTTTTGCTGGTCATTAACCCTCTAACTTTCCAGCTATCATAAAACACGTGCGTCATCCGTCACATGATGTGTCCCAAAAGCACAGGAAACAGTTGTAACAAGCATTTCACATCACAAGATGTCAGACACGTATAGCTTACTGCTCTTCACTGGAGGACTGGAGGACTTCACCCAAATGAGCTGCCTCAAAACATCATTTCCAGAAATGTGAGGAAGAGAATGTAAACAAAGAGTCCATCCCAGCATATTTTTCTACACGGAGGAAGCGTTTGCTCCAAATTTTGCCAACTGTGATTCTAAAAAGAGATTATTTAGCTTCTGAAGGGAAATATTTACCTTTTGTAACAGCAGAAGATGGCCTGGAGCGTGTACACTTTCGTCTGCCATCGATGGAGCTGCACGTGACAATGGAGAACAATAGCGCCGGTTCGGCGGCATAATGTAACCGAAATTGAGATGGAATCTTATGAATTATAAGATAAATGTTAGAGTTTCTGGATGTGGGAGAGAAAGCGAAAATGACTGGCAGAAGAAAAAATAAGGATTGTGGATGACAAAAATGGATGAATGATGAGACGACAAGCAGTAGGTCTGACCCGTTTTTATCGATTTGTGTACATTCTACTGATTTTCTGGTTCATATACTTTGAAGATAAGTAACGGTGACAAAAAACAAAACCATCCTTTGTGTAAATATGTCCAAAGTCCACTTTTGACTGACAGTTATGTAATTTGATATGAGTGCTGTGGCATCATGAAAATTATTTGCTTAAATTTAGTCCTATCTCAAACTTTGGATCATATTCTACATCTTTCTAATTGACAGTAAGCCATTATCTCTTACCACTTTCAAGTTAAAGCCTTTGGAATTTGTCATATCGAAACTGAATATTTTCTTGAAAAAAAATCTTGACCGTCAGAGGGAGGTGAGCTGACGGGAGCGCTGCTGTGCCATAGATAGAAGGGGGGTTAACATCTGTTTGTTCTCTCCCACACATTGAGTCCCCATCGTGCTGTTTGCTCTCTACATGTCTGTTCTTTTCTTCTTCTTCTCTATCGCCTCACCCCCCAGCCAGTCGCAGCTGATGACTGCCCCTCCCTGAGCCTGGTTCTGCTGGATTTCTTTCTGTTAAAAGGGAGTTTTTCCTCTCCACCATCGCCAAGTGCTGCTAACAGGGGATCGCCTGATTGCTGGGGTCTTTCTGCTATTTTGGGGGTTTCCTCCACAGTTGAAAGTGCTATGAGATGACTGTTGTTGTGAAATGATGCTATATACAGTACATCCGGAAAGTCTTCACCGTGCTTCACTTTTTCCACATTTTGTTATGTTACAGCCTTATTTCAAACGAGATTAAATTCATTTTTTCCTCAAAATTCTACACACAACACTCCATAATGACAACATGAAAAAAGTTATTTTTTGAGATTTTTGCAAATTTGTTAAAAATAAAAAACTAAGAAATCACATGTACATCAGTATTCACAGCCTTTGCTCAATAATTTGTTGATGCACCTTTGGCAGCAATTACAGCCTCAAGTCTTTTTAAATATAATGCCACAAGCTTGGCACACCGATCTTTGGGCAGTTTGGCCCATTCCTCTTTGCAGCACCTCTCAAGCTCCATCAGGGTGGACGGGAAGCATTGATGCACAGCCATTTTCAGATCTCTCCAGAGATGTTCAATTGAATTCAAGTCTGGGCTCTGGCTGGGCCACTCAAAGACATTCACAGAGTTGTTCTGAAGCCACTCCTTTGATATCTTGGCTGTGTGCTTTGGGTCGTTGTCCTGCTGAAAGATGAACCGTCGCCCAAGGCTGAGGTCAAGAGCACTCTGGAGCAGGTTTTCATCCAGGATGTCTCTGTACATTGCTGCATTCATCTTTCCCTTTATCCTGACTAGTCTCCCAGTTCCTGCCGCTGAAAAACATCCCCACAGCATGATGCTGCTACCACCATTGGCATGGTGATGAGCTGTACCTGGTTTCCTCCAAACATGACGCCTGGCATTCAGGCCCAGGAGTTCAATCTTTGTCTCATCAGACCAGAGAATTTTGTTTCTCATTGTCTGAGAGTGAGTGTCAGGTCAGGCATTGGTTTGCTTGCTACTGGATAACTGACACTGTCTCATGGGTCGGGCCGTCAGCGACTCAACTGGCAACCCCGTCCTTCCGAGGACATGGATGATGAAACTGGGCATCCTGGCAGAACTAAAAACATTATCTGTCACAGGTCTGTGGTGCACCACTCCCAGTTACATGGGGTGAGACTGGACATTCTGGCCTTATGCCCTCACCACCCACCCTGGGAAGGGAATTTTTTTGTTGTTGTTTGAGGGATGTCTGGTTTTCACCCCTTAAGAGGGGGTATGTCAGGACGTGGACTGTGCCAATGTCATTGCCTTAGTTTCTAGTTTGTATTTTGTAGTGACCGGGACATGGGCCCAGCCCACAGCTTTGCTTTGAGTTTGGTTTCGTATGAATCTGTTTGTTTTGATTATTTTCTTGGCTCTGTTCCTGCTTTGTGTTATCCTCGCCTTTGTTCTCCATTTATCTTTATCATAGTCATGTTTATGTTTTGAGTATCCTTGCCTTGGTTCTTCATTGTCCTGCTTTTTAGCATTATTATGATCATGGTGTTGTATTATTCCTGTCTTTGTCCTCAGTTCTGACTTGGGCTTTTGTTTTGGCAGTGTTTCTTGTTAATTTCCACATTCTCTTCTTGTGTTATTAATTTCTTGATTGTCCATGGCTGTTTGTGTTTATGTAAGTGGTCCTGCTTTATTTGGGAATCACCGCTCCTCACGTCAAGGACGGTGTGGTGTCCTTGATGTCATGTTGGCGTGATCTACATCCTTCTGCCTTGTCTTGCTTTGCCTTGCCTGAAGCTTGGCCTTTTATTTTCCAGCCTACGAACTGTGTTAAGTTTGTGTTTTTTGATAAATTATGCAAATTGGTTACCCAGCACATGAGTTTTGTTTCCTGCTCCGAAGGGGCCACCCTGACCAGTTGCACATTTATTAATGGAAAACTTCCAAAATAAAAGGAAAAGATGCAAATTTACTATAAAAGGAAAATTAATTTATGTAAAGTAATGATTTTACCATAAAATGTCACCAATTTATGAAAACGTGTGGGGGCTTTTTTTTGTAAATTTTACATTAATTGTTGCAATTTTTTGTCATAAATTAACTTTTTCCAATAAAATTTTTGTTGTTAATGAGCCACACTTTCTCATAAATTGTCAATTTTTTTTTCCATTCCTGACTTGTTTATTGTAAATTTGCAGCACTTTGAAAATTACTTTTCATCATAAATATTTTTGTAAATAAAGCTTTTTTCAAAACGAGACTCTTTTACTCATGAATCAGTTAAATTACTGAGAGAATGGAGTAGATGGGGCTTTATTGTCATTGTACAGTTGTACAGCACAACCAAACTGTGGCTGCGCCACCAGGCTACTGCGCAGTAAAGTACGGGAGAAGGATTAGATGAAACACGGCTCCAGAAGACACAATCAAACACACGACTGGAATCAAAGTTAAAATATAGAAATGGCCCAGCATTATGGAGCTATACACAGGTACGGTTGTGGCTGCATGGGTGGAACTACATCCGTCAGAGTGCAGACACACACCTGAGTAAAATGGCCCAAGAATTATGGGAAAAAATGGAGTAGTAATTTTGCAGAAGGCTCAGTGAACATGAAAGCGCAGCGTGCAAAGACAGGCGTGTCACTGTGATAATTCAAAGTTCTGAGCATGTGAGCGTTTGGAAGGAGGGCCTCTGACTGCAGCTGAATGTTGATTTGAAATAAATTTACAGTTTTTGTGGAAGTGTATGGGTTTTCTTAATTTATTTTTACTTTTTCCTCATCACTGACATTCATCCCATAAAACTGCAACTTTTTCTTTGTAAATATCTACAACAATTTAGGCAGTTTTGGTCATAAATTGACTTTTTACGATTAGTTTTTTTATTATTTTAAATAAGATAAGATAAGCCTTTATTAGTCCCACAATGGGGAAATTCCAGGATTGCAACAGCACAGGGATAGCAACACTCAGAGCAACAATCAGAAGGCAAGAAAAAACAAGAGCAGCGAGTATACATATGTACATATAAACATAAATATATAGACACACAGTGCGGAGCATTGTAGCTAGATGGAATAAACAGCATAACCGTCTACTTAGTTATCCTACATGGTATGATTATGTACCCATACATATTGTCACCCTCCATAGCGACTGGTATTTTCCTAGTTGTATACTGGAGGGGACCATTTGTGTAAGTCTATTGCGTCTTTTGCATTCAATACTATTAGGTCGTCACGTCTTTTTGCTATCTCTGCGAGCAGCCTTGCTTAGGTTGTACAGTCTGACAGCCATAGGTAGGAAGGACCTGCGAAACCTCTCGGTTGTGCACCTAGGATGATGTAGCCTACTGCTAAATGAGCTCCTCAGTGCATTCAGTATGTCCTGCATAGGGTGGGACTCGGACTCCAGCAGAGATGACAGTTTAGCCACCATCCTTCTCTCTCCTATCTCCTCCACTGGGTCAAGGCGTTGCCCCAGGACAGAGCTAGCTTTCTTGATCAGTTTGTTCAGTCTCTTCCTATCGGCTGCTGTAATGCCACTGCCCCAGCAGACCACTCCAAAAGTGATGGCTGATGCCACCACCGTGTCGTAGAATGTCTTCAGCAGTGCCCCTTGTACACCAAAAGACCTGAGTCTCCTCAGTAGGAACAGCCTGCGCTGTCCCTTCTTGTAGAGTGCGTCAGTATTGTGTGACCAGTCTAGTTTATTGTTCAGATGAACACCCAGGTACTTGTAGGATGTCACCATCTCAATGTCTGTTCCCTGGATGTTTACTGGTGCTGTGAGGGGTTGTCCTTGCTTGCGGCAGTCCACCACCAGCTCCATAGTTTTCCTCGCGTTGATCTGGAGGCAGTTCTGATGGCACCAGTCCACAAAGTCCTGGATAAGCCCTCTGTACTCAGCTTCGTCTCCGTTGGAGATGAGGCCAACGATCGCAGAGTCATCAGAGAACTTCTGTAGATGGCAGTGTGTTGTGCCGTGTGAGAAGTCTGCAGTATAAAGGGTGAACAGGAAGGGAGCCAAAACCGTTCCCTGGGGAGCCCCCGTGCTACCGATGATTGTGTCGGACACACAGTCCCGGGTTCTCACAAACTGTGGCCGGTTAGTGAGGTAGTCTAGGATCCATGATGACAGGTGCTGGTCCACCCCTGCGCACAGCAGCTTATCCTTCAGGATCATCAGTTGGATGGTGCTGAAAGCACTGGAGAAGTCAAAGAACATGATCCTCACCACATTCCCAGGCTTCTCCAGGTGGGACAGAGAACGGTGAAGGAGGAAGATCACTGCATCCTTCACCCCAATGCCATGCTGGTAGGCGAACTGGAGTGGATCCATCGCTGGTCCCACCAGGGGGCAGAGGTGAGCAAGGAGCAGTCTCTCCTTGAGTCACTAATTGACTAAACGAGTCACTAAATGAGACTAAATGAGTTACTAATTCTCATAAATCAGCAGATTTCTCATAAATTATTGTTTTTCGTTTCTTGTAAATTTGAAACATTTTTCTTTAAATAACTGAGTTTTTTCCCATAATTTTTTGAAAAGAAAACTTTTTTAAACAGAATCTTTTTCATGTAAATTTCTGATTATTTTGAGGGTTTTTTAAAAAATAAATTTCACTTTTTTCCCTTCTAATTTCAGACATTTGTTTGTTTGTTCTCAAATTTGACATTTTCTTGTAAATTTTGAATCTAAATTTGTGCTTTTTGTTCTGTTTGAGGTAAATCCGTGTTTGTTTTTTCTCCTAAATGAAATAATCAGTGCAGATTAAGCAGATTAAAGATGTGCAGCAAACAGGGACTAAGAGATGAAGGAGGAGCAGGTCTCACCATCAGCTGCAGCTTCACCTCCTCACCAGCAGTCATTATCAGCTCCACGTCTGTTTCTGGACAACACTGTCTTCTTCTTCTTCTTTTAGATTTGATTGGCGGTTGGCAGCCAGCTTACAGGTGCATTACCGCCACTGACTTGGTTCTCATCACTCTATAGCTTTTCTCCCACAAGGATATTCAGCAAGCTTTCTTAAAAGTCTTCACTCTATATCTTTGCATCAGGAGTTCTGATAAGCAGTTCTGAACAACGCCCCATGTGTGAAAAAATGATCCGTCCTGCGTTTGTTTAAAGCGGCTGCGTCTGCTCCAGTTGATGTTCCACAATCAAACCTCCTTCCTCCTCCTCACTGACTCCCTCCGAGCTTCATCTGATTGGCCAACACAGCAGAGGAGGGAGGGGGGGTGGGAAGCGTTTCCCAGAGAGAGAGGGAGAGAGGAGGGAGTCTGACCTTAAGCATCACCATTAAAATCTCGTCATTTACAGCATCAGTAAGGAATTATGTTTTATTTTATTTATTTACAGTGGGGTAAAAAAGTATTTAGTCAGCCACCAATTGTGCAAGTTCTCCCACTTAAAAGATGAGAGAGGTCTCCAATTTTCATCATAGGTATACCTCAACTATGAGAGACAAAATGAGAAAAAAAAATCCAGAAAATCACATTGAAGGATTTTTAATGAATTAATTGGTAAATTCCTCGGTAAAATAAGTATTTGGTCAATAACAAAAGTTCATCTCAATACTTTGTTATATACCCTTTGTTGGCAATGACAGAGGTCAGACGTTTTCTGTAAGTTTTCACAAGGTTTTCACACACTGTTGCTGGTATTTTGGCTCATTGCTCCATGCAGATCTCCTCTAGAGCAGTGATGTTTTGGGGCTGTCGCTGGGCAACACAGACTTTCCACTCCCTCCAAAGATTTTTTCTGGGGTTGAGATCTGGAGACTGGCTAGGCCACTCCAGGACCTTGAGATGCTTCTTATGAAGCCACTCCTTCGTTGCCTGGGTGGTGTGTTTGGGATCATTGTCATGCTGAAAGACCCAGCCACGTTTCATCTTCAATGTCCTTGCTGGTGGAAGGAGGTTTTCACTCAAAATCTCACGATACATGGCCCCATTCATTCTTTCCTTTACACGGATCAGTCGTCCTGGTCCCTTTGCAGAAAAACAGCCCCAAAGCATGATGTTTCCACCCCCATGCTTCACAGTAGGTATGGTGTTCTTTCTCCTCCAAACATGACAAGTTGAGTTTTTACCAAAAAGTTCTGTTTTGGTTTCATCTGACCATATGACATTCTCCCACTCCTCTTCTGGATCATCCAAATGCTCTCTAGCAAACTTCAGACGGGCCTGGACATGTACTGGCTTAAGCAGGGGGACACGTCTGGCACTGCAGGATTTGAGTCCGTGGCGGCGTAGTGTGTTACTGATGTAGCCTTTGTTACTTTGGTCCCAGCTCTCTGCAGGTCATTCACTAGGTCCCCCCATGTGGTTCTGGGATTTTTGCTTACCGTTCTCGTGATAATTTTGACCCCACGGGGTGAGATCTTGCGTGGAGCCCCAGATCGAGGGAGATTATCAGTGGTCTTGTATGTCTTCCATTTTCTAATAATTGCTCCCACAGTTGATTTCTTCACACCAAGCTGCTTACCTATTGCAGATTCAGTCTTCCCAGCCTGGTGCAGGTCTACAATTTTGTTCCTGGTGTCCTTTGACAGCTCTTTGGTCTTGGCCATAGTGGAGTTTGGAGTCTGACTGTTTGAGGTTGTGGACAGGTGTCTTTTATACTGATAACGAGTTCAAACAGGTGCCATTAATACAGGTAACGAGTGGAGGACAGAGGAGCCTCTTAAAGAAGAAGTTACAGGTCTGTGAGAGCCAGAAATCTTGCTTGTTTGTAGGCGACCAAATACTTATTTAACTGAGGAATTACCAATTAATTAATTAAAAATCATTCAATGTGATTTTCTGGATTTTTTTTTCTCATTTTGTCTCTCATAGTTGAGGTATACCTATGATGAAAATTGGAGACCTCTCTCATCTTTTAAGTGGGAGAACTTGTAGAATTGGCGGCTGACTAAATACTTTTTTGCCCCACTGTATACAGGGTTGCTCCATGGAGAGGACGCCTCTCATTTCCCAGGACACCCTGCTACAGCCACAGCAGGAAGCTGCCCAGTCCAACCCCAGGCTGACCTGCGGCCGCCGAGCAGCTCCAGCAGAGGTGACGCGCCTTGCTCAAGGGCACCACAGTGGGGTTCAGGTGGGGGGGGGGGGGCAAACGCTGCTGTTATCTGTCCCACCCACATCTGATCCTGCTGGTCCAGGGATGGAACCCATGACCCTCTGGTCCCCAGTCCACACCACTGACCAGTTCACGCAGGTGACTGGTTTCTGCACTAATCACGACCATCTGACACGTTTCAGTCGCACGTGGACCATCTGCTCTCTCTGGACTTCTCCTCACCCATTTCTTTACAAATTTGTGTCATTTTCTCCAACTTACAAGAAATAAACAACGAAAACTCAGTGACTAAACTAATAAACCAGTTATTACAGTCATAATAACGTTTCTGATGAATAGAAAGGCTAAGCCCCGCCCCCTCTACTTCCACACATGGGACCTTGAATTAAAAAAATTCTCCTTTTAAATGAATAGTAAGAGCAAAATTATCTTTTAATCCTGATCAAATTTTACCACCAGTTACATATATGTTGTTTGTCAATTCAGAAGATAATTTTCTACGTAATTAAAGTTGTCGACTGTCGTATAATAACAGAGTAATATTTAGTGTTTGTCTAAACGGCTAGCGGACAACAACTCCCATCATCCCACATCACTCAACTAGAATAGTGTTTACCGATAAATTTAGGCCATTTTTCATGAAAATTAGCAAATTATTTGTCATAAACTTGCAACACTTCTCATGTAAATTTGACTTTTTTCAAATCTATTTGCAAGTTTTTTTTTCTTGTAAATTAGTTTTTCTCATAAGTTACTACATTTTATGTGTACATTTACATCTTTTTTTCTTAAACTAGCAATTTATAAATTATGAGTTTTCCATCATAAATTATCAGTTTTTCTTATAAATTGTAATGTCCCGTCATAAATTGTCATTTTTTTCTCATTTACATTTATAAAAGGGATTCTGGGTTGTGGTTATGTATGTACATATGTATGTATGTATATATGTACATATGTATGTGGCACCTTTGTCCCCTTGCTAACTCAGAAGCCAGGTGACCGCGTCCTCTCTTCTCTTGCATGATGATGCCACGGTACCTGAAGAGTGACCCAGACATGGTTTCACTGACCACGTCACTGAAAACTGATAATTTTCTCAAAAAAACAATAATCTGAAGATTTTGGCTCAAACGTCCACTGTACCATGTTTCCTCCTGGAGGTGCTTCTCTGCAACTGCACCCACAGACTTCCAAATCATTATTTACAATAGTAAATAAAGAATCGCATTCCCCAAACTGGAAGATACACTCTTATTAATCTTTTGTATGGTGATTCCACACTACCTGACATGCTTTCACTGATCACTTGAGCATAAAACAGGTCATAGATGACCTTTATTAATCGACCTCTACCAGTGGAGCTGCACACCAGAGGACAATCAAGCACACCTGACACAGTCAGCGGAGTCTAATTATCTTCTTCTTCTTCTTCTTCTTCTTCTTCTTCTTCTTCTTCTTCTTCTTCTTCTTCTTCTTCTTCCAGCTGCTCCCGTTAGCCCTCTCCACAGTGGATCATCTGCCTCCATCTCCCCCATCCCTCCATCTTCCAACCCTCTCCATGTCCTCCTTCACTACATCCATCAATCTTCTCTGTGGTCTTCCTCTTCTCATCCTGCCTGGCAGCTCCATCTTCAACATTTTTTGTCCAATATCTCCACTATCCCTCCTCTGCACATGTCCAAACCATCTCAGCCTTGCCTCTCTTACTTTGTCTCCAAACCGCTCAACCTGAGCTGTCCCTCTGATATACTAATTTCTAATCTTGTCCCTCCTAGTCACTTCCAATGAAAATCTTAGCATCTTCAACTCTGCCACCTCCAGCTCCACCCCCTGTCTTTTTGTCAACGCCACTGTCTCCAAACCATACATCACAGCAGGTCTCACTACCATCTTGTAAATCTTCCCTTTCACTCTAGCTTCTATTCTTCTGTAACAAATCACCCCTGACACTCATCTCCACCCACTCCACCCTGCCTGCACTCTCTTATTCACCTCTCTTGTGCATTTTCCATTGCTTTGGATGGTTGACCCCAGGTATTTAAACTCATCCACTGTCACTACCTCTGCTCCTTCCATCTTCACTGCTACACCTGCCTCCCTCTCATTCACACTCATGTATTCTGTCTTGCTTCTACTGACTTTTATTCCTCTTCTGTCCAGAGCATACCTCCACCTCTCCAGGTTCTCTTCCACCTGCTCCCTACTCTCACTACAGATCACAATGTCGTCTGCAAACATCATGGTCCCTGGAGACTCCTGCCTGACCTCGTCTGTCAGCCTGTCCATCACCATAGCAAACAAGAAGGGGCTCAGAGCCGATCCCTGGTGTATCCTCACCGCCACCTTGAATCCATCTGTCACTCCTACAGCACACCTCACCACCGTCTTGCTGTCCTCATACATGTCCTGCACAACCTTCACATACTTCTCCGCCACTCCTGACTTCCTCATACAGTACCAGACTTCCTCTCTTGGCACCCTATCATCTGCTTTCTCTAGATCCACAAAGACACAGTGCAACTCCTTCTGACCTTCTCTATACTTCTCCATCAGCACTCTTAGAGCAAACATTGCATCTGTAGTTCTCTTTCTTGGCATGAAACCATACTGCTGCTCACTGATTGTCACCTCTCCTCTTAACCTGGCTTCAACAGCTCTTTCCCATATCTTCATAGTGTGGCTGATCAGCTTTATGCCTCTGTAGTTACTACAGCTCTGAGCATCACCTTTGTTCTTGAACTTTGGTACCAAAACACTTCTTCTCCACTCCTCAGGCATCCTCTCACTCTCCAAGATTGTGTTAAACCATCTGTTTAAAAAGTCCACTGCCATCTCTCCTAAACATCTCCATACCTCCACAGGTATGTCATCTGGACCAACCACCTTTCCATTCTTCATCCTCTTCAAATCTGCCCTTACTTCTGCCTTGCTAATCAGCAGCACTTCCTTCCCTGCTGGAAAAACCAGCATGGACCAGCATTGCTGGTCTATACTGGTTTTTCTCTTCTGGTTTTTCCAGAATGGTTGTTCACTATCTTTCCTTCATCCATCCTCCCCTCTCTCTTATTTTCTTTATTCATCAGCTCTTCAAGTTCTCCTTCCACCTTCTTAACACACTCTCATCATTACCATTTCTGTCCTTAATCAGCCTAACCTGCTGTACATCCTTTCCAGCTCCATCTCTCTGTCTAGCCAGTCGATACCAGTCCTTTTCTCCTTCTTTAGTGTCCAGCCTCTTATACAACTCACTATATGCCTTTTCCTTTGCCTTTGCCACCTCTCTCTTTGCCATGCACCTAGATTCCAAATACTTCCGTCTACTTTCTTCATGTCCCTGGCTATCTCACTTTTTCTTTGCTAACCTCTTCCTCTGAATACTTTCCTGTACCTCCTCATTCCACCACCAAGTCTCCTTGTCTTCCTTCATCTGTCCACTGGATACATCACATACCTTTCTACCCGTTTCCCTCAATACTTTTGCTGTACTTTCCCAGTCATCTGGTAATTTTTCCCTACCACCCAGAGCCTGTATCAACTCCTTCCTGAACTCTGTGCGACCTTCTTCCTTCTGTAACTTCCCCCACTTAATCTTTGGCTCTGTGTTCACGCTCTTCCTCTTCTTGCTCTCCAAAGTAATCCTATAGACTACCATCCGATACTGTCTAGGTACATTCTCCCCTGCCACCACCTTGCAGTTTCCTATCTCTTTCAGATTTCTCCTTCTGCATAAGATGTAGTCCACCTGTGTGCACCTTCCCCCACTCCTGTAAGCCACCCTATGTTCCTCTCTCTTCTTGAAGTATGTGTTCATCACAGCCATTTCCATCCTTTTAGCAAAATCCACAACCATCTGTCCTTCCACATTTCTCTCCTTAAGACCATACCTACCCAGGACCTCCTCATCACCTCTGTTCCCTTCACCTACATGTCCATTAAAGTCCGCTCCAATCACCACTCTCTCCCCACTGGGAACATTTTCTGCCACTTCATCCAACTTATGCCAGAATTCCTCTTTCTCTTCTAGCTGACATCCAACTTGTGGGGCATACACACTGACAACATTCAACATCACACCTTTGACTTCTTGCTTCAAACTCATGATTCTGTCCGACTCCCTCTTTACCTCCTGAACACTCTTCACATACTCTTCCTTCAAGATTACTCCTACTCCATTCTCTTCCTATCTACACCATGGTAGAAGAGTTTAAATCCACCTCCAATGATCCTAGCCTTGCTTCCCTTCCATCTGGTTTCTTGAACACACAGTGGAGTTTTAATATATTCACATTTATTTCTTTAATCCGCTCATATAACCAATATTGAGGTCGGAGCTGGTGATAAATTCCAGCACACCCTTGCCATTTATGTTGGCTCTGAGAGGGAGCTGAATGTGTTCATGTGTTAGCCAAACAGCTTTCTGCTGTGTCCAGTAACTTCTGTTCAAATCATGTGAAGAGTGGAGAACAACTACTAATGCAGTCGGTATGTACACCTGCTGCTGTCATGTAATTTAATCATGTATATAATTATTATGATTAGGACAAGTCATATGAATGTTCTGTGTCAGCAAACTTCCTCAGTATTCTTTTGAATTTGAACTGTTTATCCCACTTGCTTTGTAAGGGCAGGAAATATTAACAGCATAGTGATAGAAAGTATGAATTATAGTGGATTAACAATGTTTGTAAAAACACCCAGGAAAATTTCTTTTTTTGAACATCCATTCATCTATCACAAAAACCTAAAAATGGATCAAAAAAGAAAAAAAAAATCTCTTCCAACAAAAACATTAAAAAATAAAATTGGATCATTGTCCAGATCTGCAGAAAAAAATAAACCATTACAAAGGACATCACTTTAACCAGCATCCCTCTGAACATTGCAAAGTTACATGAAAAGGTAACAGATTTATGAGGAAAAAGTTCATAAGTTTAACAAAGTTTTTAATTTACAAGAAGAAAAAGCTAATTGGAGAAAAAAATGTGCTTTTATGTGGGAAGTTTCATCTCTATAAGAAAAGTTGCAGATTTACATGAAAAAATCAAATTTGAGGAAAACATGCTGCACATTTATGACAGACACAAATATAAATGAGAAAGTCAAGTTTCTGAGACAAAAACAGCAAATTTAGAAGAAAGAAGTAAGAAATTTCAGAAAAGAAATGAATTTCACTGAAGTGAAACAGTAGAAATGAAAGGACGTTCAAGAGTTAAACCCTATATCATGAGTGTAGAATAAAGTGATGCATTAAGTAACGGAGGTAAATACATGTAAATTATGCCTCCATGCTGTTATCATCCCGTGGTGCATTTTACTTTGTGAAATAAAAAACTCGTGAAAAAGTGAATACATGTTTAATGGTTTATCTGCCCTTGAGAATGTAGGAATGCTGGAACAATAAATCTCCCTGAATGCTACACAAAATCAACGCATTGCCCACGTTTGGAAACCTCTGCTTTTAAGGTGCGTTCACAGCAAGCGTGAACAGGTGAATTTTTCATGTGGCATGAATACATTCTAAATCAATGTAAACACGCCAACAGACAGGAACAGTGAGGTGCAGACAGGCGGAGTTGTCTTTTAAACTTCTGCAGCTGTGTTCAACCTGCTGTGGAAATTCCCAAAATAACGTCATGCTGAGGTTTACATTAACCGACCAGGGGCTCGCCTGAAAATGTCGTCTCGAGCCTCCAAAACTTCACAGATGATGGGTGTTTACGTTGCTAGCTTGCTAGGACGTCCGTGGCTGGAAATCATGGGTAAATAACTCCAAAATCCTGATTCAGCTGAAGAGTTCCTGGTCCCCCTCCTGTCTCCTGGTGAGTGAGTTTCATTTTCAAACTAGTTTACTCTGCAATGGTGATACTTTTTCTCCAGTGACAGCAGAATCTCAAAGCTAGCAGCTAGCTAGCTAGCTAGCACAACTGCACAACAAATGCACAACTGCCCAAATCTGTGCATACTCTCGTCTTCCCATTCACTTTGTATGGAATCGCGCTGCCTGTTGGCGTTTGGTGTGAACACACTAAGTCACACTGACACATGACATTATGTCATGCTGACATCGTCACATGTAGGGGGCTGTCTGGGAAAGGGACCAGTTGTATGGAAGGCCATCCTCTTCAAAAGGTTGCCAGTATGTGTAGTTACGTTTGTGGAGAAACAGGTCAGGTCAGCATCAGCTGTGTATCCATCCCAGCCCCGCTGAACTGTGGAGGAGCAGCGGTTGGTCAGCAGCTCCTTCATATCACTGCTGTGGTGTCATCAGGACTAAAGACTGCAGGTCTTTGTCACCAGGGACTGCTGCTAGTAATAAATTTCTTCGTATAAATGATCCTGTTTGCCTCATGTTATACAACAGTTTGTTCCAACCGAGCAATTTGATTGGTCAGTAGGGATTCTGGGAGTTACTCTATTCCATGATAATTACACTCCAGTTTCACTGGATATTTATCACTCTGCGTCAAAGGTGTTCAGGTAGCCGTTAATTATGAACATTAATTTACTATCAACTCTCTCACAATTGCAGTACTGTGTTGGCTATCTTAATTTCCACAGTGAGGCGCTGTTTAACAAGAAATCACACATCTGTGACCCAGAAGTCCCATCCCTTTAGAAAACAACCGTTTCCTTCTGCCCGTCATTAAACCATTTCACACCTGTTTAAAAAAATAGGCAGAGCTAGAGTTTGATTTATTGTCTCCAGTAACAAACCACAATACCAAAGAAAAGCAAGCAGTGTGCAAATTGCTAGCATCCTAACTACTAGCTACTGGCTAGCTACGGTGCTCTGGCGGCAGGTGTCCTGCTGAGAAAACCATGTCTGCCGCAGAAAGCACCGCCTTCATGGCTCTGGAATCTTCTGCAGTACCGACTCAGCAGGCGCATGTTTTACAAGCACTTCTGGTGTTTGCACTTGATCATATTTAATTTGTTTACATGTGTGTGAAATGACAACAGGCGTCTTCATGCTGACTGAGACCACAAGGTCACTTCCTTGTGGTAACGTATCGTCACTTCCTGTTTTGCTGTCTGCCTGTGTGGTTTGCTCTCCAGCTCTCGAGCCACTAGCTATGGCTACTAGCTCTCCTTCCTCTCCTCCTCTGGTGTGCTCTCTCTGTCAGATGTTTAGCTACACCTCTGCCTCTTTTAGTGATAACGGTAAATGTAATAAATGTTGTCTTTTTGAGGCGCTCGAGGCGAGGTTGTCTGATTTGGAATCCCGGCTCCGCTGCATTGAAACACCGTCTGCGCCAGTTAATCTCGACGGACGCCCCTTAGCTGCAGCGGAGCTAGCTAGCTTAGGTCCCCCTGTCACCGGTTCCCCGGCTCTCCTCAGCAGCGAGGAGACTGGGTGGGTGACGGTGAGAAGGAAGCCTAGTCGCAAAGCCCCGGTTCACCACCAACCTGTTCACGTTTCTAATCGTTTTTCCCCGCTCAGCGACACACCCGCTGAGGAAAAAACTCTGATCATTGGCGACTCTGTAGTCAGAAACGTGAACCTAGAGACTTCAGCGGCCATAGTCAAATGCATTCCTGGGGCCAGAGCAGGCGACATCGAGTCAAATTTGAAAATGCTGGCTAAAAGTAACTGTAAATATTCCACAATTGTTATTCACGCCGGCATTAATGACATCCGTCTCCGGCAGTCGGAAGTCACGAAACTTAATATAGAATCGGTGTGTGACTTTGCCAAAACGATGTCTGCCATTGTAGTATTCTCTGGGCCCCTCCCCAATCTGACCAGTGATGACATGTTTAGTCGCTCGTCATCCTTGAACCGCTGGCTGTCTGTGTGGTGTCCTAAAAATGACGTGGGCTACATTGACAATTGGAGCTCTTTTTGGGGAAAACCTGGTCTTATGAGACGAGACAGCATTCATCCCACTTTGGATGGTGCTTCTCATTTATCTAACAATCTGGCATCTTTTTTATCCAAATTTCCAAAACCATGACTACTCAGAGTTGGGACCAGGAAGCAGAGTCGCAGTCTTACACGCCTCTCTGCAGCTCCTCTTCATCCGCCACCCCTCAACTTAGCCCCCGTCTTCCCCATCAGAGAATCGTTGTCTGCTCCCTCCAAAGTAAATAAAAATATAATGTATAAGCATCCCAAAGTGATAAAGCAAAATATTGGTAAAACTCAAATTAAACATAAAGCCTCTAAATTGAATGATTTGGCCTCTGTTCCTCCTCATAATTTAAAAATTAAATGTGGTTTATTAAATATTAGGTCTCTAACTCCCAAGTCTCTGTTAGTCCATGATCTGTTAGTTGATCATCAGATTGATTTAATTTCCCTTACAGAGACTTGGTTAGGACAAGAGGATTATGTTGGTTTAAATGAATCAACTCCCTCTGGTTATTTAAACTGTCAAAATCCCAGAAGTTCTGGTCGTGGAGGAGGAGTAGCAACAATTTACCATTCCAAATTACTAGTTAATGTAAAGCAAAAAACATGTTATAATTCCTTTGAGGGCCTGGTCCTCAGTATTGGGCACTTTAGCAATTCCAGGTTAAACCCAATTTTATTTGCCATAGTTTATCGTCCCCCATCAACCTATTCAGAATTTTTATCCGAATTTCCTGATTTCTTAGCTGATTTAGTGCTGAAATCTGATAGAATAATTATAGTAGGGGACTTTAATATTCATGTGGATGTAGATAGTGACTGCCTTAATGTGGCTTTTAATTCAATATTAGACTCGATTGGGTTTTCTCAGAAAGTAGGAAATTCTACTCATTACCTCCACCATACATTGGACCTTGTTCTGACATATGGCATAGAAATAGAAAATCTGGTAGTGTCTCCTCATAACCCTGTACTGTCAGACCATTGTCTGTTAACCTTTGATTTTACTATTTCTGACTATTTGGCTCCTAAAGAAAAATATTATCACAGTAGATGCCTCTCAGATGATGCTGTTTCCAAATTTATGCAGATTGTTTCCTCTATGCCATGTGTCAACACAACGGAAATAAGCTATAGACAGCTTGCTCCTTCTGTAATTGATAACATGGTGGATAGTGTTTCAGCTTCTCTACATCAGGCTCTAGACTTGGTGGCCCCCTTAAAAAAGAAAAAGTCTAATCAGAGATTTTTAACTCCTTGGTTCAACACAGAAACTCGTAGCTTAAAACAGAAGACTCGTCAATTAGAAAGAAAATGGCGCTCTACTAATTTAGATGAAATCTATTTAGCTTGGAGAAATCATCTTTTAATTTAAAAAAAATCTCTTAGAAAAGCTAGAACGAGTTATTACTCTGCATTAATAGAAGAGAACAAGAATAATCCCAGGTTTCTTTTCAGTACTGTAGCCAGGTTGACAAAGAGTCAGGACTCTGTCAATCCTAGCATCCCCTTAGAGCTTACTAGTCAGGACTTTATGAACTTTTTCAATAATAAAATTTCATCCATCAGAGATAAAATCAATCAGATTCTTCCCACAGTTAACTTAAATACTGTAACTACTACAACTCCTTCTATTGATGTCTGTCTTGATGAGTTTACTCCAATCGACCTTTGTGAGTTAGACAAAATAGTTTCCTCATCCAAACCTTCAACTTGTCTTTTAGACCCTATTCCTACCAGGTTATTTAAAGAAGTCTTCCCACTTATTGGTAGCTTTATTCTTCATATAATCAATTCTTCATTAACTTTAGGCCATGTACCGCAGGCTTTTAAAACGGCTGTAATTAAACCCTTACTCAAAAAGCCAACGCTAGATCCAGGAGCTTTAGCTAACTATAGACCAATCTCTAATCTCCCTTTCATTTCAAAAATCTTAGAAAGAGTTGTTGCTATGCAATTATTTGACCACCTGCAGGGAAATGGTTTATTTGAGGAGTTTCAATCTGGGTTTAGAATCCATCATAGCACTGAAACAGCCTTAGCGAAGGTCACTAACGACCTCCTCATTGCATCTGATAATGGACTAGTTTCTGTACTTGTCCTTTTAGATCTTAGTGCAGCTTTTGATACTATTGATCATAATATTCTACTTGATAGATTAGAACACTATGTTGGACTTAATGGAACTTCGTTGCAGTGGTTTAGATCTTATTTATCTGATAGGTTCCAGTTTGTTCATGTAAATGATGAGTTTTCTCTCAGCTCAAAGCTTAGTCATGGAGTTCCACAGGGATCTGTGCTTGGCCCTACTCTTTTTAGTTTATATATGCTTCCGTTAGGCAACATTATTAGAAAGCACTGTATACATTTTCACTGTTATGCAGATGACACACAATTATACCTGTCAATGAAGCCAGATGATACTAATCAATTAGCCAAGTTAGAAGCCTGTCTTAAGGAAATCAAAGTTTGGATGACTTGTAATTTCCTGCTATTAAATTCAGATAAGACTGAAGTCATTCTTGTTGGTCCAAAAAACCTTAGAAATTCCTTTCCAAATCAAACTTTCAGTTTGGATGCAGTTACTCTTTCTCTTAATAGCTCTGTGAGGAACCTTGGAGTTATTTTTGATCAGGATTTGTCCTTCAATTCACATATTAAATTTGTTTCTAAGACTGCCTTCTATCATTTGCGTAATATTGCCAAGATTAGGAGCATCTTGTCTCAGAGTGATGCTGAGAAGCTGATCCACGCTTTTGTTAGCTCGAGATTAGATTATTGTAATTCTTTATTATCAGGTTGTCCTAAAACATCTTTAAAAAGTCTTCAGCTGATCCAAAATGCTGCAGCAAGAGTTTTAACAGGTACTAGAAAGAGAGATCATATCTCTCCGGTTCTGGCCTCCCTTCATTGGCTTCCCATAGAGTTTAGAATTAAGTTTAAAATCCTTCTTCTTACTTACAAAGCTCTAAACAATCAGGCTCCTTTTTATTTAAAAGATCTGATACTACCGTATCATCCTAACAGAGCACTACGCTCCCAAAATGCAGGATTACTTGTAATACCTAGAATCTCCAAAAGTACAATGGGAGGCAGAGCCTTCAGTTATCAAGCTCCTCTCCTGTGGAATCAGCTACCAATCTGGATTCGGGAGTCAGACTCGATCTCTGTTTTTAAGAATAGGGCTAAAACCTACCTTTTTGATATAGCCTACAATTAGGGAGGGATCATGTGTTTTCTGAACCCTCCCTTAGTTATGCTGCTAATAGGTTTAGTCAGCCGGGGGACCTCCAGTAATGCACTGGGCCTCACTCCTTTCCTCACTCTCTATGAAATTTTTTTTTTTGCTGGTCATTAACATTTGTTTGTTCTCTCCCATAGATTGAGTCCCCATCGTGCTGTTTGCTCTCTACATGTCTGTTCTTTTCTTCTTCTCTATCCCCTCACCCCCCAGCCAGTCGCAGCAGATGACTGCCCCTCCCTGAGCCTGGTTCTGCTGGAGGTTTCTTCCTGTTAAAAGGGAGTTTTTCCTCTCCACCGTCGCCAAGTGCTTGCTCACAGGGGATCGCCTGATTGCTGGGGTCTTTCTGCAACTGTGGGGGTCCTCCCTACAGTTGATAGTGCTATGAGATGACTGTTGTTGTGAAATGGCGCTATATAAATAAAGTTGAATTGAATTGAATTGAATTGAGATGTTTAGCAGCAGTTGCTGGATACATTTAGAAGGGACTGGTTTTTCTCAGCTGTGTAAAATAACTGGTTAAAGAAACAAATCGTCATATTTTGTCCAGAATTGCTGTCATTCAGTAAATTGTGCTTGTGGAAGTGACTGTTGCAGTGGAGTTTGTTGCGGAACCATGAGTGTAGGAAGTCCAGGTGCGATACTCTTGAGGGCCCGAGCCGCATCACGCCGAGCGCCTCCTCTCCTCACCATACCCAACTCCCTCCTGGCTAGTATCGCTTCACTAGCCACATTTCCTCCTGCCTGTGCCGTCTTGTGTGTACATGTCGTGTGTTTGTGACTGCTGTGAGAGCAGGTGTGTGAGTGTGTGCGTGTGCACGTGCATGTGTGTGTGTGTGTGTCGGCCGGTCCTCTGGGTTCTCCTCTGCAGACTCTTTTATTTCTGTTTTTATTTCTGTCAGCAGAGTCCTGCTCCGTCGTCCTTCAGCTCTGCAGCTGAGAGCCTCTGCTGCAGTCTGCAAGGACGTGCACGCACACGCGCGCACACACACACACACACACACAGATGATGCCCTCAGAGACATTTCCAGGACAGAATCCTCATGGATGTGGTCCTGACCGTCTGTCCCTCTAACTCACCCACACCAGTATCAAAGTTTTTCACTAATCTGACTTTTATTACAAATCTTGAATGTTTTTTTTTTAAATTACCACATTT
Source organism: Pholidichthys leucotaenia (assembly GCA_020510985.1). Lineage (NCBI taxonomy): Eukaryota > Metazoa > Chordata > Actinopteri > Cichliformes > Pholidichthyidae > Pholidichthys > Pholidichthys leucotaenia. The sequence goes on from CM035840.1 coordinate 463,242,653, forward strand.
TTCAAATAAATTTAAACCTTTTTTTTCTCATAAATAGAATAGACTAGAACAGAACAGGCTTTATTGTCATTGTACAGTGGTGCAGCTGCTCCACCAGGCTACTGCGCAGTAAAGGAGAAGGATTTGAATTCAACACAGTTCCAGAAGACACGATTAAACACACGACTGAAATAAAAGTAAAAATATAAAAATGGACCAAGATTGTGGAACTGTACATGGGTACGGTAGTGGCTACATGGATGGAACTCCGTACATAGGAATTTTTTTGTATTTAGTAGACTTTATTAATCCCAGAGGGAAATTCAGGGCGTCCGCGTGGATGATGAGGCAGCCACGGTGCCACCGGTCCCTTCACCAGTCACACACGCATTCACAACTGGGCCACTCTAGAGTCTCCACTTAACCTAGCCTGCGTGTTTTTGGCCTGTGGGAGGAAACCTGAGTAAACCCACACAGACACATGCGGACTCCACACAGAAGGCTCACTGATGGTCTGGGGGTGGGATCCAACCTACGACCTTGGTACTGTGCTGCCCCAGTGCTGACCACTGCTCCAACAAGCTCCCAAGAGATCAGCATTTTCTGATAAATTTGCAACTTTTTCTTGCTTTTGTTTTGTTCATAAATGCTAACTGCTGTCAAGTAAATTTTATTTTTCCCTCATATATTAGCTTATTCATTCATGTAAATTAGATTTTTGTCTCATGTGTTTGCTAGTGTTCCAGGGTGGATCCTCCCTGTGTCATGGGAAAAGAACTGGGTGTGATGTCATTTTTGATTAAAGGAAACAGAATGACTGGCCAATAATAAAACCCGTCCATAACACCAGCTGCGGTCCACCCGTCCCCCCCTCTCCACCCTAACTCTGTCCCTGTCTCTGTCCTCAGCCATCGGTCTGCAGATCACCCTGGACTGGCTGGAGAGGAAATTCTGGGCCACCGCCAAACAGGTTAATACACACTCATCAGTCCCTCCAGGATTTCGCGGGACGTTTTTATGATTGTTGCGGGCCCAAAAGCCTAAATACGCGGGAGCTTTTTTAAAAAGTTGTGATGTTTTTAGAGTGTTTTCTGCACTAAAATTTGTGGGAAGAATTCCATATTTTAAAGCAGATGCTTTTTTTTCCAGTTTGCTGCAGTGATATTCTGTATAACAATACAAGAAAAGCTCAGGATTGTCAAAAATTTGCTGTTACAGTGATTTGTAAATGAAGCAGAAACTTCTGATATACAGAAAAACTCTTTTGTTCGACAGTAAATACAAACATTAACACAATATCCATGACAACAGCTAAATTGCGTTGAATGCATGTTAAAGAGTAGAGATGTGGAAATTATTGGCAGCACCTTCATCTGGAAACTCCCTACGGCTCCCAACCACTCGGTTAAAAAAAAAATATTCTGTTGCTCTGTGTTGGCTATTGGAGTCTGTGTTTTTATGAAAAAAAAATGCAGAGAATATTCTCTCTCTTTCCATGCCTACCTGTCTGCTGCATGTCGGGCTTCACACACACACACACATCTTTCATTTACAGTGGGACGGTGAGGGGGGGATGGGTGGGTGCGTTTGTCCATCCAGAACACAGATTAACAGTTTTAAAGGTCATTGACCAGTCGTAGTAATGATTTTACCTCTAAAGATGAATAAATGTTCAAACACTGGCTGTAATGTAGTGCACTGTCCTCACGCGCACTCCTGCGACGGGCTGCTTTTGGACAGGCGCATGTTTTTCAACACAAACCCAGCGCTTCATACAAACAGTCAGGACAGAGACGTGGCGAGGCGTCCACGGGCAGGCTGGGGGAGACAGAGGAAGGGATGGCGGTGAGTGTTTTTTTTTAAATCACACTCTTTTTGCTGATGTGTTCCGCTACTCACCGTAAACTATAAATTCACTGTAAACACGGAAGTGAACATGGTGCAGCAATGCATTTGATTGGTTAGACTGAGCGTTCCAGCGCCAGTTAGAGACAAATTTGTTTGGTGAAGTTGGCAGAAGTTGACAAGGATTGGCCAAAATTGTGGGAAAGTTGCAGTGATTGGACAGAGTTGCAAGGTGGTGCAATAGTTGCACTGATTGACCGATGTCGCGTGAATTGGTGCAATTGCATCATGGCAAAATCCTGGAGGGACTGACTAATACACTAATACACAACAATAATGCACACTAATACACTATAATAATGCACATTAATACACAACAGTAATACACAATAATAATACACATTAATACACAATAATAATACACACTAATACACAATCATAATGCACATTAATACACAATAGTCATACACTCTAATACACTATTTTTCTTCTCAAACTGCATAAGCCTGGTAAGACTGTTACACATCGGGATGGGTATGGGATAACAACTGTGGCTGAGAAGAAAACCAAACAAACTACTAAAATGTTTCAAACTGTAAATCATGCCAAGGTTTTGTGGGATCCAACTACGAAACCTAAAGGCTTTTTTGGAGATCATCTCAATAAAAAAAAAAAAAAATATTAAGAGCATTGTCTCTAAAACAGAACAAATACAACTAGAAAAGCACTCGGAGAGCGCAGACCTCCGCCAAGCGCCACAGTTCCCCCCATACAGTGTTTGTGTGTACGTTTTCAGATTCCTTGACCATGAAAACATATGACTAGCAATTGGATTCACAATGATAGGATTAGTGGTTCAGTAGTTATTGACGAAAGTGGCATTTTCCGTAATGGCAGTTTTCTTCTCAACGGTGATCCGGATCACCACCAAAATGTAATCATCTGTAGGATACCCCATTTCTGATAATCTGTGAAAATTTCATGAAAATCCGTCCATAACGTTTTGAGTTATCTTGCTAACAAACAAATAAACAAACAGACAGACGAACAAACAGACAAACAGACAGACGAACTAACGCCAATGATCACATAACCTCCTTGGCGGAGGTAACAACTACTGACACATTCAAATCTTGACTACCTCTGACTCTCAGACACCTGGTTGACCCCAACAACACCTCCAGCTGTTTTCATTGTACCAGGGTACCATACCTACAGACAAGACGGGAAAGATGATGGGGAGGGGGGTCACAATCTATGTAAAGGATGGTTATCAATGTAATCATCTGTAGGATACCCCATTTCTGACAATCTGTGAAAATTTCATGAAAATCCGTCCATAACTTTTTGAGTTATCTTGCTAACAAACAAACAGACAGACAGACGAACAAACAGACAAACAGACAAACAGACAGACGAACCAACGCCGATGATCACATAACCTCCTTGGCGGAGGCAACAACTACTGACGCATTCAAATCTTGACTACCTCTGACTCTCAGAGACCTGGTTAACCCCAACAACACCTCCAGCTGCTTTCATTGTACCAGGGTACCATACCTACAGACAAGACGGGAAAGATGGTGGGGAGGAGGGGTCACAATCTATGTAAAGGATGGTTATCAGTGTACACAACATGACATTGCTGAAAATATGCTGGAATGTGTTGAAGTTAAAGTTGTGCTATCACCAGAAATGTCTTTTGCTTTGATTGTGATCTATCGACCTCCATCCTCTAACGATGCTTTCTTTAATTGTCTATCAAATGTACTGAAACAGTTTAGCAGCAAAGACTTAATCCTCATGGGTGATTTCAACTTAAACTAGCTTTGTAAAACACACAGACAGAAATTAAAGGACATCACCAATAAGTTTCATATGGATCAGATGATCAGTAACCCAACTAGAATAACCTGCTCATCTCAAACTCTCCTAGATTTGATTTTTACCAACAAACCTGACCGCAGAACAAAAAAATACAATCTAATTACTGGCATGTCTGACCATAATCTCACTTTAGTAGTACACAAATTGTCAAAATCACGATACAAAAAGCCTGCTGATGGCGGAAGATAAGTACAGATTGACTGATTTTTAAAAGCCTCAGAAATGAAGTCACCATGCAGCTCTGTAAAGCAAAAGCAAATTTCTTCTTAGACATGATCAAAAATGCAAAAGGGAACAACAACAAACTCTGGAAATGTACTGATAAACTCACAGAAAAAAAAATGCAAAAAAAGTGAAGTCATACAACTCAATATGAATGGAAAACTTCACTCAGATAGCTTAGATATAGCCAGCAATTTTAATGAGTATTTTATCAAATTGGTAGAAGAACTGGGTCTGAATTTTACTCAAACATACCCGCACCAAATTAAAATAAATCATTAAACTGATCTAAACCTTAAACCCACAAATGAGGTAAAGCTTAACAAAATTTTATCATCTCTATCCAGTTCCAGAGTTAAGAACGTTCATGGACTAGACACTGTATTCTTGAAAAAGTGTAGAAACACTTTATTTTGCTTTAATTGCAACCCCCATACACAAAGCCGGAGACAAACAAGAAATTTGTAATTATAGGCCGATATGTATACTTCCTGTCTTGTCAAAAGCCATTGAAAAGATGGTAGCAGACCAACTGGTAGAACCTCTCAAATCTGCTCAGCTGCTGCATTCTATGCAGTTTGGTTTAAGGCTGAACCTGTCATGTCCGCTGCGTAACCTCGCAGCGGTCATATAAATTGGCAACGAGCCCAAAGTGCAGTAATGTAACGTGTTAATTTGACAAAAGGGAAAAACATAAAAAATGTCCAGGTACAGTCCACACAGAGTTAGTTGGATGAGACAACTGGCTACAAACTTTGTTGGCTAAGAGGAGAAGCCCCATGAGCTCGGAACAGGAGTGGAGAGGAAGGGCAAATAATTAATTAAGAAGAAGACTCACATGAATGTTGGAGCGGAGCTCTGGAAAAACAGCACCATAAAGTCCAAAGGGGAAGGAGCCAACTACAAGCACGCCTGGTCGTCCAGTGTTGACTTAAGCTGCCACACTGACTGATCACACTGCCTCCCCATAAGTACACAATATACTAATGAAGGCAAGTGGACACAGTCGTGTGGCAAGCAGGTATGTGACTGATTGGAACTGTGTGTGTGTGTGTGTGTGTGTGTGTGTGTGTGTGTGTGTGTGTGTGTGTGTGTGTGTGTGTGTGTGTGTGCGCGTGTGTATGCGTGCGTGCGTGCATATGTGTGCATGTGGTGAAACCATACAGCCTGTGAATGTCTGGTGAGAGGGGGAGGTGTGGCTGTAGGACTGGCGGATAGCAAGGCTCAATCTGCCAGCTGGAATTAATAAGCAATAATCAAAACCTACAGCCACAGGTCGTGGACGGGGTTGAAAACAACCCCGAACATGACAGAACCGCTCGATGGAGACTGCGTGTTGTTACTTTATTAGTAACACCAGAGAGGTGACATTCCATGTCCCAAAAGCAAGTTTAGGAAGCTTAGGATCAGACTGCCAAGGTCTCTGCTTTCGACCGCCACCTGATCCACATAGCACCGGACCCCCATGGTCCCTCCTTCAGGTGGTGAGCCCACTGGAGGGCGGACCCATGTAACTCCTTTGGGTTTAGCCTGGCTGGGTCCCATGGGCGGACACCCGGCCACTAGGTGCTAGCCATCAAGCCCCTCCCCCAGGCCTGGCTCCAGGGTGGGGCCCCAGTAACCCTATACCGGGCGGGGTACACTGAATCCTTGTTCTAACATTTGTCATGAGAGTCTGTTGGATCATTCCAAGTCTGGCCCTTCACCCAGGACCAGTTTATCTTGGGTGACCTTACAAGAGGCAAATTTCATGGACAGCATAGCTTCTGGGATCACTAGGGCATGCAAACCCCCCACCATGATAAGGTGACGATCCATGAGGGGTCTCTGAAATATAACCTTGCAAGCTTTCATCAGAAACTCACTCTAAAAGCATCAAAAACCTTTTGAATGTCATGATTTTGACACATTTCTCCTATTGCATCTCTTGCTGTTCACAAGCCCTTAGTACGACTCTGAAACCCTTGGAATCCATGTATAAACACTCCATCAAAATTCTGGATAAGAAGACACGACAGTATCACCATTGTGGTATACTTGCCAAACACAAGATGTTAAGCTTTGAAAATATGATCATGTATGCAAATATACAGTTGGTCTTTAAAATTTTCCATGGTTCTGCACCCCCGCTCCTCAAGACTTTTGTGTCCCTAACTTCTGTACAAAATATCAGAATAACAAGGACTTCCTCTAGGTGGTATTGTTGCATCCCCCTCCGTAAAACTTCCTTTGAACAATCAACATTCTCATACAAAACTAAAACGGAATGGAACAAGCTCCCCACTGCTTTGAAGATGAGAACAAATTACAGACTTTTCCACAGAGACTAAAAAATGGATTTTAAGTAATCAAGCCTGCCAGCATTGACTCGCTCCCTGAAATGGGATTTGACATTGTACTCTTAAATTGTTTTCATGCGTGCCATGTTTCTTATCTTTTTACCTTTTACACTTACTCCCTGCTTGTCTCAGGGACAACAGTTTCTGAAACCTGACCTGAATTGCTTTCTACAGTATATGTGCTGTTTTTCTTTTAATGTCTTCCTGCCTGCCTCAGAGACTACACATGGAAATTAGTGAGAACATTATAGTCTGGTACAGAGCACCTTTACCCTGTGTTTAAGGTTTTTTCCATGCATGGTCCCTGAAAAATAAACCAATAAACTAAACTAAACTTCTTCTTTCGGCTGCTCCCTTCAGGGTCTCCACAGTGGATCATCTGCCTCCATCTCCCCCATCCCTCCATCTTCCTCTGTAACACCAACCCTCTCCATGTCCTCCTTCACTACATCCATCAATCTTCTCTGTGGTCTTCCTCTTTTACTCCTGCCTGGCAGCTCCATCTTCAACATTTTTTGTCCAATATCTCCACTATCCCTCCTCTGCACATGTCCAAACCATCTCAGCCTTGACTATTACTTTGTCTCCAAACTGCTCAACCTGAGCTGTCCCTCTGATATACTCATTTCTAATCTTGTCTCTCCTAGTCACTGCCAATGAAAATCTTAGCATCTTCAACTCTGCCACCTCCAGCTCCTCCTCCTGTCTTTTTGTCAACGCCACCGTCTCCAAACCGTACATCATAGCAGGTCTCACTTCCCTCTTGTAAATCTTCCCTTTCACTCTTGATGCTACCTTTCTGTCACACATCATCCCTGACACTCGTCTCCACCCACTTCACCTTGCCTGCACTCTCTTCTTCATGTCTCGTGTGCGTTTTCCATTGTTTTGGATGATTTATGCCAGGTAGTTAAACTCATCTGTTTTCCCTACCTCTGCTCCTTCCATCTTCACCGTTACACCTGCCTCCCTCTCATTCACACTTATGTATTCTGTCTTGCTTCTACTGACTTTCATTCCTCTTCTCTCGACAGCATGCCTCCACCTCTTGAGGTTCTCTTCCACCTGCTCCCTACTCTCACTACAGATCACAATGTCATCTACAAACATCATGGCCCATAGAGACTCCTTCTTGACCTCGTTTGTCAGCCTGTCCATCACCATGGCAAACAAGAAGGGGCTCAGAGCCGATCTCTGATGTAACCCCACCCCCACCTTGAATCCATCCGTCACACCTACAGTGTACTTCACCACCATCTTGCTGTCTTCATACATGTCCTGCACCACCCTCGCATACTTCTCTGCCACTCCTGACTTCCTTATACAGTACCAGACTTCCTCTCTTGGCACCCTATCATCTGCTTTCTCTAGATCCACAAAGACACAGTGCAACTCCTTCTGACCTTCTCTATACTTCTCCATCAACACTCTTAGAGCAAACATTGCATCTGTAGTTCTCTTTCTTGGCAAGAAACCGTACTGTTGCTCACTGATTGTCACCTCTCCTCTTAACCTGGCTTCAACAACTCTTTCCCATATCTTCATAGTGTGGCTGATCAACTTTTATGCCTCTGTAGTTACTACAGCTCTGAGCATCACCTTTGTTCTTGACAATTGGTACCAAAACACTTCTTCTCCACTCCTCAGGCATGCTCTCACTCTCCAAGATTGTGTTAAACCATCTGTTTAAAAAGTCCACTGCCATCTCTCCTAAACATCTCCATACCTCCACAGGTATGTCATCTGGACCAACCACCTTTCCATTCTTCATCCTCTTCAAAGCTGCCCTCACTTCTGCCTTGCTAATCCTCAGGACTTCCTTATTCACCATCTTTCCTTCATCCACCCTCTTCTGTCTCTCATTTTTTTTTATTCTTCAGCTCTTAAAAGTTCTTCTTCCACCTTCTCAACACACTCTCGTCATTTGTTCGTACATTACCATTTCTGTCCTTAATCAACCTAACCTGCTGTACATCCTTTCCAGCTCCATCTCTCTGTCTAGCCAGTCGATACAAGTCCTTTTCTCCTTCCTTAGTGTGCAGCCTCTCAGACAACTTGGGGGACACCAGCGCCCCATCACACACACACACACACACACACACACACACACACATCACATCACTGTGACTACAGACCTGGTTAAGAAACAGCTGGAGAGACTCCATCAGCGGAAGGCTGCAGGCCCTGATGGCATCTCTGCCAGGATCCTGAGGACCTGTGTCAACCAGCTAGCTCTGGTACTGAAACACCTGCACAATCTGAGCCTGAGTCTGGAGAGAGTACCAGTGTTGTGGAAGATGACCTGCATGGCTCCTGTGCCCAAGAAGTCGTCTCCATCTAACCTGAATGACTGTCAACTGGTTGCCCTCACATCTCATGTGATGAAGGTCCTGGAGAGACTGGTCTTAGCCCACTTGAGGCCACAGTTGAAGATGTGGCTGGACCCTCTGCAGTTTGCATATCAGCCCCATTTAGGAGTTGAAGATGATGTCATCTGTCTGCTGCAACGAGCCCATCAGCACCTGGATGGTGGAGGAGATACTGAGAGAATCACTTTTTTTGATTTCTCCAGTGCCTTTAACGCCATCCAGCCACTGCTGCTGGGTGAGAAGCTGCTGGTGATGGGGGTTGACAGTTCTGTGATCTCCTGGATTACTGACTACCTGACAGGCAGACCACAGTTTGTCCGGCTGGGCAGTGTCTTGTCTGACGTGGTGGCTAGTGATACGGGAGCTCCAGAGAGGACTGTGCTCTCTTCTTGTCTCTTCACCTTATACACCACTGACTTTCAGTACAACACTGAGTCATGCCACCTGCAGAAATTTTCTGATGACTCAGCTGTTGTTGGGTGTATAAGAGGAGGAGAGGAGGGGGAGTACAGGACACTGGTAGACAGATTTGTGGAGTGGACAGAGCAGAATCACCTGAGGCTTAATCTCAGCAAGACCAGAGAGATGGTGATTGACTTCAGGAAGAAGAGGACGCCTTCTCAGCCACTGCAGATTAGGGGGAAAGATGTGGAGGTCATTGAGGAATATAAATACCTGGGTGTCATGATCACCAACAGGCTGGACTGGAGATCAAACACCGATGCTGCACACAAGAAGGGGATGAGCAGACTCAACTTTCTGAGGAAAGAGAGATCCTTCAACCTGTGCAGTAGGATGCTGGAGCTTTTCTAGCAGGCTGTTGTTGCCAGCGCCATCTTCTTTGCTGCTCTCTGTTGGGGTAGCAGTATCAGGGCCAGAGACACCAACAGACTTGACAAGATTATCAAGAGGGCTGGCTCTGTAATTGGTCTCAGGCCAGAGACTTTTGAGACAGTGGTGGAGAGGAGAACACTAAATAAACTGCGATCCATCATGGGAAATCCTGATCACCCCCTCCACCACACACTGGATAGACAGCGGAGCACTTTCTCCAGCAGACTGCTACAGCTTCACTGTCAAACGGTTAAGTACAGGAAAGCTTTCCTGCCACATGCCATTTCACTGTACAATAACTCACTATGATATTGTATTCTGGTCATAACTATGCTGCCATACTGCACCTTACAGTCTAACTGGTACCTCATATCTCACTCTGCTCCTGATAGTCCTGCATTGTCAGAACACCGGGTATGATTCATGTGTTTATACGTACGGGTCACCATTTATTCATCTATGATATAGATAGGCTTTTTTTTAGTAGTTTTACTTTCCATGCTGTGTGTGTTTCTGTTTGGTTGTCTACTGTCATCCTGCTGTTACACTGCAATTTCTCAGTCTGGGATCAATAAAGTGCATCTTAAAGTCTGTGTTCACCACAGCCATTTCCATCCTTTTAGCAAAATCTACAACCATCTGTCCTTCCACATTTCTCTCCTTAAGACCATACCTACCCACGACCTCCTCATCACCTCTGTTTCCTTCACCTACATGTCCATTAAAGTCTGCTCCAAACACCACTCTCTCCCCCCCGGGAACACTCTCTACCACTTCATCCAACTTACTCCAGAATTCCTCTTTCTCTTCTACCTGACATCCAACTTGTGGGGCATACGCACTGACAACACTCACCTTCACACCTTTGACTTCTTGCTTCAAACTCATGATTCTGTCTGACTCCCTCTTTACCTCCTGAATACTCTTCACATACTCTTCCTTCAAGATTGCTCCTACTCCATTCTCTTCCTATCTACACCATGGTAGAACAGTTTAAATCCACATCCAATGCTCCTAGCCATGCTTCCCTTCCATCTGGTTTTGTGAACACGCAGTATATCTATCTTTCTTCTCTCCATCATATCAGCTAACTCTCTGCCTTTACCAGTCATAGTCCCTACATTTAACGTCCCTACTCTCACCTCCACACTTCTACCTTTCCTTTTCTCTCTCTCCCTCCTAACACATCTTCCCCCTCTCCTCCTTATCGATCTTTGACCAACAGTAGCCCAATTTCCACCAGCACGCTGTCATATAACAGCACCTGTGGTGGTCGTTGTTAACCTGGGCCTCGACTGATCCGGTTTGAAAGTCTCATTCTTCATGATCCACATATTTGATTTGGCAAAGGTTTTACATCGGATGCCCTCCCTGACATAACCCTCCCCATTTGGGCCACTCAAAGACATTCACAGAGTTGTCTCAAAGCTACTTCTTTGATATCTTGGCTGTGTGCTTAAAGTCGTTGTCCTGTTGAAAGATGAACGGTCACCCCACTCTGTTGTCAAGAGTGTGCTGGAGCAGGTTTTCATCCAGGATGTCTCTGTACATTGCTGCATTCATCTTTTCCTCTATCCTGACTAGTCTCCCAGTTCCTGCCGCTGAAAAACATCCCCACGGCGTGATTCTGCCACCACCATGCTTCACTCTAGGCATGGTATTGACCTGGTTATGAGCGGTGCCTGGTTTCCTCCAAACATGACACCTGGCAATTACGCCAGAGAGTTCAATCTTTGTCTCATCAGACCAGAGAATTTTGTTTCTCATGATCTGAGAACCCTTCGGGTACCTTTTTACCAAATTCAAGGTGGGCTGCCATGTGCCTTTTACTAAGGAGTGGCTTCCATCAGGCCACTCTACCATACAGACCTGATTCATGGATTGCTGCAGAGATGGTTGTCCTTCTGGAAGGTTCTCCTCTCTCCACAGAGGAACACTGGAGCTCTGACAGAGTGACCATCGGGTTCTTGCTCACCTCCCTGACTAAGGCCCTTCTCCCCCGATCACTCAGTTTAGACAGTCGGCCAACTCTAGTAAGAGTCCTGGTGGTTCTGAACTTCTTCCATTTACGGATGATGGAGGCCACTGTGCTTATTGGGACCTTCAAAGCAGCAGAAATTTTTCTGCACCCTTCCCCAGATTTGTGCCTCGAGACAATCCTGTCTCAGAGGTCTACAGACAATTCCTTTGACTTCATGCTTGGTTTGTGCTCTGACATGCACTGTCAACTGTGGGACCTTCTATAGACAGGTGTGTGCCTTTCCACATCATGTCCAATCAACTGAATTCACCACAGGTGGACTCCGGTTAAGCTGTAGAAACATCTCAAGGATGATCAGTGGAAACAGGATGAACCTGAGCTCAATTTTAAGCTTCATGGTAAAGGCTGTGAATACTTATGTACATGTGATTTCTTAGTTTTTTATTTTTAATAGATTTGTAAACATCTCAAAAAAAATTCACGTTGTCATTATGGGGTATTGCGTGTAGAAATTTGAGGAAAAAAATTAATTTAATCCATTTTGGAATAAGTCTGTAACAACAAAATGTGGAAAAAGTGAAGCGACGTGAAGACTTTCTGGATCCACTGTACACACTAATACACAATATTAACCCACACTAGTAGGCTAATCCAGGGTCACCCACCTGCTTTCCCTGGAATATTCAGGTTTCTGGGGGAAATTTTCTCATTTCACTTTTTAATTGGTCCTATAATTGAAACTAATTTGCCATTGTTGTGTATGGGAGCACACACACACCACAATGGCAAATTAGAGAAACCTGAATTTTCCGTGGACCTCAGGTTGGCAACCACTTCATTAATAAAACACAATAAAAAGGACGGCAGCATCTGATTTGCTGCTGATAAAAACACATCTGTGAGTCAGGAAAAAACTCAGAAATGCTCAGGAGAAGATTTAATAAATGAATTCCAGTGTCATGAACCGAGCCCGTGTTTCCTGTGGGCTCGGTTCTGATCGATCCTGGTGGCTCAGGCAGTGGGTTTATTATGTGGAGTTGTGTTTTGATTTCTTGTTGTTTTCTTGTCCGCACACCGTTTCTGTTCTTGCCTGCAGCTGCCGCTCTGGCCTGTCCGGCCACGCCCCCCTCTTTCTGACAGTCAGCTGTTCACCCCGGTAATCATCTTTCCCGCGCTCGCCCAAGTGTTCCCTATTTGCCACGCCAGCGGTGTCTGTATTAAAAGAGCTCTTTGCTGGACAGACGCCGCTGGATCATTGTACGTGTTTGATGGCTGTGCTTCTCCGTCTGACCGTCAGTCACCAAAGGACTCTGCTCGCTGTGAGAACTGGACTTTTGGGACTGTTCTCATTCGTGGGTACGCTGCTAGCGATCCTTTGTGCTCCCTTTACGCTGTGCCAGAAGCATTCCTGTTTTCGGTTTAATCCTGCTTCATTTCTGGTAACGTTTCCTCCCCGCTGCACGATCATTACGCTCTGGCTCTGCCCAGTTTACGTTCCACTCGAGCAGTGCTTTTTCCCTGTGGTCTTCCCTGCTCTCCCAAGCGCATCCATGTTGGGTTGTCCTGTCGTTCATTGCATACAGTGCTGTTGATAAATGTGTGTGTGGTGAATCCCTGCATTTAAATCCTCGTCCTTTTTCTCCCCTTGCCGTGCACTGTAAAGAAGCGCACGGAGAGTTCATGACACCCAGAGTCAACAATCAATATCATAAACTTCCTGAACCACAGAAAGTTTCAAAGCAGATTCAAATATTTGTTCTTCCATGTCACAACATGATCACCTCAGCTGTGGGGAAGTTTCTGGGGATTCACCTGGCAGATGACATGACCTTTAACACCAACACCACAGCCATTGTGAAAAAGTCCCATCAGCGACTCTACCCTTTCTGGTGGCTGAAAAACAGCAGATCTGTCCACTCAGGTCCTCGCCACCTTTTACAGAGGCACCCTGGAATCTGTCCTCTTGTGTGGCCTGACTACCTGGTTTGGAACAGCTTTGGACAAGCACCAGCTAAACAGGGTTGTAAGGACAGCCGGTAAGATCACTGGTGTCCCCCTCCTCTCCTTGGAGGAGATTTACAACCAACGCTGTGCTAACAGGGCTGTGAGCATCGTTAAAGACTGCTGCCCCCCTTCCCACAGTCCGTCTCCTGTCCTGCCCTCAGGGAAGAGGTCCGGGTGTCTCCAGGCCGGGACAGCCACAATGTTCAACAGTTTCTTCATGCAGTCAGGACTATGAATGGACTGGGCCCTATTCCCTTGCCAACTGCTTTGCCCCAACACGTGCACACACACACCTCTACTAAACATGCACGTGCACTTTTGTTAGGCTGGTCTTACCATAATGTTTTAATTGATATTTTTTGTTGTATTTTAATTTATTTATGCTGTTGTTTTCAAACTTATTTTCTATTCATACTGTGGTTCTGTGCTATGCTGGGAGAATGTAATTTTGTTTTTTATGTGCAAGCATGCATGTTAAATGACAGTAAAGGAACCGTGAATCTTGAATCTTGAAATATTATGAAGACATGCAATATGTTTGTTTAGATAATTTTAAATAAATGTAATTTAAGATAAGATAAGCCTTTATTAGTCCCACAATGGGGAAATTCCAGGATTGCAACAGCACAGGGATAGCAACACTCAGAGCAACAATCAAGAAGACAAGAGAAACAAGAGCAGCAAATATACATATGTACATATAAATATATAAATATATATACACAGTGCGGAGCATTGTAGCTAGATGGAATAAACAGCATAACCGTCTACTTAGTTATCCTACATGGTATGAATATGTACCCATACATATTGTCACCCTCCGTAGCGACTGATATTGTCCTAGTTGTATATACTGGAGGGGACCATTGTGTAAGTCTATTGCGTCTTTTGCATTCAATACTATTAGTTTGTTACGTCTTTTTGCTATCTCTGCGATCAGCCCTGCTTAGGTTATACAGTCTGACAGCCGTAGGTAGGAAGGACCTGCGAAACCTCTCGGTTGTGCACCTAGGATGATGTAGTCTGCTGCTAAATGAGCTCCTCAGTGCGTTCAGTATGTCCTGCATAGGGTGGGACTCAGACTCCAGCAGAGATGACAGTTTAGCCACCATCCTTCTCTCTCCTATCTCCTCCACTGAGTCAAGGCGCTGCCCCAGGACAGAGCTAGCTTTCTTGATCAGTTTGTTCAGTCTCTTCCTATCGGCTGCTGTAATGCCACTGCCCCAGCAGACCACTCCAAAAGTGATGGCTGATGCCACCACCGTGTGTAGAATGTCTTCAGCAGCACCACTTGTGCACCAAAAGACCTGAGTCTCCTCAGAAGGAACAGCCTGCGCTGTCCCTTCTTGTAGAGTGTGTCGGTATTGTGTGACCAGTCTAGTTTATTGTTCAGATGAATACCCAGGTACTTGTAGGATGTCACCATCTCAATGTCTGTTCCCTGGATGTTTACTGGTGCTGTGAGGGGTTGTCCTTGCCTGCGGCAGTCCACCACCAGCTCCTTAGTTTTCCTCGCATTGATCTGGAGGCAGTTCCGATGGCACCAGTCCACGAAGTCCTGGATAAGTCCTCTGTACTCAGCTTCATCTCCATTGGAGATGAGGCCAACGATCGCAGAGTCATCAGAGAACTTCTGTAGATGGCAGTGTGTTGTGTTGTGTGAGAAGTCTGCAGTATAAAGGGTATATATAAGTATAGGTACATCTCAAAAAATTAGAATATCATGAAAAAGTTCAATAGTTTTTGTCACTCATTTCAGAAAGTGAAACCCATATAGATTCATTCCACAGTCAGTGATATATTTCAAATGTTTATTTATTTTAATTTTGATGATTATGGCTTACAGCCCATAAAAAATAGTTTTTTAATAGAAATGTTGGCCGACTGAAAAGTCTGTCTATGTACCACTCAGTTGGCACCCCTCCACACACACACACACTGCCAAAAGTATCAAAACCTGGTTTAATGACCATGGCATCACTGTGTTTGATTGGCCAGCAAACTCTCCTGACCTAAACCCCATAGAGGATCTATGGAGGATTGTCAAGAGGAAGATGAGAGACACCAGACCCAACAATGCAGACGAGCTGAAGGTCACTATCAAAGCAACCTGGACCTTCATAACACCTCAGCAGAACCACAGGCTGATCACCTCCATGCCACGCCATACTGATACAGGAATTAATCTAAAAGGAGCCCCGACCAAGTATTGAGTGGTACATGGACAGACTTTTCAGTCGGCCAACATTTCTATTAAAAACTATTTTTTAAATGAATTTATGTAATATTCTAATTTTTTGAGAAACTGAATTTGGGGTTTTCATGGGCTGTAAACCATCATCATCAAAATTAAAATAAATAAACACTTGAAATATATCAGTCTCTGTGTAATGAATCTATATAATATGAGGGTTTCACTTTCTGAAATGAGTGACAGAAAATATTGAACTTTTTCATGATATTCTTTTTGAGATGTACCTGTATTGTTTCATCCATCCATCCATCTTCCACCGCTTTTCCGGAGGTCTGGGTCACGGAGGCAGCAGTTCAAGCAGAGAAGTCCAGACTTCCCTCTCCCCAGCCACCTGCTCCAGCTCTTCAGAAAGGATACCAAGACGTTCCCAGACCAGCTGGGAGACATAGTCTCTCCACCGAGTCCTGGGTCTGCCCCGGGGTCTCCTCCCAGTGGGACATGCCTGAAACACCTGAAGTGGGAGGTGTCTAGGAGGCATCCTAATCAGATGCCCATACCACCTCAACTGACTCCTTTCAATGTGGAGGAGCAGCGGTTCTACTCTGAGCCTCTCTTGGATGACTGAGCTCCTCACCCTATCTCTGAGGGTGAGTCCAGCAATCGTACGGAGAAAGCTCATTTCAACCGCTTGTATCTGCGATCTTGTTCTTTCAGTCATTACCCAAAGCTCGTGACCATAGGTGAGAGTAGGAACGTAGATTGACTGGTAAATCGACAGCTTTGCCTTAGAACTCAGCTCCCTCTTAACCACAACAGACCGGTACAACGTCCGCATCACTGCAGATGCTGCTCCAATCCGTCTGTCAATCTCTCGCTCCATTCTCCCCTCACTCATGAATAAGACCCCAAGATACTTAAACTCCTCCACTTGGGGCAGGAGCCTGTCCCCAACCCAGAGAGGACAATCCACCTTTTTCCGGCTGAGGGCCATGGACTTGGACTTGGAGGTGCTGATTCTGTATTGTTTCAATAAATATCAAACTTGGTTGTTGTGGCTTTGTTCATTTAGGAATATTTGTGTGTATTAAAAGGTTTTCTTGACAGAATCCTTTCTGTTTAAATACCAACATTTATTTATTCATGAATCCTTGTGTCATTTTATTAATTTTGACACAAAAATGCCTCCGTAGTATTGATACGGTTTCGTGTAATCTGATACTAATTATCAGGATCAATTAGTGTCTGATAGTTGTTTTAGCAACCAGAATAATAACAGAATGACACATACAATAATATACAAATACACACAATAACAATAATTTAACAGGGAAAAGTTTCTGGTAAACAGAAGAAAAAAATAACAAATTTATAAAACAATATCAGCATTTATTTATTTATGGAAATTTTAAATTAGAAAATGTAACTGAACTTGAGTGAATAATCTTTTACTGAATATATAAATGTTTTAATTTTCAAAACTGTTAAAAAACTTTAATTATGTTTCAATTATTGTTTCCTTTTCTTAGCCTGATGACACAGATGTGAGTAAAACTGATGATTCTATCACAATTCAGTCTGATCCTCTTTTTTTGTAGTTAACCTTTAACAAGCCCCGCCCTCTTTCTCACATGAATCTCTGAGACTCTGCCCCCTCACATAAACCCTTCAAAGGCTCCGCCTCCTCACATAAACCTTTTAGAGGCATGTCTGCTGAAGCTCCGCCCCCTCACATAAACCTTTTAGAGGCGTGTCTCCTGAAGCTCCGCCCCCTCACATAAACCTTTTAGAAGCGTATCTCCTGAAGCTCCGCCCCTCCCCACATTAACCTTTAAGAGGCGTGTCTCCTGAATCTCCACCCCCTCACCTTCTCTCCGTCCTCTCTCTCAGTGTTCGGACGTTGAAACCATCTGTCCTCTCAGCTGTGACAACCCCGTAAGTTAAAAAATCACATTCACCACACTAGGTCTTTTATTCTGAAAGGGGGGAAACTCCCATCTGTCTGTGCTCCTTGCTGTTTAGGACCTGAACTGTTTCCTGGTCGACAACAATGGCTTCATCATGTTGTCCAAAGACAGGAAGGAGGTACGCATGTTTGTAGTTTTAACGTGAAAGTCTGTTGACTCAGTGGTAGAGATGCCCTCTGGTGGACAGTAGAAAAACAGCAGCTCCTCTTCATTTTAAACATTTAGATGTGATTTAAGATAAGATAAGATAAGCCTTTATTAGTCCCACAACGGGGAAATTCCAGGATTGCAACAGCACAGGGATAGCAACACTCAGAGCAACAATCAGAAGGCAAGAAAAAAACAAGCAAGCAAGAGCGACTAATATACATATGTACATATTACTATAAAATAAATATATACACACACACACACAGACACACAGTGCAGAGCATTGTAGCTGGATGGAATAAATATATGAGTATATGAACACACAGTGCAGAGCATTGTAGCTAGATTTGTAGTTTGGTTCTGATTCATGAGTCAGAAATGATCCTGAAGGATGTTACAGACCCATGAACAAGATCTCATCAAGGAGACAAGAATCAGTTAAATCTCAGAAGTTGCTGCTGTGAAGCTTCTCTGTCCAGCAGAAACCTGGCCTCATATTTCCCCAGAGATGTGTTTCCTGTTTAATTCATCCCTCAGCTCTGATATCTTATGTCCTTGCTGATTTAATCCCTCCCTGTCAGCCTTTAACCTACTTTGAGATAGGAAGTGGATTCATTTTAAACAGCGTGATGAGCTGTGGACGCAGTCGTCCATCTGTCAGCAGACAATGTCTCTGCTTCCCTCTGGATGAGTTCATCTGCTCATAAACAACATCTGGACTGCTGGATGGATTAAAGTTAGTTAGAGCAGAGAATTAATGGGAAACACAGGAGCTGCTACACCTGCTACATCAAGCAATGCCAGGACAGCAACAGGACAACTACAAAGCAATGACAGGATGGCAACAGGGCAGTAATAGAGCAAAGCAGGATAGCAACAGGGCAAATACAGAATCACAACAGGGCAACTACAGAGCAATACAGGACAGCAACCAAGTAACTACAGAATGGTGTAAGGGATTTATGACTTTTGGTATTGGGTTTTATAGGTGCTTTATTGTTGGTACAAGTATTAATGTAAATATAAATGTGAGTAGGAATGAAGATTTCTTTTCATTACACACTCATAAGCTCGTTGGGGCACCAGTCTAAATAATGGACAATTTTATCAACAATTCTTTTTTTGTACCAATGATAAATCAGTCTAAAAAAAACCCCATGAGTTCTTGTCTGCTTATAATCAAGAAGATGGACCTGAAATCAAACAGTAACTCCCATATGTCGTTCAATAGTTTAATAAGAAATGTCAGAATAGGTTAAAACATTTGGAGGGCTTGAAACCGGGAATTCAACATGTATCATTAGCACCATAGACTGTTATTGAATTACTGAGCATCGCATGTGAATCAAACATTTGTGGAGCCAAGGGAAACATAGTTTAACTTGGCAATATACTGGAAATTGGAAAACCATAAAATAGCATTGGTTAAGAAAAGTGGATGCAATTTTATGACGAAAATGGTGAGTAAACTAGTTATAAAAAGGAAAATTTGTGTTACTCTTAAAAGGAATGTAGATTAAGGAAAAGAAAATGCATGTGACATTCTGAAAGGAGTTTGCAAATCTTAGGTTTAAAGAACCTATACCAGGAATATTCTGAAGAATTAAGTTTAAATTGACCAACAGACTGTCAGCCAAGCAATGTCAGATTGCGTCCAGGTGGGTAGCAGGGGGTCCATTTGGGTCTTGTTCCATCTGGACGGGTGTGGCTTCTGTTGGAAGAACTGGCAGACAGGTTCTTTACCTCGGTTACGGCATGCTCCGGAGATCACAACGGGCTGTATTTTTTTTTTTTTTTTCAGCACGCTGGGCGAAGTCTTCTCTATACACTCAAAAAGAAATTTGGTCATGTTGCCATATTCTTGATAATATTGGTTTATTGTTCAAAGTCCAATCAGAAAGTCAAATTGAGACAAAAACACGCCACAGATCCATTTCTTCTGGTGTGTTGTGGTTTGAATGTTACTTTAAGCTTAGTAAAAATCAAGAAAATCTTAATACAGTAATTTAAGGAAAAGGATTAAAATAGGAAAAAGTGAACTTTAAAGAAAAGAAAAAAAATTCACAGATCATGAGAGGCTCTGGGCCTACTTAAAAGATAGAAAAAATGTGAGAGCAGAAAAATTCTGCTCCTTCTTAAAGGCCACATGTCACGTAATTTTTTTTTCTAAATGACAACGAATTTAGATAAAATACACATAGCTTAAACCAAATATTCATACCGGAGACCATATCACCCACCTGTATTTACATAATTGCACAAAATACACCAGGTGAAGGCCCCACCTTGCTTGCTGGCTTGTGACAGCCAGTCCAGACCACGCCCATGTTTTTGACATCACCAGTTGTACCCTGGCTGCCCTGCCTATCCACATTCACACTTATCAACATTGGACAATCATGACGGAAAGTGACAGCGATTGTGAACAAATTAGTTTAGTTTTGTCTTTTTTTTTTTGGTCTTTTTTTTTGTCAGTGGTTCAGACAGTGACAGAGGCATAGAACCTTACCGGTTCGAGCCGTCCGAGACGGAATCAGATGCTTTGTCTGATGACAACAGTTCCACCGATGACCAGAGAGCAGAACCAGTGGAAAATGTCATTGAACTGGACATTAATCGCCTCCAGAATTGCGAAGCCGAAGGGGGTCTGTCCAGGGCGCCCCATAAATATTGATTTTTCGGAAGCCATTATTATTACAGTGGAGGAGAGCCGCTGCTGTCAAGAAATTGACCAGATCAATATGAAAATGGAGGTGCATACCTGTCAAGGGAGACGTTTTCGCCGTATTTTAATACCGTAAAACGCGGCTATAAGGGACAGCGGAGTAATAATGGACATTTCTCTGGGAAATGTTTTCATACCTGTCAAGTGAGACGTTTTCGCCGTATTTTGGTGCCAAGCGCGGCTGTGGGGACGGCGGAGTGGTTTGGGACACTTTTCTGGGAAATGTTTTAAATGTAGTTCGTGTTGTTTTTGTCAAATATTTTAAGGAAAATACGGGGAAAATGCAATTTTAGCAAAAATGGGCGTATTGCCATTTCTGTACGCCCAAAAGGAAAAATATACTGGAAAAAAAACTGAGTGTCTTGAGGAGCAGTCCTGTGTGTGATCACTCACAGCTGGGGCGGGCTGATCGCTCAGCGTCAGCTATTCTCACTACCATGAGAAGTCATTAGGACAATGGTTTAACACGTTGAGCTGTGCAGCGGTTGCGGAACAGACAGAGATCCCAGAGAGGTGTCCCTTGTTGCTCCGCCGTTCCTTATAGCCGCTTTTTACGGTGTTGAAGTACGGCGAAAACGTCTCACTTGACAGGTATGAAAACATTTCCCAGAGAAGTGTCCCTTATTACCCAGCTGTCCCTGATAGTCCCGTTTTAAGGTATGGGTGAAATATCCAATTTTTTCTTTCTTGTTGCTCACTTCAACCTTCCAGTCTCCATATAAACAATCAATTGAAATACCCCAAGCATCAAACTAGGGTACAATCGATTTCGTCACTTCCGCCTTCTTCCCCAGGCGATTCCAGGGGCCGTGTCAGGCCAAGCGCGGCAGTTTTAAATTAACGAATATTCCGTTGTTACTGAAGCATATGCACCAAGATCCGAACGGATCGGTTCCCTTTTATATCTAGTTTCAAGATATTTAAAGTACCCTGTTACGTGACATTTGGCCTTTAAGGCTGACTGCCACACCAACTGAGAGACAAAGGAAAGTTTTCCAGAGCGTGGCAGGATCTCACTAAATTTCATGAAAACTGAGCTGGTGTGGAGATCACGAAATGATGAGACTGGATTATTTCTCAGTATTGGTTTATTACATTTCACGTCCCCAGCTCTCTCTCTCAGTCAGGAAAAAGATAAGATAAGATAAGATAAGATAAGCCTTTATTAGTCCCACAACGGGGAAATTCCAGGATTGCAACAGCACAGGGATAGCAACACTCAGAGCAACAATCAGAAGGCAAGAAAAAAACAAGCAAGCAAGAGCGGCTAATATACATATGTACATATTACTATAAAATAAATATATACACACACACACACACACAGACACACAGTGCAGAGCATTGTAGCTGGAGGAATAAATATATGAGTATATGAACACACAGTGCAGGGAAAAGCCAGTGTGAACACACAGTGCAGAGCATTGCAGCTAGGTGGAATAATATGTAGATATATAAAAACACAGTGCGGAGCATTGTAGCTAGATGGAATAAATATGTAAATATATAAACACACACAGTGCAGAGCATTGTTGCTAGATGGGATGAAACAGCATAACCGTCTACTTAGTTATCCTACATGGTATGATTATGTGCCCATACATATTCTCACCCTCCATAGCGACCGGTATGTTCCTAGTTGTATGCCGGAGGGGACCATTGTGTAAGTCTATTGCATCTTTTGCATTCAAAAAACTATTAGTTTGTTACGTCTTTTTGCTATCTCTGCGAGCAGCCCTGCTTAGGTTGTACAGTCTGACAGCCGTTGGTAGGAAGGACCTACGAAACCTACGAAACCGAAAGAAAAAAGAGGGAGAGCTGCGGTAAACCCCCACACATTTATACCAGCACATCAAAGACAGAATCACACACTCAAGTCAAATCCTTCTATTTACAATTAATCACTTCAGAGCCCTCTTTGCTCTTCCGTCTGACCCCAGGGGGTCAGACAACCCTTTCAGGATCTCGCTCCCGATCCTCTGTCCTCCTTCCAAGTCCGCAGGTGGTCCAGACCCATTGTCCATCTGAGGCGTGATGTCAATACACACTGCAAGCTTAAAGTCTTTCTGTGTTTGAGCCTATGCAGTCAAATATGTGAGCTACATAAGGTTACAATTATGGGCGCTACACTGGACCAATTAAATTGAGTTTTGTTGTTCAGCAGAAGTCATAAACCAGACTAAAAAAGGAAATGCAGGAACTTCCAGTTATGGCAGCCACATAGGAAGACGTGTTTCACACTGCTCTGCTCCTAAAAATAAAAAGCAGGCTAAAACTCTCTCAATTGGAACAAAAACCTATCCCAGCGTTTAGGCGCGGATATGGTAAAGACCAAGGCTGGGAAATTAGGCGGAGGAAAAAGTGATTTGTCAAAACAATCCAAGCTAACAGACTTCCACGCTCGTGACGAAGCAGGAAAATCTCCAAAGACAATGGCAGAGGAGGGAGCTAGCGGCGCAGCGGTGACTGCTGAGGAGGGGACGAGTGCAGTACTTGCTGCCATCAGTTCCATGAGAGCAGACTTTTCGTCTAAATTTGATGGGATTATAGCAGCGATAGAAGGAATGAGAAAAGAAATAAGCGACTGTATGGAGCGAGTATCGCAGGCGGAGCTCCAAATCTCAAGCACTGAAGATGATGTCACCAGCCTACAATTAAAGGTGCAAACATTGGAATTAAAAAATAAACGTCTGGAAGATAATGTCCTGGACTTAGAATCCCGGTCGCGACGGAATAATTTGAGGCTGGTGGGCCTCCCGGAGGGAGCGGAGGGACGGGATACATGTTCCTTTTTGGAAAAGTGGATTCCAGAAGCTCTGAACAACGCGGATCTGCATTCATCGGTCGTCTTAGAGAACGGTCACCAAATCGGCCCACCAAGAGATAATAAGACACCACCGAGGACGCTGATTATGAAGTTCCTCAGCTACAGAGACAAGATGACGGTCACCAATGCGGCGCCAGCTAAAGGAGAAATTAAATACCAGGATCAACAGGTGCGATTCTACCCAGATTTGGCCACAGGAATTCAACAATTAAGGAAACAGTTTGACCCCGCCCGTAAAGAGCTGCACAACCTCGGGATTCGTCACGGAGTGATTCATCCGGCAAGACTGCTGGTCACATATAAAGGGAGAACCCATATCTTCAAGACCCCTCAGGAGGCGCAGGAGCTTATCAAGCAGATCCAAGTGGAGACTGGTGGGAGCTAAGCATGAAGCATGAACAAGATATAAAGGTAGAATATTTAAGCATTTGCACAGGCATCTGATTGATCTGAAACATATAGCATGTCTACAAAATACAGATTGTATTATATTAAAAAAAAAGCTATGATGTACAAAGTTGCTATAAAATTTTGGAGTTATGTTGGAAAAACTACAGAAGAGAGTTAATGTCATGTCATTAAAAAGTAGTAGAGTCAGGGCGATTGAGAGGAGAAAGAGAGAGTGATTTGACTGATCCTCGCAGGTGTGGAACAGTCACTAGCTATAACGGGAGACAGAATATTTTATTTTTTTATTTTGGGGGGATTACCACGAATGTGGGGAAGGGGAATTTGTTTTTGTGTAGTTTGTAGGATGAATGTTCAACCATCCATGTTTTTGCTTCTCTGTATGAGCATGTTTATATTGCAAGGTAATCTCAAACTCCTTATTGATCATAGACCAAAGCGTTAATCTTAATTTAACTTCATGGAATTGCAGAGGTCTACAAAATCTAAAAAAAACTTAAACAAGTTATGAATAAAATAAAAGACATAGGTTCAAAAATTGTGTTTTTACAAGAAACTCATCTAATAGAGGAGGATGTAAAAAGAATTAGGAGAAGATGGCAGGGAAATGTGTTCACCTCATCATTTTCATCCCGAGCTAGAGGAGTTATGATTCTCATAAATAAAACAGTCCCATTTCAAGTGAAAAATGTAATTGGAGACAAATTAGGAAGATATCTAATCATCCAAGGATCTTTGTTATTAGAAAATATAAATCTGGTGAACTTATACAGTCCCAATATAGATGATCAAAACTTCTTCGTTAATTTATTTCTTACTTTATCATCACTTGCAGGGCAACATATAATAGCAGGGGATTTTAATTGTACATTGAATCCCAGTATAGATAGATCAACAGGACTGGACTGTACGCACAATGGATGTAGGATGACCATTAATCATTTTATGAAAGAATTGAGATTGCTAAATATATGGAGAGAAATGAAACCACAAGTCAAAGCCTATTCTTGTTATTCTAATACCTACAAGACATTCTCACGTATTGACTATTTTTTGATCTCCACAGAATTAAGGTCCAAGATTCAAAACTGTTTCTATGATAACATCGTGATATCTGATCATGCACCCTGCTGTCTAATATATGTAGATAAGAAATTGACAAAGGAACCAAGTAGGTGGCAATTTCAGCATAAATGGCTTCAGGATGAGGAATTTGTTAAGTACATAGAAAAACAGATAGATGAGGTCTTTGATATCAATACTACACAAACATCAGCATGTATAAAGTGGGAGGCTTTCAAAGCTTTTATTAGGGGGCATATTATTAGTTATACAGGTTCAAAATCTAAGAAGACTCGAGAGGAGAGAGTCCAATTGGAATGTAAAATAAAAATTCTTCAAGAAAAAGTGTATGCAGGAAGCAACCCAAAGTTAGAGAATGAATTACTGATTCTGAGAGCTGAATATGACAAAAAATCGGTGAATAGAGCTGCCTCGAGTCTTCTAAGATTGAAGCAAACTTTTTATGAACAAGGTGAAAAATCAGGAAAATTATTGGCATGGCAGATTAAACAATTAGAATTTAAAACACCAATTACCAGTATTATAAGTAACGGACAGGCAGTTGTAGATCCTTTAGAAATTAATAGTGCCTTTAGAGATTATTATGAAAAACTATATGATACAAAAAATGAAACTGACTTAACAAAACTAAATGGGTTTTTGGATGGATTATCTATACAGTGTATTCCAAATGAAAACAGGGAGATACTGGAGGCTAAAATTAGTCAAGAAGAAGTTGGGCTAGCCATTGATAATATGAAATCAGGAAAAAGTGCAGGACCAGATGGTCTTCCAGTTGACCTCTATAAAAAATTTAAGAATAAATTAATAAAACCACTTTGGAAATGGTTTTAGAAGCATTTCAAAATAGTAATTTACCACCATACATGAATAATGCCTTAATTATACTGTTGCCAAAACCAGGTAAACCCTCTAATAAATGTGAAAATATGAGACCAATAAGCCTATTAAATGCTGACCTTAAGATAACCTGTAAAATTTTAGCAAGACGACTACAAGAAATATTACCAAATATTATTAACTGAGATCAGAATGGCTTTATAAAGGGAAGACATGGCTTCCATAATGTAAGAAGACTATTTAATATTATCTATTCCAATAAAGAAGCACCGGATACAGCTCTCCTATCATTGGACGCCGAAAAGGCCTTTGATAGGGTCGAATGGCCCTTTCTTTTTGAAGTCCTACAAAGGTTTGGACTTGGAAATAATTTCATAAAATGGGTTCAGATAATATATAATAATGCTACAGCAGAAATCCTAACAAACAGCAATATCTCAAAATCAATAAAAATCAATAGAGGATGTCGACAAGGCTGTCCACTTTCACCCTTATTGTTTACTATGGCAATTGAACCTTTAGCGATAGCAGTACGTTTACATCCACAAATATATGGAATTAAAGTAGGACCAACAGAACATAAAATCTCCCTGTATGCCGATGACATAATTTTGTTTATGTCGAATTTTAAAAAATCAATTCCAACCTTGTTAAATTTAATAAAGAACTTTGGGGAAATATCAGGATATAAAATAAATAAAACTAAATCTTCAATATTAATGCTAAATGAGACCCAGAGAAATCACCCAGCTCCTGAGGTAAATCAGTTCAATGTTGTAAATCAGTTTAAATATTTAGGAATTCAAATTTTGCCTAAGCTAGAATCAGTCGCCAGTGCCAACTATGAAGCCTTAATGACAGATATTAATGAGTTACTTCAGAGATGGATGTCACTACCAATGTCGATGATCGGGAGAATTAATATACTTAAAAGTAATATCTTACCCAAAATACTTTATTTATTTCAATACATTCCTTTACCACCACCTTCAGATCTATTCTCAAGAATTAAAAAAAGTTAGTGGAATTTATATGGAACAATAGGAAGGCTAGATTACATCTGTCCTTACTATATTTGCCATTTGATCGTGGAGGTCTGAAATGTCCAAACTTTATGTTGTATTACTGGTCAGCACAACTGAGGTCTATGACATATTATTTTTCATCAAATGATCTCCCTCACTGGACTGAAATGGAATCATACAATTTACCTTTACCTCTTCCCTTATTCATGTACTCAGACTCGGCTAAAAAATTACAGAAACAAGTTAAAAATCCGATTGTAAAGCATATGATCAAAATATGGTGTGAAACCAAAAAATATGTAAAAGAACCACACTTATTTGTCACAATTTAGCCCAATATGGGGTAATCAATATTTTACACCAGGGAGAGCGGATGCTGTATTTAAAGTATGGAATTTAAAAGGGATTCAAAAGATTCAAGACTTATATCTGTCATGTTCAGATAACATAATGTCTTTTGAAGAACTGAGGATCAAATTTAATCTTAATAGAACACATTTTTTTAAATATCTTCAGCTTAGGAATTTTATTCTATCAAATCAAAATAATGCTCTCACCCAACCTACTTATTCATCCTTGGAAAAAATTTTGACTAAAGATAGTAAGAGAAAGGGTATTATTTCAGAGTTTTATAACTCATTGACACTATCCTCAAATGAAAACTCACAGAAAAGATTGAATTATTGGAAAGAAGACCTGCAAACTGAAATTTCAGAGGAACAATGGGAATTGGCTTGTACAGAAGCTCAAACCAAATCAATAAATGTACGTCTTAAATTGATACATTTTAAATGGTTAATGCGGATGTATGTTACACCGGTGGAGTTAAATAGATATAACAACAACATACCAGATACATGCACAAAATGTATGGAAAGTAAAGGAACCCTATTTCATTGTTTATGGGAATGTAGAAAAATTAGAATGTTTTGGGAAGAGGTGAGGGTAACAATTGAAAAAATAATTTCAAAACAATTCACATTGAACCCTAAACTGTTTTTGTTGGGTCTGTATCCAGAAAAGCATAACTTTAATAAGAGTGAAAGAGCATTCATAGACCTGTTTGCTTAATGCCAAAAAATGTATTGCACTACTGTGGAAAAAGACTCATCGACCAGATAGATAGATAGATTAGTTTATTTGACAGGGACAGTGCAATAAACATAGACAATTAATCAATGACAATCAATCTGATGTGTTGCACATAGAGTGTATAGCTATTAGCTAATTTGCAACTCTTGTCCCTGGATGGGCTTTAGAAGAAAGGATCAAGTAAAGAAAAGAAAAAGAAAATACACAATAACCACATACATCAATGCAAAAGGATTATAAATACACAATTATTCAATTCAATTCAATTCAATTCAACTTTATTTATATAGCGCCATTTCACAACAACAGTCATCTCATAGCACTATCAACTGTAGGGGGAACCCCCACAGTTGCAGAAAGACCCCAGCAATCAGGTGATCCCCTGTGAGCAAGCACTTGGCGACGGTGGAGAGGAAAAACTCCCTTTTAACAGGAAGAAACCTCCAGCAGAACCAGGCTCAGGGAGGGGCAGTCATCTGCTGCGACTGGCTGGGGGGGTGAGGGGACAGAGAAGATGAAAAGAACAGACATGTAGAGAGCAAACAGCACGATGGGGACTCAATCTATGGGAGAGAACAAACAAATGTTAATGACCAGCAAAAAAAATATTTCATAGAGAGTGAGGAAAGGAGTGAGGCCCAGTGCATTACTGGAGGTCCCCCGGCTGACTAAACCTATTAGCAGCATAACTAAGGGAGGGTTCAGAAACACATGATCCCTCCCTAATTGTAGGCTATATCAAAAAGGTAGGTTTTAACCCTAATCTTAAAAACAGAGATCGAGTCTGACTCCCGAATCCAGATTGGCAGCTGATTCCACAGGAGAGGAGCTTGATAACTGAAGGCTCTGCCTCCCATTGTACTTTTGGAGATTCTAGGTATTACAAGTAGTCCTGCATTTTGGGAGCGTAGTGCTCTGTTAGGATAATACGGTAGTATCAGGTCTTTTAAATAAAAAGGAGCCTGATTGTTTAGAGCTTTGTAAGTAAGAAGAAGGATTTTAAACTTAATTCTAAACTCTATGGGAATCCAATGAAGGGAGGCCAGAACCGGAGAGATACGATCTCTCTTTCTAGTACCTGTTAAAACTCTTGCTGCAGCATTTTGGATCAGCTGAAGACTTTTTAAAGATGTTTTAGGACAACCTGATAATAAAGAATTACAATAATCTAATCTCGAGCTAACAAAAGCGTGGATCAGTTTCTCAGCATCACTCTGAGACAAGATGCTCCTAATCTTGGCAATATTACGCAAATGAAAGAAAGCAGTCTTAGAAACAAATTTAATATGTGAATTGAAGGACAAATCCTGATCAAAAATAACTCCAAGGTTCCTCACAGAGCTATTAAGAGAAAGAGTAACTGCATCCAAACTGAAAGTTTGATTTGGAAAGGAATTTCTAAGGTTTTTTGGACCAACAAGAATGACTTCAGTCTTATCTGAATTTAATAGCAGGAAATTACAAGTCATCCAAGTTTTGATTTCCTTAAGACAGGCTTCTAACTTGGCTAATTGATTACTATCATCTGGCTTCATTGACAGGTATAATTGTGTGTCATCTGCATAACAATGAAAATGTATACAGTGCTTTCTAATAATGTTGCCTAATGGAAGCATATATAAACTAAAAAGAGTAGGGCCTAGCACAGATCCCTGTGGAACTCCATGACTAAGCTTTGAGCTGAAAGAAAACTCATTATTTACATGAAAAAACTGGAACCTATCAGATAAATAAGATCTCAACCACTGCAACGAAGTTCCATTAAGTCCAACATAGTGTTCTAATCTATCAAGTAGAATATTATGATCGATAGTATCAAAAGCTGCACTAAGGTCTAAAAGGACAAGTACAGAAACTAGTCCATTATCAGATGCAATGAGGAGGTCGTTAGTGACCTTCGCTAAGGCTGTTTCAGTACTATGATGGATTCTAAACCCAGATTGAAACTCTTCGAGTAAACCATTTCCCTGCAGGTGGTCAAATAATTGCGTAGCAACAACTCTTTCTAAGATTTTTGAAATGAAAGGGAGATTAGAGATTGGTCTATAGTTAGCTAAAGCTCCTGGATCTAGCGTTGGCTTTTTGAGTAAGGGTTTAATTACAGCTGTTTTAAAAGCCTGCGGTACATGGCCTAAAGTTAATGAAGAATTGATTATATGAAGAATAAAGCTACCAATAAGTGGGAAGACTTCTTTAAATAACCTGGTAGGAATAGGGTCTAAAAGACAAGTTGAAGGTTTGGATGAGGAAACTATTTTGTCTAACTCACAAAGGTCGATTGGAGTAAACTCATCAAGACAGACATCAAAAGAAGGAGTTGTAGTAGTTACAGTATTTAAGTTAACTGTGGGAAGAATCTGATTGATTTTATCTCTGATGGATGAAATTTTATTATTGAAAAAGTTCATAAAGTCCTGACTAGTAAGCTCTAAGGGAATGCTAGGATTGACAGAGTCCTGACTCTTTGTCAGCCTGGCTACAGTACTGAAAAGAAACCTGGGATTATTAATTATAAATATTATAAATACACAAATATAACAACCTGATTCACATTTGCCTATTTCAGGCCTCCCTCCCTTCGTCACTCATTATAAACAAACACATTCATTCCTTCCCTTCATTCACTCTCACTTTGCAGACAATCAATTCATACATGAGTACATTCTTGTTTATTTTTCAGCCAGTTTTTAACCTTTTTAGTGAATGTTTTAAAGTCCGTTATTATTTTAATTACATTTGGCATTGTGTTCCAGATGTGACTGCCCTTTATAGAGAAAGCTGTTTGTCCAAATGTGGTTCTGCGGTGGAATATTTTACAGTTATTGTTAACAGAACTCCTGGTGGCTCTGCTGCTGTCCTGTCTTTGGACGAAACCAGCAAGTGGCTCAGGTGCTGATTTATGGAAACATTTGAACGTTAATTTCAGAAAACAGAGGTCAATGAAACTCTCAAAACTCAATAGGTTGTATTTTTTTAAAACATTACAGTGATGCCACCTAATGGGCTTTTGGTCCAAGATTTTTAGGGTTTGATTATATAATGAACCTATATGTCTTATTGTGGAAGGGGCTGCTTGAGCCCAGACTGTCAAACAGTATGATATATGAGAAAAAACCATAGAATGCATATACAGTACAGCTGCTTCGTAAGGTATGTAATATCTAATTAATTTAAAGCAGTTCAGATTTTTTTTTTTACTGTTTTTGAAATTTTCTTTATATGAAGATTAAATTTGAGTTGAGGATCTAGTACAATGCCAAGGTATTTGAATTCTGTAGCTAAACTGATGTCATGATCATGTATATTAACTTTAAAACGTTGCAGGTTACATTTTTTGATTGAAAAGCAAATTGAGACTGTTTTCTGAAGGTTCAGCAATAGATGGTTCTGGAGGAGCCACTCTTGGACATCAACCATACTTGTAGACAGTACATCTGCAGCCTGTGCTGGAGTCTTGGCAGCTGTGTAAATAACTGCATCATCTGCATAAAGTTGGCATGTTGCAGCTGAGCAGTGTAACGGCAAGTCATTAATAAAAATGCTGAAAAGTAAAGGACCAAGAATGGACCAAGATGTGACTCACTGGTTAAGACAGATGTTAACAAACCTTCCACTAGAAAGAATAACATACATACTGAAATCAAAGGAAAATGTGTTTGAGAATATATGGAGACCTTTCATTGATTATGTAACGAAATTAAGCATAACTTCTGAAGAAGAAGGTGAATGATGTGTGTGGACCTTGCAAATTCCAAATAGTAGTAGTAGATTAGTTTATTTGAATTCCAAATTGGTGAATGTATAACATATATACTTATGTAATAGATTACCTAGACTAAACAGAGGAGCATTGTTGATGACTTGCCTTTGTTAGTGGTTGTTGGTGTTTTTAGTACATTTTTTTTCTTTTCTTGTAGTTAGTGTTTTTTGTGTGTGTGTGTGTGTTTTTTTTTTTTTTTATTACTTTAGTGTTAGTGTTTGATTGTTTGTTCCATGTTTGTAAAAAAAAAAAGGTTCAATAAAAAGTATTGTGGAAAAAAAAAAAGGAAATGCAGGGAAGCTTGGACCCCAGTTGGAAAGTTCAAAGTCCAGAGCCGGGGGTCTCCCAGAGAGAGAGAAGGAGAGAGAATTTGACATCCTAAAACACGTATATGCTGCCGATTAAAGCATAAATTCTTTAAACTTATAGTGACTAACATATCCTACTTAATAAGAAAGGAACAAACCATGTGTCTATATTGTAAATGTGATTATTTTTTTTATAGAGGCATGCAAAAATTAATTTCTTCCTGAAAATAAAGCAACACATATCAAATGATATCAATAAAACCATTTAAACCATAATTGTCTATCCCAGAGTCCAACTGTGTCTTCAATAGTGTCTTGTCTTGAGAGAAGAAAATGAATTAATTCATTTTCCTCAATTCATAAATTCCACTACAGAAAGAGAAAAATTCAATATTCCTGAGTCATCCACCAGAGGACAATGCAAGACTGTTTGAGTTTAATGAGGAATCTTTACTTTCCAGCCTTGGGAATATCAACCATAACTGTCATTTGGGGCATTCCTTTTGAAAATAGACGAAAGGGAGAAATGATTCCTGGAAACGAAGCAGGGATTAACTTCCAATTTATGGCCAATGGGTATTGTTACAGTTCTTGTCCTTGGGTGAGAAAAGCAGTTCATGACCAGACTTTTGGGTTGAAACAATTAATCCTTAGCAAAGAATGATTTTATAAATTGGAACCAAGGGTTAATGCTACAATGGCTACAGGGCAACTACATAAGGGCAACATGACAATAATAGCGCAATGACAGAATGGCAACAGAACAACTACAGAGCAATACAGAACAGCAACAGAGCAACTACAGAGTAATGACAGGATGGCAACAGAGCAACTACAGAACGGCAAGATTCAAGATTCAATACATACAAGACATACAGTAGAATTGAAATGCTGTTTCTCCCTTAGTGGTGTGCACAATATATAAGACAAGAAGGAGGAAGGATGGAAAACAACAATAATCTACTGTATGTACAGTAATGCTTTGGTAGTACAAATAATAAAAACACAACAATCCTATGTACAGTAAGCTGCAATGCTGGTAAACTGCAATCTTGATGCAGTAGTGTAGGTGCACACAGGGACAGATAGGACTACACATGATCAGTATTGCAATAACAGACAGCAGCAGGTATGGCATTTGTGCAAATGGTTACAGTAAAGTGACATACAGCAGCAGATGTATTACTGTTGGTTTGCCACTTTTTCTGTGCAAACAGCTGAGGTAGAGTTGTTGTGTGGGTGAGTGTGTTACGGTCCAGGGACGGGGGGGAGGAAGTTGGCAGAGTTCAGGATCCTGATGGCCTGGTGAGCAATGCTGTTTAGCAGTCTTGTGGAGCAGGACTGGAAAGCTCCGGTACCTTCTCCCTGAGGGCAGGGGGCTGAAGAGGGAGTGTGAGGGGTGGGAGGTGTCATCTGAAATGTTGACGGCTCTGCGGGTGAGGCGGGTATGGTGTCCGAGAGGGGCAGCAGAGGGGCACCGATGATCTTGCTGGCTGCTTTCACTGTGTGTTGTAGAGTCTTCCGGCAGGAGGCAATGTAGCTTTTATTTAATTTTTTTTTATTTATTCAACCTTTATTTAACCAGGCAGGACAGATTAAGAACACATTCATATTTACAACTGTGTCCTGGGGGGAAGGGGGTAGGGACAACTCACATTCATCTGAGTTGATGCCAGTTAACATAATCTGCATGTTTTTGGTCTCTGTGGGAGGAAACCGGAGAAATCCCAGAGTCAACCCACACAGAACCGGGGAGAACATGCAAACTCCACACAGAAAGATCACCATTGGGCAGGGTGTGGGATCGAACCCAAGAACCCATGGCCAAGGGTGAGTTGCTGAACTGCCACAGTGCCAACTACTGCGCCACCATGCAGCTTCTGTACCACACAGTGATGCAGCTGGTGAGGATGCTCTCAGTGGTGCCCCGGCAGAATGAGCACATGATGGGGGAAGGGGGACTTGTGCTCTCCTCAGTTTGCAGAGGAAATTGAAGTGAATGTGAACCTTCTTGGCCTGTGATGTGGTGTTGGTAGACCAGGAAAGGTCCTCGGAGATGTGCACCCCCAGGGACTTGGTACTGCTCACCCTCTCCACAGTTGCTCCATCGATGATCAGAGGGGGCTGCTGTGTCTCTCCTCTCCTAAAGTCGACCACAATCTCCTTGGTTTTTCCCACATTTAGGAAGAGATTATTGTGTTTACACCACTGAACCAGTTGGCTAACCTCATTTCTATAGTTGGCCTCTTCATTGTTGATGATGAGGCCCACCACCATTGTCTCGTCCGCAAACTTGATGATGTGATTGGTGTTGTAGGCTGGTTAACGGTCATGGTTCAGCAGGATGAAGAGCAGCGGGCTGAGCATACACCTTTGTGGGGCTCCTGTGCTCAGTGTGATGGTCTTGGGGGTGTTGTTGCTGACCTGCACGTTCTGTGGCCTCCATTTGAGAAAGTCCAGCAACCAGTTACAGAGAGCGGTTTTGGGTCCCAAGTGTCTGAGTTTTTGTATCAGGTGCTGGGGGATGATTGTATTGAATGCTGAACTGAAGTCCAAGAACAGCATTCACACGTAGGAGTTCTTTGAGTCCAGGTGGGTGAGGGCTGGATGGAGAACAGCAGCGATGACATCTTCTGTGGATCTGTTTGACCTGTATGTAAACTGAGATGGGTAGTGGGAGGGAGGGATGGAGGGAGGGTGGACTTGATGTTCTGCATGACCAGCTGCTTGAAGCGCTTCATTATGATGGGGGTCAGTGCTACGGGTCGGTAATCATTGTTGCTGGATTGGACAATCTTCTTTTGTACTGGTATTATGGTCGCAGTTTTGAAACACGTGGGGACAATAGCTTGACTCAGGGAGATGTTGAAGATGTCGGTCAGCACATTCTTGAGCTCCTCCGCACAGTCCTTCAAGAACGCGACCTGGTATGTTGTCTGGTCCACCTGCTGGTCTACACTAGCTGGATCCAGACTCATGGCTTGCTTATCTGGAGGGGGAGTGGTCTTCTGTGCTGATGTGCTGTTTTGTGCTTCAAAGCAGCCAAAGAAGTCATTTAGGTTGTTAAGCAGTGTGATGTCACTGGCACAGGTCTGAGGTGGGGGTTTGTAGTTGTTGAGGGTCTGTATGCCACGCCAGAGAGAACGTGCATCTCTGCTGTTGCTGAAGTGGCCGGATATTTTCTTGCTGTACTGTTGTTTTGCCTCCTTGATGCCACAGGACAGGTTGGTTCTGTGGTATAAAGGTTGCAGTAACAATAGGACTAACAGTTCAATAATAGAGCAATACAGAACAGCAACAGAGCAACTACAGAGCAATGACAGAGTTGCAACAGGGCAACTAAAGAGCAACACCGAATGGCAACAGAGCAACTACATAGCAATGACAGGATGGCAACAGAGCAACAGGTGCACCTTATAAGAACTCTTTATACAGAGATACAGAGTGATGATAATCAAGTCAGTGGTGGTGATGCACCTGTGGGCTGGTTGCCAACCGCCAATCAAATCCTAAAGAAGAAGAAAAAGAATAGGACAGCTACAGAGCAATACAGGGCAGCAACAGGGCAATTATAGAGTAATGACAGAATGGCAAAGGGGAAACTACAGAATGGCAATAGAGCAACTACAGAGCAATGACAGAATGGCAACAAAGCAACTATAGAATGGCAACATGACAATAATAGAGTGATACAAGAGAGCAACAGGGCAACTCCAGAGACAGAATGCTATGGGGCAACTACAGAATGGCAACAGGCCAACTACAGAGCAAGAGTGTGGATCAGTAGGATCCGGTAGGATGGGATCTGGGTGGGACACATGATGTAACTGTGTTCGCCCCACCCTCATCAACCCCGCTGTGGCACCCTTGAGCAAGGCCTTGAACTCCAACTGCTCCAGTGGAGTAGCTCAGTGGTCCAGGGGTTAGCAAAGTTGCCTCACAGCTAGAAGGTTCCTGGTTCAAATCCCCAGGCTGGCAGGGGTAGAAACCTTTCTGTGTGGCGTTTGCATGTTCTCCCTGTGCTGCGTGGGTTTACTGCAGGAGCTCAGGTTTCCTCTCACAGTCCAAAGTCCTGCATGATAGGTTAATTGGTGATTCTAAATTGTCCCTAGTTATCTTTCTCTAGGCCCTTAGAAAGTACGCCCTTCCCCCAACAGGCCGGTCTGTTGTTGTACTGAGCAGCTTCCAGGTGTGACTGTGAACAGGGCGTCCATGAAACAGAGTCTTCACCTCTCAATGGACCCCCTATATAAATAAAGGTATAAAAAACCAGGATTTATACCAGTTCACATGATTTTGTTTTAAAGTGGGACGTCATACCCCAACTGCTCGTTAGGATTAACTGTGCTCGTTAAGAGCCCCATTAATGAGCTTTAATCCTGAGGTGGGCATTTCTTCTCTGGTCTTAATATCCTCATCACATCTGGTGTAGAACGTTCCACAAGTTTAATCCCCAGACATTAGGGAAGCTCACAGATGTGGTTCTGTCACTGTGAGGTTCAAAAGGTTCTACAGCAGCTGTGAGCAGCTTAAATTTAAGACTTTTAGGACCTTTTTCTCAGTATCTCATTTCACACCTGGCAGACCAGGCAGTGTCAATGTCCGGTATCACTCAGTAGAAGTGAACTGAAGTCAGATGTTGCTTCGTCAGTCCAGCTCACATTCAATCTGGATGTCCCCCCAGCATCCACGTTGGTTCTGCATCACTCATATTCATGGAAAATATCTGAAGCTAGAGCCCCCCACCAGCACATCCCCTGCTGGAGCCTGGACAGGCGACAGAGCTGAGTTGGAAGGAAAAAAGTCCATTTTCATGGAAAAAGTCATAAATATGTGTGAGGAGAAAAAAATGCATATTTATTGACAAATAATAGGTTGATAATTCACAAGAAAAAAGTTGAAAATTATGATTTAAAAAAATAATTTAGTTGGAAAAATGCTGGAAATGTTATGTCAAAAGTCATGTGACAAATTTACATAAAAAGATCAAATCAATGTGGGAAAACCTCAAGTTTAACAGAAAAATGTTATAACAAAAGGTCACAAATGCACAAAGGAAAAAAGCTGCAAATTAATAAGAAAAGTGACAGATTTGTGAGTAATGATTGCTGTTTGTTCCGCTGGTTTACTTTATCTTTAAATGTAGTAAAAGGCCTTAATTTTGGACAAATGAACCGACTGATGTGTAACATGCAGGACGGCGTCTATGATGGGCTGCATGGACGTAGGATTGTGTGCTGGGTGGAAGGGGGGTCTCTGACACACTGATGCTCACGGACAAATGAAGGTCCTAACAGACAGATAAAGTTAGTTGAACTGAAAAGTTTGACAGCTGTAGAGGCTGTGACGCACTGCTGGAGCGCTCCCCCTCCTCCTCCATCTTCATTAGCACGGTTCCTACTGCAGCCTTCCTGAGCACAAACCATGACTCCTCTGCTCACGTTTCTGCTGAGCTCGGACTAAACACCCAGAGTCGTCCTAGCTCTGCAGGTGCAGCTCTGCATGTGTCGTTAAATATTTAATAATCAGGAGGGGAAAAAAATGACAGCTGAGCAGAGACAACAAACAGGAGGGTAGTAGGAGGTTTGGGGAAGAAGAACAGCAGGAAGCAGCCAATGATGGAAAAAAAAACAGCAGTTCTTAGGCAACGGTCTGGAATTCATGAGAAAAGTCAGAAGTTTATTAGAGAAAAGTCAGAAGTTTATCAGAAAAGTCAGAAGTTATAAGAGAAAAGTCAGAAGTTTATGAGAAGTCAGAAGTAGGAGGAGGTTTGGGGGAGAGGAAAAGCAGGAAACCACCAATAATGGAAAAACCAGCAGTTATTAGGCAACGGTGTGGAATTTATGAGAAAAATCAGAAGATTTTGAGACAAAAGTCAAAAATTTATGAGAAAAGTCAAAAGTTTATTTTAGAAGAGGACAAATGTGTTGGAAAAAGCTGAAAATGCACAAGAAAAAAGTCACAAATTTACAACAAACTTGTCAATGGGCGCAGTAAGAAGGTCACGGGATCAATCCCACCACCTGACCATCGTGGGTTCGATCCCACCACCTGACCATCGGTGACCCTTCTGTGTGAAGTTTGCATGTTCTCCCCATGTCTGTGTGGGTTTACCCCGGGTACTCCAGTTTCCTCCCACAGGCCAAAAGCATGCAGGTTAGGTTCATTGGAGACTCTAAAGTGGCCCTAGGTGTGAATGTGTGTGTGATTGGTGAAGTGATTGGCGCTGTGTCATGGCTGTTATGGTTCGAGCGCCGATCTCGTCCGCGCTCGAGCCATGCACCATTCCTGCCCATCTGGCGGCTGTGTGCCCCTTTTGCTCTCCGAGCTTTTATTGTGACAGCGCTCGGAAGGGCTTCCAGCTGTCAAAGCTGTCAGCTGTGTCACATTTCGCCTCATCAACGGCCCCCTACTTAAGAGGGCGGTTGGGAGCGAAATGTGTGGCAGTCTCGTCAAAAACCTCTCCATTGTCAGAGGTGAGCGAGCATCCCTCTGTTCGTACGCTGACCATTCTACTTCTGGGATTGTAAGTGTGCTTCCTTATGTACCCATTATTCCCTGCCGTCGTCTGTACGTTGTTGTAGTGTGTTTTAGCCCCCCGTGGCTGGTTATTTTGTGTTCTTTTCTGTTCTCTTAATAAACTGTGCAAACTCACCGGTGACTTGTGGCGTCTTATGGTGGCTCGCGAGGGCCACCGCTGACAATGGCTGCCTCATCCATCCAGGTGGATGCTTTGAATTTCCCTCTGGGATTAATAAAGTTTACAAAAATATAAAATAAATTTACCTGGTAGATTTACATCAAAATGACTGTTGTTCATTGCCCTGATTAAACCTCGTCTAAAGCCTGACTTATCTGTATTCTGGTCCCAGAGTCTCCAGTCTGCAACATGGACTCCCCAGTCCAAGAAAGTTTCTTCACCCTGGAGTCCTGGTGGTTGTTGTTACTGAGGTCAAGTCCTGTCGGATGGGAGGGGTTAGAGTTGTGGGGGAGAAATGATCTCCTCTGCCAGCCAGTTGAATGAAATAAATAATAACTGCTGAATCTGACCCCTCCATGGATCACCACGTTATTGTGATGGAAGGGTTTGAGTGCATGAATGATCCAGCAGCTATGTTGTCGAGGCCAACTTGCCCCTGGTAGGGTCTCCCAACACAAACTGGTCCTGGGTGAAGGTCCAGACTAAGAGCTGTCCAGTGGATCTCCATGAAAAACGTTATATCAAGGACCCGGTGTACCAAAGGAGGTGCATGGGTCCACCCTCCAGTGGGCTCACCACCTGCAAGAGAGATCATGGGGATCATGGCGTTATGTGAACCGGATGGAAGCCTGAGCTCTTCTGCCTGGACTGATGCCCCTGTGGCCCAGATCCTCAGATAAGTGGTAGAAGATGGATGGATGGGTGGATACTGAATGTGATTAGCCTATCATCATTGGGACGTAAATGAAGGGGTGGCTACTTCCCTCAGAAAAAAAAAGCCGTTTTAATCACAGAACAATGGGCTCAAACCACTGATGATGGAAAAAAGCTGCACATTTATGAATCAAAGGTCAGAAAGTTGCCCCACAAATATGGTAAGCATAAAAGTGAAAGTAATCCTCTTTACTGAATAAAGTTACTTTTACTCTGAGTGAAGTGATTAAGGTGGGGGTGATGATGATCAGTGAACATTTAGCTTCTGGTTTGTTACGTCTATCTTCAACACCATTATTCTTTATTAGCAAGCCTTAACCTTTACTGACACTAATTAGCCTTTACTGAACACTAACAACCTCTGTTTACCCTTAGTACCTTTAATTACCTTTAATTACTAGCCTTTATTAGTAGATATTAATAGAACACAGCCTTTGGCAACCAGAGTACACGTTGCCAAAGGCTGTGTTCTATGGAGAACTGCAGGAAGCGGTAGCAGGAAGCGTAAAAGTCAGAAGCTAAGATATAAGAATGTCATCAAGAGACGTATGAAAAATGTGGGTACAAACCCTGACACCTGGGAAATGACAGCAAGTGACAGGAAGAAGTGGAGAGTATTAGTGTGTAAGAGCATCTCAGCCATCGAGGAAATGAAACACTGTGAATATGTGCAAGTTCATAAGAGAAGACGCGCCAGAGCAGCCACTGGACTGGCCTTCACTCTTTGCGGGCGATTCCGCCGCTCACATGCTGACCTTGCAGCCCACTCACGCTCCTGCAAAAGTTAACATTATCAAGTCATCATCGACATCGATGGACTACTGGATGGATGGAAAAAACTAGCCTTTATTAACCATTGACTAAACATTAATAACCTCTGTTTACCCTCAGTACCTTTTATTAACCCTTTACTAAGCCTTATTAGTAGTTGCTCCTGGTGGCCAGGCTAGCACCTGTGTGTGTTTGGCAGCTCTGCCGCCATCAGTGTGTGAATGTGTGCGTGAATGGGTGGATAGCAGGATCTGTAAAGCGCTTTGGTCATCCAGAGATGGGAAAAAAGCGCTATATAAGTAAATGCCATTTACCATTTATTAACCACTTACTGAGCGTCATTAACCTTTATTAACCTTCCGGTGTTGTCAGGTGGGCCGTTTCTTCGGTGAGGTTGATGGCTCCGTCATGGCATCTCTGATCAAAATGGGAACATTTAAAAAGTAAATCACTCAGATTTGTTTCTTCAGAAGAACATACATCTCTGTGCTGAGTTTACCATGGATGTTGTTTTCCCCTCAGGGTGTCGCTGTTTGACTACCAGGCGATGTGTAAGACGGGTCACCATCACTCCAGCAGTGCCCGACCTCTGCTCAGCGTGAGTTTCCGATCGTTGACTCTGATCTGATCTGATTGATCTCTGTTGATGTACATTATAAATAAAAACAAACACACCAACAGCACCCAAACGTCATGCCAGCATCAGCCTGATATACCAATTTTGCATCAGGAATTCGTCTTTATAGAGGTTGTTATTATGCGGACGTCTGCCCGATGTGTGTGTGCCAATGGGGTATGAAATTTGTCTCCTTTGTCATTAAATTCTGTTTTGTTTTCCTGCAGCCATTCTACGGCATGGCGGCTCTGATTCGGTGGTTTTTCTCCAACATTCTCATGTAAGTTTATTTTGATTCATTCAGAAATGTTAACAGGAAAAGAACAATAAACACTCAAGAAGTAAAAACTACATTAATATGGATGCATCAAATGATCTGACTGAGTCTCTAATAATCTGCCAGTGAAGAGGATGATAAAATAAAGGCAGCATTGGATTTTTAAATAGCTTTATTATCACCCGCCTTCATCGGAACACCTCCCCAGCCCTCGTGCTGCGGGCTGAGGTGATGTCCTCAGGCTCTCAGAGAAGAGGAGCCACACAGTGTGTGTGTCTCGCAGCAGATGCAGGAGTGAATGAATGAGAGGCAGATTTACAGCACAGTGCAGCTTATATACTCAACTCAAACAATAGATCAAAGACATTCACAGCAGTCAATCTGGGCATTTGCATATCAGAGGTACAGACAGGATGCATGAACACAATGCATGGATGACACTTTAACCTCATAGCTGTAAACGCAGCATGCAGCGGAAAAAACCCAGGAGTGCGAGCTGACTGTCTCTGTTCTGTCTCTGTGTTGTGGGGGTTGAATTCAAACCGCTACACCAGAAACAATAAAACCAGCATCAACACACCATACTGAAACTAGCAGCTAACATTAGCGTGCTAATTTAATTCAGTTCAATTCAACTTTATTTATATAGCGCCATTTCACAACAACAGTCATCTCATAGCACTATCAACTGTAGGGGGAACCCCCACAATTGCAGAAAGACCCCAACACTCAGGCGATCCCCTGTGAGCAGCGCTTGGCGACGGTGGAGAGGAAAAACTCCCTTTTAACAGGAAGAAACCTCCAGCAGAACCAGGCTCAGGGAGGGGCAGTCATCTGCTGCGACTGGCTGGGGGGTGAGGGGACAGAGAAGAAGAAAAGAACAGACATGTAGAGAGCAAACAGCACGATGGGGACTCAATCTATGGGAGAGAACAAACAAATGTTAATGAGCAGCAAAAATATTTCATTGATAGTAAAGAAAGGAGTGAAGCCCAGTGCATTGCTGGAGGTCTCCCGGCTGTCTAAACCTATTAGCAGCATAACTAAGGGAGGGTTCAGGGGCACATGATCCCTCCCTTAACTATAGGCTATATCAAAAAGGAAGGTTTTAACCCTATTCTTAAAAACAGAGCTCGAGTCTGAATCCATATTTGCAGCTATTTCCACAGGCAGGGATGGCAATTTTCCGCCGATCTGCGGATTTCCGCCGATTTATTTTCAAATTGATCATTTCTGTGAATCGTCTAAATCCGTTGAGAAAATTTTAGGGGGGTAAGGTACCTTATTGTTACCGATTTTAGCGAAAATCAACACGATTACATAAGTGCTCAGTGCTTCCCCGGAAGTTGTCTCCCGCGATAACCCGGATGTGTTGTGTTCAAGCTACTGCTGTATTGTAAACAGCCCTGCGA
The DNA here is from genome assembly GCA_020510985.1 of Pholidichthys leucotaenia. Taxonomy (NCBI): domain Eukaryota; kingdom Metazoa; phylum Chordata; class Actinopteri; order Cichliformes; family Pholidichthyidae; genus Pholidichthys; species Pholidichthys leucotaenia. The sequence continues at coordinate 463,284,979 of CM035840.1, forward strand.
TTGGATAGTTGCAAACGATTGGACCAATCAAATGGCTCGTTGTATGCTTTTTCAAAAATTCATGGCGGCGTGTTCTCAGGGATGTGATATTCTGCCAATTCGCCAAATTCTGCTTTATTTTATCTTCCAGGAAGATAAAGTACGTTAAGTACGTTAGCGGCTTGTGGTCCACGAACGCAGTGAAGCTGCGCCCTTTCAGGCAGGACTGGAAGTGGCGTATGGCCAGGTGGAGAGCCATTAACTCTCTGTTACTGGCGGCGTACAACAGCTGTTTGAGCTGGGCTGCGCGGGGGATTAAACGGTAATAAAAGTTAACCATCCCCTTTTATGATTCCAAACAGTTTGAAATTGACAGTGCACAGTGGACATTGACTCATAACTTTTGAATATTTCTAAGACTTGGCTGCATCAGTGATTGTGCAAAATGAGCTGCTCAAGTCTCAATGGAGATTGAGACTGGTGATCTGAAATGAATGCTGAAATTATAAAAAGTAATGGTATGTTGGAATTTTATTTCTATTATGGAACAGATAAAATTAACTGATTTTGATTTGATCAGGTGTTAAAGCATGTGATGGATAATGCTTGTTGGAATATTTACCTCCGCCAAGGAGGTTATGTTTTCATCGGCATTGGTTTGTCTGTCTGTCTGTTTGTTTGTTTGTTTGTTAGCAAGATAACTCAAAAAGTTATTGACGGATTTTCATGAAATTTTCAGAGATTGTCAGAAATGGAGTATCCTACAGATGATTAGATTTTGGTGGTGATCTGGATCACCGTCTGGATCCAGGAATTTTTTTACTTATTGGGATTTCCAAAACGGGAATCACAGTAATTTGCATAATACAGGACAAGTTTTCAACAGCTTCTACAAGACATTTAAGACCTAAGGAAATGGAATAAATCTGGATAATGATACAAAAAAATTAAAAAATAGGGAACTTTTGAAATTTTTAAAAGAACAAATGAAGCTATAAACACGCAACAAGCATCACAGTATAGCTAATATATGCCACTTGCGAATGGCATTTTTTTCATGGTCAAGGGATCTATAAAGTTAGACAAAATAAATGGAGGATTAATATTTATGATGTTAAACACTGTATGGGGGGAACTGTGGCGCTTGGCGGAGGTCTGCGCTCTCCGAGTGCTTTTCTAGTTTAGGAATGCTATCTTCTTGGAACATAAGTCAATATTATACAGTAGTAAGTGGCATTCAGCTGTTTGTTTTATGTCATTTAAGCACAGTTCTGGTACTTAAAAATCATAAAAACCCAGGAGCTTCAGGGGGCTTCGTCCCCCTTGCCCCCCCCCCCCGCTGGGGCTCTGCCCCGGACACCGCTGGGGGACTGTGTCCCCCAGACCCCCTGCTGAATTTTCAGATAATTTCCCCAACCCCAAATCACATCCCTGGTTCGTGTTGGAATTCTGACCTTTCGGTATTGTTTTCAGCAGAATTATGAGATTTTTATCGAAGGATCGGGAGCCATCAGTGCTAGAAAAAGACAAAAGTGTCAAAAATAAGTTCCGATGGAATTGGCTTGAGAGAAAAGTGACGGTAAAGATGAAAATTGGCTCAAAGTTCGACGAGGTAACAGAAACACTTGGACAATTTCTGAAGAAACCAGAAAAGGAGATGAAGTTCAAAGTTCAGAGACTGACACAGCTTGCTGCCAAAAGGAAGAAGTGACTTGGTGACCAGTGTAACTAGTGTAATAAACTCTTATAGAACTGTTAAATATGTTGGACTAAAGACAGTGAGACAACATTGAAGAAAAAGTAAGTTAACTTTTCATTAAATTTAATCATTTATCTAAGTCTAGTATTTCATTTTTTTAATCATTTTTTTCAGTCTAAATTACTTCTGTTTTACTGAAAACCTCCCAGCCCCCCCATAAATCAATCAACCAAATTAGATTTCAGCTGAAATCAGAATTTCCTGTTGCCATCCCTGCACAGGAGAGGAGCTTGATAACTGAAGGATCTGCCTCAAATTGTACTTTTGGAGATTCTATGTATTACAAGTAATCCTGCATTTTGGGAGCGTAGTGCTCTGTTAGGATAATAGGGAAGTATCAGATCTTTTAAATAAAAAGGGGCCTGATTATTTAGAGCTTTGTAAGTAAGAAGAAGGATTTTAAACTTAATTCTAAACTCTATGGGAAGCCAATGAAGGGAGGCCAGAACCGGAGAGATATGATCTCTCTCTCTAGTACCTGTTAAAACTCTAGCTGCAGCATTTTGGATCAGCTGAAGACTTTTTCAAGATGTTTTAGGACAACCTGATAATAAAGAATTACAATAATCTAATCTAGAGCTAATAAAAGCGTGGATTATTTCTCAGCATCACTCTGAGACAAGATGCTCCTAATCTTGGCAATATTATGCAAATGATAGAAGGCAGTCTTAGAAACAAATTTAATATGTACTATTTAATATCCCAGCCGGGTCATGCCAAAGACCATATAAAAGTGGAACTTCCTGCCATCTAGCTTGGTGCTCAGCAAAAATGGAATGGAGGAGGGAAATTAGGGCACATAATCATACCATGTAGGATAACTAAGTAGACGGTTGTGCTGTTTCATCCCATCTAGCAACAATGCTCTGCACTGTCTGTGTTTATACATTTACATATTTATTGCATCTAGCTACAATGATCCGCACTGTGTGTTTATATACTCATATATTTATCCCATCCAGCTACAATGTTCTACACTGTGTCTGTGTGTATATATATATATATATACTGTATATTTATAGTAATATGTACGTACATATGTATACAGTGATCCCTCACTTATCGCGGTTAATGGGTTCCAGAACCGACCGCGAAAAGTGAAAAACCGCGAAGTAGCGTCACCCCCCTTTGTGGAATTCCAGGCTGATCTCGTTAGTTTTTTGATACATAAAATAATGTATAAATAATATAAATAATACGTACGTTCATTCTCTCACTCTCTCTCTCTCGGGAGAGAGAAAGAGCGAGAGAATGAGAAGAATCTCGCGAGAGTGCATCTCTCGCGAGATTCCCGAGCCGAGTCAACACGAGAACAAAATCTAGAGTCGGGAGCGATCTCTTAGGGGGGAGATGCTGGCCAGCGAATCAGAGAGGTGAATTTTGAGTTGTGCGGGCTCTCCGTGTTGATACGTGATGTTCTAATGTATTTTTTCTCAATTTTGAATTTTTGATGAATATTTTTGAAAAATCCGCGATGCACTGAGGGTGCGAAAGGTGAAGCGCGAAGTAGCGAGGGATCACTGTATTAGCTGCTCTTGCTTGCTTGCTTTTTTTTTTTTTTTTTTCTTGCCTTCTGATTGTTGCTCTGAGTGTTGCTATCCCTGTGCTGTTGCAATCCTGGAATTTCCCCATTGTGGGACTAATAAAGGCTTATCTTATCTTATCTTATCTTAAATTTGTGGCAGCGCCTTGTATGGCAGCGGCCCTCTGATTCTGCACTTGGGGTGTGTGTGATTGACACGGTGGATAGGTAAAGCACAATCTCTTTCTGCTGTACATGATTGGTTGTACAGCTGAATGACAATAAAGGGTGATTTAATTTAATTTAATTTAATTTAATTTTAATTTAATTTAATATGTGAATTGAAAAACAGATCTTGATCAAAAATAACTCCAAGGGTCCTCACAAAACTATCAAGAGAAAGAGTAACCGCATCCAAACTAAAAGTTTGATTTGGAAAGGTATTTCTAAGGTTTTTTGGACCAACTAGAATGACTTCAGTCTTATCTGAATTTAATTGCAGGAAATTACATGTCAACCAAGCTTTGATTTCCTTCAAACAGGCCTCTAACTTCATTAATTGATTACTATCATCTGGCATCATTGACAGGTATGATTGTGTGTCATCTGCATAACAATGAAAATGTATACAGTGCTTTCTAATACTGTTGCCTAGAGGAAGCATATATAAACTAAAAAGAGTAGGGCCTAGCACAGATCCCTGTGGAACTCCGTGACTGAGCTTTGAGTTGGAAGAAAACTCATTATTGACATGAACAAACTGGAATTAATCAGATAAATAAGACCTAAACCACTGCAACGAAGTTCCATTAAGTCCAACAAGATGTTCTAGTCTATCAAGTAAAATATTATGATTGATAGTATCAAAAGCTGCACTAAGGTCTAAAAGGACAAATACAGAAACAAGTCCATTATCAGATGCGATAAGGATGTCATTAGTGACCTTCACTAAGGCTGTTTCAGTACTGTGATGGATGATAAAATAAAGGCAGCGGTGAGAGTTTTAAGCAGGTTTATTAAATCATACCGCCGTCACGAAGCTTGACCCATGGGCGGCTCGGAGGCTCTCCAGCAAAGAGACACAGAGTGTGTGTGTGTCAACAGCAGTTGCAGAGTGAGAGTGAGGATGAGTTACAGAATCGTGCAGCATATATACATCCCTACAGTTGATAGTGCTATGAGATGACTGTTGTTGTGAAATGGCGCTATATAAATAAAGTTGAATTGAATTGAATTGAATATACCCAACTCAGACAATACATCAAAGACATTCACAGCAGTCGATATGGGCATTAGCATATGAGAGACACAGTAAGGACAGGATGCATGAATGGCACATTACATCACAGCAGTGCAGCGGAAAAAACCAGGAGTAGCGAGCTGACTGTCCTTAGTCTGTTGTGGGGGTTTTCCCAAACCCACCACAGGCCTGATTATTTAGAGCTTTGTAAGTGAGAAGAAGGATTTTTAAACTCAATTCTAAACTCTATGAGAAACCAATGAAGGGAGGCCAGAACCGGAGAGATATGATCTCTCTTTCTAGTACCTGTTAAAACTCTAGCTGCAGCATTTTGTATCAACTGAAGACTTTTTCAAGATGTTTTAGGACAACCTGATAATAAAGAGTTACAATAATCTAATCTAGAGCTAATAAAAGCGTGGATTATTTCTCAGCATCATTCTGAGACAAGATGCTCTTAATCTTGGCAATATTATGCAAATGATAGAAGGCAGTCTTAGAAACAAATTTAATATGTAATATTTAATATCCCAGCCGGGTCATGCCAAAGACCATATAAAAGTGGAACTTCCTGCCATCCAGCTTGGTGCTCAGCAAAAATGGAATGGAGGAGGGAAATTTATGGCGGCGCCTTGTATGGCAGCGGCCCTCTGATTCTGCACTTTGGGTGTGTGTGATTGACACGGTGGATAGGTAAAGCACAATCTCGTTCTGCTGTACATGATTGGTTGTACAGCTGAATGACAATAAAGGGTGATTTAATTTAATTTAATTTAATTTAATATGTGAATTGAAAAACAGATCTTGATCAAAAATAACTCCAAGGTTCCTCACAAAACTATCAAGAGAAAGAGTAACTGCATCCAAACTAAAAGTTTGATTTGGAAAGGTATTTCTAAGGTTTTTTGGACCAACTAGAATGACTTCAGTCTTATCTGAATTTAATTGCAGGAAATTACATGTCAACCAAGCTTTGAGTTCCTTCACACAGGCCTCTAACTTCAGTAATTGATTACTATCATCTGGCATCATTGATGGGTATAATTGTGTGTCATCTGCATAACAATGAAAATGCATACAGTGCTTTCTAATACTGTTGCCTAGAGGAAGCATATATAAACTAAAAAGAGTAGGGCCTAATCCCTGTGGAACTCCGTGACTGAGCTTTGAGTTGGAAGAAAACTCCTTATTGACATGAACAAACTGGAATTAATCAGATAAATAAGATCTAAACCACTGCAATGAAGTTCCATTAAGTCCAACAAGATGTTCTAGTCTATCAAGTAAAATATTATGATTGATAGTATCAAAAGCTGCACTAAGGTCTAAAAGGACAAATACAGAAACAAGTCCATTATCAGATGCGATAAGGATGTCATTAGTGACCTTCACTAAGGCTGTTTCAGTACTGTGATGGATTCTAAACCCAGATTGAAACTCTTCAAATACACCATTTCCCTGCAAGTTGTCAAATAATTGCATAGCAACAACTCTAAGATTTTTGAAATGAAAGAGAGATTAGAGATTGGTCTATAGTTAGCTAAAACTCCTGGATCCAGCGTTGGCTTTTTGAGTAAGGGTTTAATTACAGCAGTTTTTTAAAGCCTTTGGCACATGGCCTAATGTAATGAAGAATTGATTATTTGAAGAATAGAGTTACCAATAAATGGGAAGACTTCTTTAAACAACCTGGTAGGAATAGGGTCTAAAAGTCAAGTTGAAGGCTTGGATGAGGAAACTATTTTGTTTAACTCTTAAAGGTCAATTGGAGTAAACTCATCCAAACAGATATCAGTTGAAGGAGTTGTAGTAGTTACTATTTTTAAGTTAACGGTGGGAAGAATGTGACTGATCTTAGCTCTGATAGATGAAATTTTATTATTGAAGAAGTTCATAAAGTCCTCACTAGTACGCTCGAAGGGAATGCTAGGATTGACAGAGTCCTGACTCTGTCAGCCTGGCTACAGTGCTGAAAAGAAACCTGGGATTAATGTTGTTCTCTTCTGTTAATGCAGAATAATGACTTGTTCTAGCTTTCCTAAGAGATTTTTTTTATATATATATAATTAGACGATTTCTCCAAGCTAAGTAGATTTAATCTAATTTAGTAGAGCGCCATTTTCATTCTATTTGACGAGTTTTCTGTTTTAAGCTACGAGTTTCTGTGTTGAACTAAGGAGTTAGAAATCTATGATTAGACTTTTTCTTTTTTAAAGGGGCCACCATGCTTAGAGTCTGAAGACAGTAGCTGTAGCTACTGTGTTATAGCTGTAGAGAAGTTGTAACATGATCTACCATGCTATCAATTACAGAAGGAAGAAGCTGAAGAAGAAGATAGCTTATCTCTGTTGTGTTGACACATTGCATTGAGGAAACAGTCTGCATAAATTTTGTAACATCATCTGAGAGACATCTATTGGAGAAATATTTTTCTTTAGGAGCCAAATAGTCAGAAATAGTAAAATCAAAGGTTAACAGACAATGGTCTGACAGTACAGGGTTATGAGGAGACACTACCAGATTTTCTATTTCTATACCATATGTCAGCGCAAGGTCCAATGTATGGTGGAGATAATGGGTAGAATTTCCTACTTTCTGAGAAAACCCCATCGAGTCTAGTATTGAATTAAATGCCATATTAAGGCAATCACTATCTATATCTACGTGTATATTAAAGTCCCCTACTATAATTATTCTATCTGATTTCAGCACTAAATCTGCTAAGAATTCGGTAAATTTGGATAAAAACTCTGAGTAGGCTTAGGGAGGACGATAAACTATGGCAAATAAAATTGGGTTTAACCTAAAATTACTAACATTCCCAATGCTGAGAACCAGGCCTCCTCCACGACCAGAGCTTCTGGGATTTTGACAGTTTAAATAACCAGAGGGAGTTGATTCATTTAAACCAACATAATCCTCTTGCCCTAACCAAGTCTCTGTAAGGGATATTAAATCAATCTGATGATCAATTAACAGATCATGGACTAGCAGAGACTTGGGAGTTAGAGACCTAATATTTAATAAACCACATTTAATTTTTAAATTATGAGGAGGAACAGAGGCCAAATCATTCAATTTAGAGGCTTCATGTTTAATTTGAGTTTTACCAACTTTTGTTTAATCACTTTGGGATGCTTATACATTATATTTTTATTTACTTTGGAGGGAGCAAACAATGATTCTCTTATGGGGAAGACAGGGGCTAAGTTGAGGGGTGGCGGATGAAGAGGAGCTGCAGAGAGGCGTGTAAGACTGTGACTCTGCTTCCTGGTCCCAACTCTGAGTTGTCAAGGTTTTGGAAATTTGAATAAAAATGATGCCAGATTATTAGATAAAAGAGACACACCATCCAAAGTGGAATGGACGCCATCTCATCTAATAAGACCAGGTTTTGACCGGAGTGGTGGCTCAGTTGGTAGAGCATCCGCCCCACACCCGGGAGGCAGGGGTTCAAATCCCGGCCGGGTCATGCCGAAGACCATATAAAAGTGGAACTTCCTGCCGTCCAGCTTGGTGCTCAGCAATAATGGAATGGAGGAGGGAAATTTGTGGCGGCGCCTTGCATGGCAGCGGCCGTCTGATTCTACACTTGGGGTGTGTGTGATTAACACAGTAGATAGGTAAAACACAATCTCGTTCTCCTGTACATGATTGGTTGTACAGTTGAATGACAATAAAGGGTGATTTAATTTGATTTAATTTTAATTTTTTTTTCCCCAAAATGAGCTCTAATTGTCTATGTAGCCCACATCGTTTGCAGGACACCACACAGACAGCCAGCAATTGAAGGATGACAAGCAGCTAAACATGTCATCACTGGTCAGATTGAGGAGAGTCCCAGAGAATACGAGAGGGGCAGACATTGTTTTGGCAAAGTTACACACTGATTCCACACTAAGTTTTGTAACGTTCGGCTGCCGGAGTCGGATGTTTTTGTTGTTAATGTCATTGTTGTTAAAGCTGGCGTGGATAACAATTGTGTAGTATTTACAGTTACTTTTAGCCAGCATTTTCAAATTTGACTCGATGTCGCCTGCTCTGGCCCCGGGAATACTTTTGACTATGGCCGCTGGAGTCTCTAGGTTCATGTTTCTGACTACAGAGTCACCAATTAATGATCAGAGTTTTTTCCTCAGCGGGTGTGTCGCTGACCGGGGAAAAACGATTAGAAACATGTACAGGTTGGTGGTGAACCAGGGGCTTGGGACAATGCTTCCTTCTCACCGTCACCCACCCGTTCTCTCTTGGCTGCTCAGGAGAAGAGGAAGCCGGGGGACAGCTAACAGGCCGCCCTATGCTACGGTGCTCTGCCGCAGCTAAGGGGAGTCCGTCACTATTAATTGGTGCTGACGGTGTTTCAGTGCAGCAGAGCTGGGATTCCAAATCACACAACCTCGCCTCGAGTGCCTCAAAAAGACAACATTTATTACATTTACCATTATCACTAAAAGAGGCAGAGGTGTAGCTAACCATCTGACACAGAAAGCACAGCAGAGAAGGGGAAGGAGAACTAGTAACCATAGCTAGTGGCTAACCCGAAGCTAACACAAACGCTGATGAAAGGTCAACAGAAGGCTAAAGAGGGTGATTAGGTGCCACTGAGTCAGCACACAGATGCAAGAGTCTTGTTAAACAGAAGTGAGAGGTGACGGTAGATGGAAAAAAGTGATTGAAATACAATTAAAGGCAACAATCCTCAGGCGAGTGAGGAGAGCTAAGCAGAGAACAAACTACATCAACACCAAGCAACACAGGAAGTGGCGATACATTACCACAGGAAGTCAGCACAGTGATGCGGGGTGGGTGATAAGCCCAAGACAAATTTCCCCTTGAGGGACAATAAAGTTTATCTTATCTTATCTTATCTTATCTTATTACTATGCTAAAGTTTTAGGTGGCACAGAGCACATTCATGTCCAGTAGGTGGATCTCTGACAAGCTCGTTAACTCTGATGATCTCTAACAAAGTTGTCCTTGTCTCTGTCAGGTTCCTGCTGGACTTCAACCTCTGTGGTCTCTGGCATTCGGATTATTTTGTGGACGGTAAGATGACCAACAAACTGAATTTCACATGAAACATACGGGTAGAAAAACACTAACCACTGTACACCACCTGTGTCGGCTTCTCCACTTTTATATACTTGCATTCATGCGTCATGCAGGTATGAGTATTCATAGGTAGAAACAGGTATTAATATGTAGATGCAGTATTTCAAAGGTAGATTCAGGCATTCACAAGTAGATAAAGGTTTTCACAGGCAGACATAGGCAAAACGAGCCAGTTTTCTAAGATTCAGCTACTAAACCAAAGGGTGTGATACACCATATCTCAGATTTGGCCCAAGTCTTTTTTACAGGAAGACATACAGTATGATAAGTGGTGAAAATCATATTCTGAGTCCTCAGTACCCACTTGTCTATGTTTTGTTTGTTTGTTTGTTTGTTTGTTTGTTTGTTTTTTGGGGGGGTCATTAAAGGGTCGGGGCTAAAAAGTGCACATCAGAAAATTTAATTTTTAACTTCACTTTTTTCAATGTGCCCTAAGTGAACCTCTCTGATACTACCACTAACCAAGTCTATGAGGTCAAGTCTTTCACATCGTCACAAATTTTCGGAGGTTCACTTAGGGCACGGTCAATAGGGGGCACTCAAATTCGCTACTTTTGACCATTTATTATCATATTGGTGGCATAAGTACACCTTCTGCCCTACATGTACCTAAAGCCCTTTTTCCAGTAGTACCTACTCAGCCGGACCCACCTTAACTCTACTCAGTTTGAAAGGTTTTCCACTAGTACTTAGTACCTGGTACCAGGTACTATTTTAGTACCTGCTCCAGTCAGGTTCCAAGCATGCTGAGTCGAGCTGAAAATGGGACATCAACAGACTGCAGGCCACTGATTGGCCAGGGCAAACATCACTGGATGAATCATGAGACTGCAACTTCTTCACAACAATCAAATCCGCCAATAAAAATCATTGACAGTCAGCGTGAGTGTAATCAATGAGATAAATGGCTACACAAATCAACACTGTGGTCCAACAATGAGGTGTGATTTTTCTGTCCTTGGTGGTTGATGAGAGAATCCAGAGGGAGCTAGACGGAGTCACCCAAAATGAATTTATGGCCACTGACTGGGAAATAACGGAAGGCAGAGTGGTATCGACCCGACCACGACATCATTGTTGAAAACCGTGATCGAGGATGGTGAGTGATGTGATACGATGTGATATTACGCATCTTTTTTTGTTATTTATCCTAGAGGTGGAAATCTCGCTTTGAACAAGCAACACCATTGTCTAATGTATGCAGACAATGAGCTAGCTAGTTAACCATCAACGTTATCTCCATGCTCTGCTTGTACTTTACACTTGTGTCAACAACATTTGACGAAATAAGCTAGTATTAATCCTGGTTAAAAAGTTGTTTTTTTACATGTTGCACTTTCATGCTGTGCATGTATTTTCGTTCTAGAGTCCGACCAGCATCCGCTTTGACACCGGCATCATCCAGCATGACACATCAGTGTATTATGACTGGTAAGAAACAAGTTTCACACCCCATTGTTTTTAGCAGTGGTGGAGGAAGTACTGAAATCCTTTGCTTTTTTAAGTTAAAATTCAGACAAAGTGCCAAAACTAAAGTAGCACAATTTCCACTTATACTCAGGGCTGTATATTAAAAACTCCATAACTCAGTAGGCATTTTTTAGGAAAAATTGGCATATAAGAATTTTGAGAAGTTCAATGTCTCCATAATACAGATCAACCAAGTCATGCCACCTGCAGAAATTCTCTGATGACTCAGCTGTTGTTGGGTGTATGAGAGGGGGAGAGGAGAGAGAGTACAGGGCACTGTTAGACAGATTTGTGGAGTGGACAGAGCAGAATCACCTGAGGTTGAACGTCAGCAAGACCAGAGAGATGGTGATTGAGTTCAGGAAGAAGAGGACACCTTCACAGCTATTGCGGATTAGGGCGAAGGATGTGGAGGTAGTGGAGGACATCAAATACCTGGGTGTCATGATCAGCAACGGACTGGACTGAAAATCTAACATCGATGCTGCATTCAAGAAGGGGATGAGCAGACTCTACTTTCTGAGGAAGCTGAGATCCTTCAACGTGTGCAACAAGATGTTGGGGCTTTTCTATCATGCTGTTGTTGCCAGCACCATCTTCTTTGCTGCTGTCTGTTGGGGCAGAAATATCAGAGCCAGCGACACTAACAGACTTGACAAGATTAGCAAGAGGGCTGGCTCTGTAATTGGTCTCAGGCCAGAGACTTTTGAGACAGTGGTGGAGTGGAGGACACTGAATAAACTGTTATCCATCATGGGAAATCCTGATCACCCCTCCACCACACACTGGACAGACAGCGGGGCACTTTCTCCAGCAGACTGCTGCAGCTCCGCTGTTGAACGGTCGGGTTACAGGAAATCTTTCCTGTCACTTGCCATTTCACTGTATAATAACTCACTATGATGTTGAATTTTGGTCTAAACAATGCTGCCACACTGCAACTTACAGTCTAATTGGTGCCTTGTATTTCACCCTGCACCTAATAATTCTTCTTTGTACAGTCGATACTATCCATAGATTCATAAAGATCATCATCTATTTAACCTAGTAGTAACCTATGTTGTATCCAAGTTATCTAAGCATTTTTACTTTACTTTCCTAGGTAAGTCCTTTTCTACTATGCTGTGTGTATTTCTGTTGGTTGGGTGGTCTGTGTCATGCTGCTGTTACACTGTAATTTTCCATTCTGGGATCAATTTAGTACATCTATCTATCTATCTATAGTCATGTGAAAAATTAGGACACCCTATGAAAGCCTGTGTTTTTTCACATATTTGGACATATGGATATTTAATCAATTTTAACAATACTGGGAGATTCAAGCAATATAACTAAACATTTAAAACTGAAGAAAAGACTTTTTAAAATTTTCTGTAAAATATAGTTCTAAAAACATGCAATTTCTGGTGAGGAATAAATTAGGACACCCCTACATTTATTCCCTCTTAAAATGGCTAAAATCACACACGGGTGTATCATATCAGGTGCACACACTTAGAACATCATTTCTCAGCATTTTCAAGGAGGCTTCTCCTATTTAAACCTCAGACATTTAGTTTGGTGTGTTCCTGACTGTTGAAGTGAGAGTGAACACCATGGTAAGATTGAAAGAGCTGTTTGAGGCCTTAAGAAAGAAGATTGTAACAGCTTATGAGTCTGGTAAGGGATTTAAAAAGATCTCAAAAGAATTTGAAATCAGCCATTCCACTTTCCAGAAAATAGTTTACGGAGGACATTCAAAACAACTGCCAATATGCCCAGGTCTGGCCGTCCGTCGCTACTACCGATTGGATGGTTTAGTGAGGTCCTCGGATCGGCCCCGCCGGGGTCGGCAACGGCCCTGGCGGAGCGCCGAGAAGACGATCAAACTTGACTATCTAGAGGAAGTAAAAGTCGTAACAAGGTTTCCGTAGGTGAACCTGCGGAAGGATCATTAACGGTGGAGCGGAGAGTCGCCGCCCGGCCGCCGGGGCCGGAGGGGCTCCCCGCCGCCCTCCGCCGTGAACCTTCGCCCGCCGAGGGCCGCTTTCTCTCCCCTCCCCCGCGTGGGGGAGGCGGGGGGAGCGTCCCGAGGCTCTGCCCGGCCCTCCGTCCCAGTCCCTCCGCCGGGAGGGAAGGAGGAGGGCCGGCCGGCGCGGCGCCCCGGCCGCCGCCGGCCCCCCTCCGAGCCGGCTCCGTCTCGGCGGTCCCTCCCGGGGGCTGACGGGTGCCCGTCGTGGAGCCGGCTGGGGGCCGGCGGTCCGGCGCGCCCGCCGCCGCGGAACTCCGACCTAAGCGCCGCGCGCGGCCTCGCCCCGGCCGTCGCGCCGCGTGCCTCCGGGTACCCAACTCTCCTCCCTCCTCCGGCGGGAGCACGGGGGGTTTAATGTCTCCTGTCCAAGCAAGTTCACCCCTAGAGCAGACTGCAAGATGCTAAAAGAAGTCTCCAAAAACCCTGAAATGTCATCACAGGACCTACAGCAGGCTCTTACTACTATTGTTGTGAAAGTGCATGCTTCTACAATCAGAAAGAGACTGCACAAGTTTAACTTGCATGGGAGGATTGCAAGAAGGAAACCTTTGCTCTCTAAGAGAAATGTGAAGACCAGACTGAAGTTTTCCAGAGAGAACATGGACAAAGACCAAGACTTCTGGAATAATGTTCTTTGGACAGATGAGTCTAAAATTGTATTATTTGGACACCAGAACAATGAATGTGTTTGGCGCAGACCAAATACAGTAATCTGTAATTGGTCTCAGACCGGAAACCTTTGAGACAGTGGTGGAGAGGAGAACACTAAATAAACTGCAGTCCATCATGGAAAATCCTGATCACCCCCTCCACCACACACTGAACAGACAGTGAAGCACTTTCTCCAATAGACTACTACAGCTTCACTGTTGAACGGCCAGGTGCAGGAAATCTTTCCTGCCACATGCAATTTCACTGTACAATAACTCACTATGATGTTGTATTCTGGTCATAGCTATGCTGCCACACTGCACCTTACAGACTAACTGGTACCTCACATTTCACTCTGCTCCTGATAGTCCTTCTTTGTGCAGTGGGGTGATTCATGAGTTTATATGGGTCATCATATATTAAGCTATGATGTATATAGGTTTTATAGTCGTGTTAGTTTTACTTTCCATGGGTAATCCATGGTTTTTTTTTCTCCTCTCGGCGCCACACCAGTTGGCTGCCTTTTGCAACAGCGGCTCGATTCCGAGTTTTTTTTTTTCCCTTCCTCTCTCTTTTGATCACTTTTTTTTTTTTTTTTTCACCCCACTTACATCACGGACACACAGATCATCCCAAATGTCTCCTGAGCCGGTGGACGGAGCCACTGTTTATAGCAGGATACGATATAACAGGGAAGAGCTGCTAGCATTTAACCGCCACCCGGTCCCACTGGAAAAACTCGACATACCGAGAGAACTGAGGCGAAAACGCCGCGGCTGCCGGGCTGGAGTAAGGCGGAGGACAAAAAATATAAGGTACAGACCCTCCCTTCCATCTGTTGTCATGGGAAATGTACGGTCGATACTGGGAAAGTTAGATGAGCTAGCGGCTATCTCCCGTTATGATAGCACTTACCGGGAGTGCTCTCTCCTTTTGTTTACTGAGACGTGGCTAACTGAACTAGCAGCAGATGCTAACATTGAGCTGGAGGGTTTTCACATGATACGAGCTGACCGAACACCAGAGAGTGGTAAAACTAGGGGCGGTGGAGTGATAATGTATGTTAACAACAACTGGTGTAGACCGGGACATATCACTGTTAAACAACGACACTGCAGCAAAGACATTGAGTTGCTAGCTGTTAGCATGAGGCCTACATATCTCCCGAGAGAACACTCACACGTGATCTGCATTGTTGTTTATGCAAATCCGACGGCGAACGCTGGGACAGCGCGTGACGTCATCCATTCAGTAACCAGCAGGCTGCAGACAGAACACCCAGATGCTCTTCTCCTCATCTCAGGCGATTTCAACCATGTTTCACTGTCTCCCATTCTGCCCACTTTCACCCAGTATGTCACATGCCACACTAGAGACAATAAAACACTGGATTTGTTCTACGCAAACACTAAGGAGGCGTACACCTCATCACAACTCCCCCCACTTGGGAGATCGGATCACAACTTGGTTCATCTCCGACCGGTGTACAAACCCCTAGTGCACAGACAACCTCCGGCCATGCACACTGTGGAGTCATGGTCTGAGGAGACAATGGACACTCTAAAGGACTGTTTTGAAGCCACTGCCTGGAAGCAGCTCTGCGATCCACATGGTGAGGACATCGATGGCCTCACTCACACCTTCACGGGCTACCTCAGCTTCTGTGTGGACAAATCCGTTCCCACCAAGACCATACGGCGTCACTCAAACAACAAACCCTGGATCAACCCTGAGATAAAAACACTTCTGAGAGAGAAGAAGAGGATCTTCAGGTCGGGGAACAGGGAGATGCTGAAGTCCGTACAGAGGGAGCTGAGGAGAAAGATCAGAGAAGGCAAGGACAGCTTCAGGAAGAAGATGGAGGACAAGCTGCAACAGAGCGACATCAGCGGGGTCTGGAGAAACCTCAAAACCATCTCGGGGCTCCAGAATACCTCCCCCCAGGCCACGGGGGGCAGGGAGTGGGCGAACAACCTGAATCTGTTTTTCAATAGATTTGACCAACCGCCCTCCCCCCTGTCTGCACAACAACCACTGCTGCCTCTAAGAAATCAAGTCCTGCTACCCACTCCCCACTCCACCGATACCCCCCCCACTCCCAACACACAGCCCCCCATCCTGACCCTGACCAAGACCCAGGTGAGGACGGAGCTGAGGAAGATCAAGGCGAGGAAGGCGTCGGGACCGGACGGCATCAGCGCAAAGCTCCTCAAGTCCTGTGCAGACCAGCTGTGTGGGATTGTGACGTATATCTTCAACATGAGCCTGAAACTGGGGAGGGTACCACAGCTGTGGAAAACATCTTGTGTGGTACCTGTACCAAAAACTTCCCACCCCAAAGACCTGAACAGCTTCAGACCGGTGGCCTTGACGTCCCACTTGATGAAGACCCTGGAGAGACTGCTCCTTGCTCATCTCCGCCCCCTGGTGGAACCAGCGATGGATCCACTTCAGTTCGCCTACCAGCATGGCATTGGGGTGGAGGATGCGGTGATCTTCCTCCTTCACCGTTCTCTGTCCCACCTGGAGAAGCCCGGGAATATGGTGAGGATCATGTTCTTTGACTTCTCCAGTGCTTTCAACACCATCCAACCGATGATCCTGAAGGACAAGCTGCTGCGCACAGGGGTGGACCAGCACCTGTCATCATGGATCCTGGACTACCTCACGAACCGGCCTCAGTTTGTGAGAACCCGGGACTGTGTTTCCGACACGATCATCAGTAGCACGGGGGCCCCCCAGGGAACGGTGCTGGCTCCCTTCCTGTTCACTCTTTATACTGCGGACTTCTCACACAACACAACACATTGCCATCTACAGAAGTTCTCTGATGACTCTGCGATCGTTGGTCTCATCTCCAGCGGAGATGAAGCTGAGTACAGAGGGCTTATCCAGGACTTTGTGGACTGGTGCCATCGGAACTGCCTCCAGATCAACGCGAGGAAAACTAAGGAGCTGGTGGTGGACTGCCGCAGGCATGGGCAGCCCCTCACAGCACCAGTAAATATACAGGGAACAGACATCGAGATGGTGACATCCTACAAGTACCTGGGTATTCATCTGAACAATAAACTAGACTGGTCACACAATACTGACGCACTCTACAAGAAGGGACAGCGCAGGCTGTTCCTGCTGAGGAGACTCAGGTCTTTTGGTGTACAAGGGGCGCTGCTGAAGTCATTCTATGACACGGTGGTGGCATCAGCCATCACTTTTGGAGTGGTCTGCTGGGGCAGTGGCATTACTGCAGCCGATAGGAAGAGACTGAACAAACTGATTAAGAAAGCTAGCTCTGTCCTGGGGCAACGCCTTGATCCGATGGAGGAGATAGGAGAGAGAAGGACGGTGGCTAAACTGTCATCTCTGCTGGAGTCCGAGTTCCACCCTATGCAGGACATACTGGATGCACTGAGGAGCTCATTTAGCAGCAGACTACATCATCCCAGGTGCACAACCGAGAGGTTTCGTAGGTCCTTCCTACCAACGGCTGTCAGACTGTACAACCTAAGCAGGGCTGCTCGCAGAGATAGCAAAAAGACGTAACAAACTAATAGTTTTTTTTGAATGCAAAAGATGCAATAGACTTACACAATGGTCCTCTCCGGCATACAACTAGGAACATACCGGTCGCTATGGAGGGTGAGAATATGTATGGGCACATAATCATACCATGTAGGATAACTAAATAGACGGTTATGCTGTTTCATCCCACCTAGCAACAATGCTCTGCACTGTGTGTGTTTATATATTTACATATTTATTCCATCTAGCTACAATGCTCAGCACTGGGTGTGTTTATATTTATATATCTATATATTTATTCCATCTAGCTACAATGCTCCGCACTGTGTTTTTATATATCTACATATTATTCCATCTAGCTACATTGCTCCGCACTGTGTGTGTTTATATACTTGCATATTTATTCCACCTAGCTGCAATGCTCCGTACTGTGGGTGTTTATATATTTACATATTTATTCCATCTAGCTACAATGCTCTGCACTGTGTGTCTGTGTGTGTGTATATATATATTTTATAGTAATATGTACATATGTATATTAGCTGCTCTTGCTGATTGTTTTTTTTTTTTTTTTTTTTTTTTTTTTTCCTTGCCTTCTGATTGTTGCTCTGAGTGTTGCTATCCCTGTGCTGTTGCAATCCTGGAATTTCCCCGTTGTGGGACTAATAAAGGCTTATCTTATCTCTTATCTTATCTTAATCCCTTTCTGTCATGTGTGTGTTTCTGTGTTTGGTTGTCTACTGTCATGCTGCTGTTACACTGTAATTTCCCAGTTTGGGATCAATAAAGTCTGTCTAAAAACTAGAAATTCAATTCAATTCAATTCAATTCAATTCAATTCAACTTTATTTATATAGCGCCATTTCACAACAACAGTCATCTCATAGCACTATCAACTGTAGGGGGAACCCCCACAGTTGCAGAAAGACCCCAGCAATCAGAGTCATGGAATGGCTGAGTCAAAGCCCAGATCTTAATCACATTAAGATGCTGTGGGGTGACTTGAAACGGGCTGTACATGCAAGAAATCCTTCAAACATCTCACAGCTGAAAGAATTCTGTGTTGAAGGGTGGGGCAAACTTTCCTCAGACCAATATCAGAGACTGGTAAATGGCTACAAGAAGTGTGTCTCTGAAGTTATTTCAGCCAAAGGGGGTAACACTAGCTTTTACACATTAGGGTGTCCTAACTTTTTCCTCAGTTAGAATATGCATTTTTGTTTCTCTTTTGTTTAATGAGTAAAGCAAGGTTAATTTTTGTTATTTACCTGCAATTAAATCAAATTGTAAATTTCCAAAGATAAATAAAAACGAGATTAGACATCAAAATGTGAACATTTAATAATGAACTGAATGTTTAATCAGGTGTCCTAATTTTTTCTCATGACTCTATTCAATTCATTTCAACTTTATTACCTCTGCCAGGCCGAAAAGGCCAGGAGGAGGTTATGTTTTTGCCAGGGTTTGTGTGTTTGTCTGTTTGTCTGTCTGCTTGTCTGTTGGTTAGCAAGATAACTCAAAAAGTCTTGGACGGATTTGCATGAAACTTTCAGGCCTTGTTGGAAATGGTACAAGGAAGAACTGATTAAATTTTGGGGGTGATCCGGTTCACCGTCTGGATACAGGAATTTTTTTTAAAGCATTTTTCAACACTGTGACATACGGCCATTTTCAACATGTGCGCAGGCGCAATGGAGGCCGCTGGGCGTCGTGTCTGACCAACACAAACTCCGCCTTCTTCAACGTTTTAGCCACAAAAGCATGCGGAAAACACTGCTGGCCTCGGACCCCCAGCGTGCCTCTGCCAGCCATAGGCGCTGCGCACATTGCGCTGGTTGTCGTGTCTGACCAACACAAACTCCGCGTTCTTCAACGTTTTAGGCACAAAAGCACGCGGAAAACACTGCTGCCCTGGGCCCGCCAGCGTGGCTGCTTTTGCGCCACGCTGCAAAACCTGACACGGCCACCTGTCCGCCGCCCCATTATTTGCCACAAATTCCCCGCCCAGCTATAGGCGCTGCGTAAAAACGACCTCTCTGCCGGGGAAAATTCTAAATTCTGTTTTGCCGCGGAGCGCAACCCCAATATAATATAAAACCCACGGCAACCTGTCTAACCAATCTGCATCCGTCAGTGGAGGAGATGGACACACCAACACTTCAGTTTATTACCTCCGCCAAGGAGCCAATGCTTTTACTACCATAAAACAGGGCTATAAGGGACGGCGGGGTAATATGGGACACTTTTCTAAATGTAATTCTGCTTTTTTAATTTTGCTTCCGCCTAGATTTGATGAAGGATTCATGGATATTTGACAATAACAACACAACTCAGCGTCCTGCTCAAAATAAAAAAAGCAGAATTACATTTAAAACATTTCCCAGAAAAGTGTCCCTTATCAACCCGCCGTCCCTTATAGCCCCGTTTTACACTACTGAACCACTAATCCTATCACTATCACATTGATTGTCAGTCATTAATTGTCTGTTTATTGCACTGTCCATGTCAAATAAACAAATAATCATTGTGAATCCAATTGCTACTCATATCTTTTCATGCTCAGGGAATCTGAAAACGTACACACAAACACTCTATGGGGGGAACTGTGCCGTTTGGCGGAGGTCTGCGCTCTCCGAGTGCTTTTCTAGTTTATATAGTGCTATCTCACAGCAAACAGTCATCTCATAGCACTTTCAACTGTAGGGGGGACCCCCACAGTTGCAGAAAGACCCCAGCAATCAGGTGATCCCCTGTGAGCAGCACTTGGTGACGGTGGAGAGGAAAAACTCCCTTTTAACAGGAAGAAACCTCCAGCAGAACCAGGCTCAGGGAGGGGCAGTCAACTGCTGGGACTGGCTGGGGGGGTGAGGTGATAGAGAAGATGAAAAGAACAGACATGTAGAGAGCAAACAGCACGGTGGGGACTCAATCTATGGGAGAGAACAAACAAATGTTAATGACCAGCAAAAATATTTCATTGAGAGTAAAGAAAGGAGTGAGGCCCAGTGCATTATTTGAGGTCCCCCGGCTGACTAAACCTATTAGCAGCATAACTAAGGGAGGGTTCAGGGGCACATGATCCCTTCCTAATTGTAGGCTATATCAAAAAGGAAGGTTTTAACCCTATTCTGAATAAACAGATTGAGTCTGACTCCCAAATCAAGATTTGCGGCTGGTTCCACAGGAAAGGAGCTTGATAACTGAAGGCTCTGCCTCCTGTTGTACTTTGGGAGATTCTAGGTATTACAAGTAATCCTGCATTTTGGGAGCGTAGTGCTCTGTTAGGATAATAGTGTAGTGTCAGATCTTTTAAATAAAACTTATATATATATATATATATATATATATATATATATAAATATAACTTAATTCTTAACTCTATGGGAAGCCAATGAAGGGAGGCCAGAACCGGAGAGATATGAGCTCTCTTTCTAGTACCTGTTAAAAGTCTTGCTGCAGCATTTTGGATCAACTGAAGACTTTTTCAAGATGTTTTAGGACAACCTGATAATAAAGAATTACAGTAATCTAATCTACAGCTAACAAAAGCGTGGATCAGTTTCTCAGCATCACTCTGAGACAAGATGCTCCTCATCTTGGCAATATTTTGCAAATGATAGAAGGCAGTCTTAGAAACAAATTTAATATGTGAATTGAAAAACAGATCTTGATCAGAAATAACTCTAAGGTTCCTCACAGAATGAATGAATGAATGAATGAATTTATTTCAGATAGTACAGTACAGGTTAAAAGAAACTGAATAATATAACAACAAGGTCAAATTAGACAAAGACTCCTCCTACTATACAATTCCACGTAAATTATCCGAAATGGGTGATGGCTGAAGCCACAGCTTATATTGCCCACCCATATTCCATCCAAGAATTCAAAAGAGAAAAAAGAGAAAACAAGACAAGAGCGATTACAATTTAAAACAAGGCTAAGACAAAATGTGACTGAGAGAAAAAAGAAAACTGAGCTAGTCTAAGTTAAGCGGTTACTATTCAAAAACAAATCTAAGACAAAATGTCACAGAGAAAAAAAAAGAAAAAAAAGAAAAAAAACTAAGCTATAACACAACACAGGCTGGAAATGTCAATCCTTATGTGAGTTTACATGTCGTCTTGTAAATATGTTTGGAGTATTTCTTCCTTTAGTTTTTGTTTAAATTGTCCAAGCTTTGTACATGATTTTAATTCAGGTCCAAAATCGTTCCATAATCTGACTCCTTGCACTGAAACACAGTGTTGCTTGGTGGTTGTTCTCACTGTAGGCTTTTGAAATATACATGTTCCTCTGAAGTGATATCGTTTCTCCCTTATTTGGAACAACTTTTGGATATTTGCGGGCAGTGATAGATTCTTCACTTTGAACATTATTATTGCGGTTTTAAAGTCGATCAGATCTTTCAACTTGAGAGTTTTTTGTTTAAGAAAAAGTGGGTTTGTTGGTTCCCTGTAAGCAGCTTTGTTTATTATTCTAATAGCTCTCTTTTGAAGCATAAAGAGTGGATATATGTTTGTTTTGTATGTATTTCCCAATACTTCATTACAATATGTCATGTATGGGAGTATTAATGAATGATACAAGGTGTATAGTGTGGGTTGATTCAGCAAATATTTCACTCTGTGTAATATTGCAATTGATTTGGATACTTTACCTTTAATATAATTAATATGTGGCTTCCAACACAGTTTGTTATCAATTATTACTCCAAGAAATTTAGTTTCAGATACCCTTTCAATCTCTACACCATTTACACTGAGTTTGGGTACTGGGTAGTTGTGATGGTTGTTAAAGACTATAAATTTTGTCTTACTTAAATTGAGCGTTAATTTGTTTGAATCAAACCACAGTTTCAGCTTTCCTAATTCCTTTCCGAGTGTATCCAGAAGTTGTTCCAAATTGTTTCCACTGCATAATAGATTAGTGTCATTGGCAAACAATATTAAGTCCATTTTTTCTGAAACTTTACATATATCGTTTATATACATATTGAATAATAATGGTCCCAAAACTGAACCCTGTGGGACTCCACAGGTGACCTTCAGCAACTCTGAGTTTTTGTTGCTAACACATACATACTGATATCTATTCTTTAAGTAACTACTTAACCAGGACAGTGCTACCCCTCTAATTCCACAATTTTGTAGTTTCTTTAATAATAAATTGTGATCTACTGTATCAAATGCTTTTTTAAGATCTAGGAATACTCCAACTGAATACTCTTTATTTTCAATGGCTGTTGATATTTTTTCTGTAAATTCCATTAGGGCATATGCAGTTGTCCTCTTGTGTCTGAACCCATATTGCTGCTCACACAATAAATCATTCTTCAGTATGAAGTTGTCAATTCTCTCATAGAATATTTTTTCAAGTATCTTGGAAAATTGCGGTAATAGTGAAATTGGTCTATAGTTTGAGAGTTCCGCTCTGTCGCCCGTCTTGTATATCGGAATTACTTTAGCTATTTTCATTGCATTGGGAAATATACCTGATTGGAGAGACAGGTTACAGATATACGTCAGTGGTTTCACTATGCATTTGATAACAGTTTTGACTAATAGCATGTCAATACCATCACAGTCCGTAGATGTTTTACTTTTGAACGATTTAACAATTTCAATGACCTTTCTCTCGTCTGTGTTCTTTATGAAGATGGAGTCTTTTACAGCAGTGTTATTGCATATTGTATCGCCTGTAGGCACCGTAGTGGGTATTTCTCGGGCCAGATTAGGTCCAATGTTAACAAAAAAATTATTAAATACATCTGCAGGTGAAGCTATATTCACACTCTGAGTCGTTTTATTATTTTTTGGAATATTAGTTGGGTTGCTTGTATTTCTGCTTTTATTTCCAAGGATACTGTTGAGTATTGTCCATGTATTTTTAATATTTAATATTAATATTTTTTAATATTTTTTTTTTTTTTCTCTCGGCGCCACACGAGTAGGCTGCCTTTTGCAACAGCGGCTCGATTCCGAGTCTTTTTCCCTTCCTCTCTCTTTTGATCCGTCTTTTTTTTTCACCCCACTTATATCACGGACACACAGATCGTCCTAAATGTCTCCTGAGCCGGTGGACGGAGCCACTGTTTATAGCAGGATACGATACAGCAGAGAACAGCTGCTAGCATTCAACCGCCACCCGGTCCCATTGGAAAAACTCGACATACCGAGAGAACTGAGGCGAAAACGCCGCGGCTGCCGGGCTGGAGTAAGGCGGAGGACAAAAAATATAAGGTACAGACCCTCCCTTCCATCTGTTGTCATGGGAAATGTACGGTCGATACTGGGAAAGTTAGATGAGCTAGCGGCTATCTCCCGTTATGATAGCACATACCGGGAGTGCTCTCTCCTTTTGTTTACTGAGACGTGGCTAACTGAACTAGCAGCAGATGCTAACATTGAGCTGGAGGGTTTTCACATGATACGAGCTGACCGAACACCAGACAGTGGCAAGGCTAGGGGCGGTGGAGTGATAATGTATGTTAACAACAACTGGTGCAGACCGGGACATATCACTGTTAAACAACGACACTGCAGCAAAGACATTGAGTTGCTAGCTGTTAGCATGAGGCCTACATATCTCCCGAGAGAACACTCACACGTGATCTGCATTGTTGTTTATGCAAATCCGACGGCGAACGCTGGGACAGCACGTGACGTCATCCATTCAGTAACCAGCAGGCTGCAGACAGAACACCCAGATGCTCTTCTCCTCATCTCAGGCGATTTCAACCATGTTTCACTGTCTCCCATTCTACCCACGTTCACCCAGTATGTCACATGCCACACTAGAGACAATAAAACACTGGATTTATTCTACGCAAACACTAAGGAGGCGTACACCTCATCACAACTCCCCCCACTCGGGAGATCGGATCACAACTTGGTTCATCTCCGGCCGGTGTACAAACCCCTAGTGCACAGACAACCTCCGGCCATGCACACTGTGGAGTTATGGTCTGAGGAGACAATGGACACTCTAAAGGACTGTTTTGAAGCCACCGCCTGGAAGCAGCTCTGCGATCCACATGGTGAGGACATCGATGGCCTCATTCACACCTTCACGGGCTACCTCAGCTTCTGTGTGGACAAATCCGTTCCCACCAAGACCATACGGCGTCACTCAAACAACAAACCCTGGATCAACCCTGAGATAAAAACACTTCTGAGAGAGAAGAAGAGGATCTTCAGGTCAGGGAACAGGGAGATGCTGAAGTCCGTACAGAGGGAGCTGAGGAGAAAGATCAGAGAAGGCAAGGACAGCTTCAGGAAGAAGATGGAGGACAAGCTGCAACAGAGCGACATCAGCGGGGTCTGGAGAAACCTCAAAACCATCTCGGGGCTCCAGAATACCTCCCCCCAGGCCACAGGGGGCAGGGAGTGGGCGAACAACCTGAATCTGTTTTTCAATAGATTTGACCAACCGCCCTCCCCCCTGACTGCACAACAACCACTGCTGCCTCTAAAGAAATCAAGTCCTGCTGCCCACTCCCCACTCCACCAACACCCCCCCACTCCCAACACACAGCCCCCCATCCTGACCCTGACCAGGACCCAGGTGAGGACGGAGCTGAGGAAGATCAAGGCGAGGAAGGCGCCGGGACCGGACGGCATCAGCGCAAAGCTCCTCAAGTCCTGTGCAGACCAGCTGTGTGGGATTGTGACGTATATCTTCAACATGAGCCTGAAACTGGGGAGGGTACCACAGCTGTGGAAAACATCTTGTGTGGTACCTGTACCAAAAACTTCCCACCCCAAAGACCTGAACAGCTACAGACCGGTGGCCTTGACGTCCCACTTGATGAAGACCCTGGAGAGACTGCTCCTTGCTCACCTCCGCCCCCTGGTGGAACCAGCGATGGATCCACTCCAGTTCGCCTACCAGCATGGCATTGGGGTGGAGGATGCGGTGATCTTCCTCCTTCACCGTTCTCTGTCCCACCTGGAGAAGCCCGGGAATATGGTGAGGATCATGTTCTTTGACTTCTCCAGTGCTTTCAACACCATCCAACCGATGATCCTGAAGGACAAGCTGCTGCGCGCAGGGGTGGACCAGCACCTGTCATCATGGATCCTGGACTACCTCACGAACCGGCCTCAGTTTGTGAGAACCCGGGACTGTGTGTCCGACACGATCATCAGTAGCACGGGGGCCCCCCAGGGAACGGTGCTGGCTCCCTTCCTGTTCACTCTTTATACTGCGGACTTCTCACACAACACAACACACTGCCATCTACAGAAGTTCTCTGATGACTCTGCGATCGTTGGCCTCATCTCCAATGGAGATGAAGCTGAGTACAGAGGGCTTATCCAGGACTTCGTGGACTGGTGCCATCGGAACTGCCTCCAGATCAACGCGAGGAAAACTAAGGAGCTGGTGGTGGACTGCCGCAGGCATGGGCAGCCCCTCACAGTACCAGTAAATATACAGGGAACAGACATCGAGATGGTGACATCCTATAAGTACCTGGGTATTCATCTGAACAATAAACTAGACTGGTCACACAATACTGATGCACTCTACAAGAAGGGACAGCGCAGGCTGTTCCTGCTGAGGAGACTCAGGTCTTTTGGTGTACAAGGGGCGCTGCTGAAGTCATTCTATGACACGGTGGTGGCATCAGCCATCACTTTTGGAGTGGTCTGCTGGGGCAGTGGCATTACTGCAGCCGATAGGAAGAGACTGAACAAACTGATTAAGAAAGCTAGCTCTGTCCTGGGGCAGCGCCTTGATCCGATGGAGGAGATAGGAGAGAGAAGGACGGTGGCTAAACTGTCATCTCTGCTGGAGTCCGAGTTCCACCCTATGCAGGACATACTGAATGCACTGAGGAGCTCATTTAGCAGCAGACTACATCATCCCAGGTGCACAACCGAGAGGTTTCGTAGGTCCTTCCTACCAATGGCTGTCAGACTGTACAACCTAAGCAGGGCTGCTCGCAGAGATAGCAAAAAGACGTAACAAACTAATAGTTTTTTTGAATGCAAAAGATGCAATAGACTTACACAATGGTCCCCTCCGGCATACAACTAGGAACTTACCGGTCGCTATGGAGGGTGAGAATATGTATGGGCACATAATCATACCATGTAGGATAACTAAGTAGACGGTTATGCTGTTTCATTCCATCTAGCTACAATGCTCTGCACTGTGTGTGTTTATATATTTACATATTTATTCCATCTAGCTACAATGCTCAGCACTGGGTGTGTTTATATATTTATATATCTACATATTATTCCATCTAGCTACATTGCTCCGTACTGTGTGTGTTTATATATTTACATATTTATTCCATCTAGCTACAATGCTCAGCACTGGGTGTGTTTATATATTTATATATCTACATATTATTCCATCTAGCTACATTGCTCCGTACTGTGTGTGTTTATATATTTACATATTTATTCCATCTAGCTACAATGCTCTGCACTGTGTGTCTGTGTGTGTGTGTATATATATATATTTTATAGTAATACGTACATATGTATATTAGCTGCTCTTGCTTGCTTGTTTTTTTTTTTTTCTCTTGCCTTCTGATTGTTGCTCTGAGTGTTGCTATCCCTGTGCTGTTGCAATCCTGGAATTTCCCCGTTGTGGGACTAATAAAGGCTTATCTTATCTTATCTTATCTTATCTTATATTGTCTTTGTTTTTCTCCAGTTCTTTACTGTAATAGTCTCTTTTACTACATCTTATTATATATGTTAACTTATTTTTGTATGTTTTATACCGCTGCTCTGCTTCTTTTGTCCTTTTCTTTAGGAAAGCTTTATATAATAAATTTTTCTTTTTACACGCCTTTTGTAGTCCTTTGGTTAACCATGGCTTATCAGCAAATTTGTGTTTAAGCTTTTTTTTACTAATGGGCAGCTTTTTTCATAAAGAGTGGTTACAATGTTTGTAAATGTGTCATAGGCTTCATTTACATCTGATACATAGACTTCTGTCCAGTCTTGCTTCAGCAAGTCCTCTTTAAAAGAACTGATTGCATTTGGTGATTTGTATCTGAACGATTTTGAAATTATTTCTGCGTTGGGCCCCGTGTGGCCATGGATAAGTGCAAAGGTTGGCAAGTGGTCACTTATATCATTTATCAATAATCCACTTTCTATTTTCTTATCAATAATATTAACAAACAGGTTGTCAATAAGTGTAGCAGAGTGAGCTGTGATTCTACTGGGATGTGTTATTGTGGGATATAGACTCATGCTGTACATAGAGTTCATGAACTCTGTGACTACATTTTGTTGATGTGAATTTAGTAAATCAATATTGAAATCTCCACAAATTGCTACCATTTTCTTACTAGTAATATTATTGTACAGCTAGACTAATTTATCTCTGAATGTCTCAATGCAAGTTCCCGGCGTTCTATATATGCAGCTTATGATTAGATTTTTTGTTTTATCTTGGTCAATCTCAACAGTAACACATTCCAAGATCCCTGGTAGTGCAAAGGACATTCCATTTACAAGCTTACATCTATATAGGTCATCAATATACAGTGCAACACCACCACCCTTTTGTTGAGTTCTGTTAATATAAAACATCTGATATCCCTCTATTGCCATCAGGGGAGCCTACTCTTCATTAAGCCAAGTTTCAGAGACTGCAATAGCTGTAAATTTTCTGTCTAGCTGTTTTAAATAGTCCTGAATCAGTGGAAAGTTTTTGTTAAGACTTCTGCTATTGAAGTGTATTATTGACAGTTTACCATCTAATTGCACTTGACTTTTGAATTGTTTTTCAGTGTAATATTCACAGTGGTTATGAATATTATTGAAAAAGTGGTTATCAGGATCAATATCATTCTCCATCTCTTGTGGTTTATGTTCAGCATAGTGGCATATTTTTAGAGTTTGAGTTTCCTCACTCTGTGTCAGATGATTTCCTCCAGCTGGGGATAATTGAGGTCTACTCGAGTCGATCATAAGTTTTTGTTTATTTTGCTTATTTTTTTTTTTAAAGTACTTTGGCATGGAGTATCAAAAGAACTATTCTTATCGTGTGTATGAATATGGATTATCATTGACTCATAATTTTCTTAATCAGTGTTCATCTATATTTATTTAAGTCAGTAGCATCTCTGATCATTATGCTCCTTGCTTGCTCTGGTGTTCCATTTAGTTTAATCCAAATTCTACAATTTCTTGTCCAGGTTGCTTGTATCTTATTTTGTTTTTTCAGCATCCGTGCCTGCCGTGCTAATTCAGCATTTTTTTTTTTTTTTGTCAGGTGTTCATTTAGGTAAACTTGAGTTCCCTGTAGCTTTTTGGCCTGCCTCAGTATGTCATTCTTTACCCTTCTGTTCACAAAGCGCATCACAATTGATTTCTTTGTTTTGGGATCTTTCTTTGGTAAAGCATAACAGGCTGAGATTGCATTGGCTTCTACCTTAATGTCTCTATTATTAAGGAACTGAAGCACTTGATTTTCTAAGGAGACTGATTCACTCATGGGAGCATCTTCACCATTCAGTCCTGTTGCAGCATGGGCGTATGACTGATATCTGATGTCTAGTCCACTTATAACTAGGTCATCAATACGAGAACCTTGTTCAAGATCCTCGACGCGTTGCTCCAAAAGACGCCCGTGTTGCTCCAGGTCCATAATTTTTTTGTCTTTTTCTTGAATTATTGAATGTAGGGCTTGTACCTCTTCTATTAGGCCTATTATTTTGGCCTGCTGGCTAGTCAATTTGGCCAATTCTTCTGACATAAAGTTCAGAGATTTTTTAATTTCTTCCATTTCCTCTTTTTTTGGTGGCATTTTACTGACCTGTGGATAGAAATAAACAGAGAATCCGGCTAGGCCTCAACTAGCCCGGCCGCTGCTGGACCCGCCGCAACCGAGCTCCTGCACAGCTCCTCCGCCAAGTAACGCTGCACAGCTCCACAGATCACCGCCGTCGATCGCCGCCGCCTGCCGCCGTCTGCCTGGCCGGTTATGCCGCACACCGCCGGTGCAGCCGAACTCCACTGATCACCGCCACCTGCCGCCGTCTGCCTGGGTGGTCCAGGTGGCCCCCGTCTCTCACCAACATCGCTCCCGAGCTTCGATCCGGCTCGCGCTCGCGCTCAGCTGCCGCCTCGGTTAGTTCCTCCGGTGAGAACTATTCAGAGAAAGAGTAACCGCACCCAAACTAAGAGTTTGATTTGGAAAGGTATTTCTATGGTTTTTTGGACCAAATAGAATGACTTCAGTCTTTTCTGAATTTAATAGCAGGAAATTACAAGTCATCCAAGCTTTGATTTCCTTAAGACAAGCCTCTAATTTGGCTAATTGATTACTGTCATCTGACTTCATTGACAGGTATAATTGTGTGTCATCTGCATAACAATGAAAATGTATACAGTGCTTTTTTTTGAATGAATGAATGGATCCTTATTTTGGATAGATTAAAAGTAAAGATTAAAAAAAGAAACAGAATAATATAACAAAGGGGGAAAGAAAATCCAACAAGGTCAAATTAGACAATAACTCCTCTGATTATACAGTTCAACATAAGTTATCCGAAATGGGTGATGGCTGAAGCCTCAGCTTCTATTGCCCACCCATATTCCATCCAAGAATTCAAAAGAAAAACAAAACAAGAGCGATTACAATTCAGAACAAAGCTAAGACAAAATGTGACAAAAAACTAAGTAACAACACAACACAGACTGGATATGACAATCCTTATGTGATTTTACATGTCATCTTGTATATATGTTTGGAGTATTTCTTCCTTTAGTTTTTGTTTAAATTGTCCAAGCGTTGTACATGATTTTAATTCAGGTCCAAAATCGTTCCATAATCTGACTCCTTGCACTGAAACACAGTGTTGCTTGGTGGTAGTTCTCACTGAAGGTTTTTGAAATATACATGTTCCTCTGAAATGATATTGTTTCTCCCTTATTTGGAACAACTTTTGGATATTTGCGGGCAGTGACAGATTCTTAGCTTTAAACATTATTACTGCAGTTTTAAAGTCAACCAGATCTTTCAACTTGAGAGCTTTTAATTTAAGAAAAAGTGGGTTTGTTGGTTCCCTGTAAGCAGCTTTGTTT
Organism: Pholidichthys leucotaenia; assembly: GCA_020510985.1. NCBI lineage: Eukaryota > Metazoa > Chordata > Actinopteri > Cichliformes > Pholidichthyidae > Pholidichthys > Pholidichthys leucotaenia. Next base: position 463,315,306 of record CM035840.1, read on the forward strand.
ATTATTCTAATAGCTCTCTTCTGAAGCATAAAGGCTGGATATATGTTTGTTTTATATGTATTTCCCCATACTTCAGTACAATATGTCACGTATGGGAGTATTAATGAATGATAAAAAGTATATAATGTGGGTTGATTCAGCAAATATTTTGCTCTGTGTAGTATTGCAATTGATTTAGATATTTTACCTTTAATATAATTAATATGTAATTATATTAAAGGAGGACCCTAACCAGAGTCAACCCACGCAAAGCTGCAGGTCCAGACAACATTCCGGGACGTGTGCTCCGAGACTGCGCGAGTGAGTTGGCGGATGTCCTGACTGACATTTATAACATCTCCTTGAGTCAGGCCATCGTTCCCAGATGCTTCAAGACCTCTATCATTGTACCGGTGTCAAAGAAACCAGTGGTGTCCTGTTTGAATGACTATCGTCCTGTTGCACTGACACCAATAGTGATGAAGTGTTTTGAGCGGCTTGTCAAACCACACATTACAGCCTGCCTCCCTGCATCACACGACCCGCTCCAGTTTGCATATCGTTCAAACCGCTCCACGGAGGATGCTATAGTCACCACCCTACACTCTGTCATCACCCACCTGGACCAGAAAGACACCTATGCCAGACTCCTATACATTGATTTCAGTTCAGCATTCAACACCATTATTCCCCAGAGACTGATGGAGAAATTACTCCTTCTCGGTCTGAACACCGCCACATGTCTCTGGATCCTGGATTTCCTGACTGAGAGACCTCAGTGTGTCCGGGTTGGAAACAACTTCTCCAAGTCTGTCACGCTGAGTACCGGATCCCCTCAAGGCTGTGTACTCAGTCCACTGTTGTTTACACTTCTAACACATGACTGTGTATCCAGACACAAAGGGAACCAGATTATTAAGTTTGCAGATGACACCACGGTGGTGGGACTTATCCAGAGGGATGAGGAATCAATGTACAGGGAAGAAGTGAGAGACCTGGAGGGCTGGTGCAGGGAGAACAATCTGGTGCTCAACGTAGACAAAACGAAGGAGATGATTATCGACTTCCGGCGGTCGCAGCCTGAGCACGCCCCCCTCAGCATCGGCGGCCGTTTAGTGGAGAGAGTAGAGAACATCAAGTTCCTCGGAGTGCAGATCTCGCAGGACCTGACCTGGAGCAAGAATTCCTTGGAGATCAGGAAGCGGGCTCAGCAGAGACTGCACTTTTGAGGAAACTCAAACAGGCCTCTCTCCCCATCTGCATCCTCAGTACCTTCTACAGAGGTGTGGTGGAGAGTGTTCTGACGTACTGCATTGCTACATGGTACTCCAGCTGCAGTATGTCAGACAAAAAAGCCCTGCAGAGGATAGTCAAGGGGGCGGAGAGGGTAATTGGAGTCTCCCTCCCCTCTGTCCAAGAACTTTTTCAGAACCGTTGTAGGAGCAGGGCACTAAACATTGTCAAGGACCGTTCTCACCCTCTGCATAAACACTTTGAACTTCTTCCATCTGGTAAACGATTCCGGAGCATCAGAGGCAGAACCACCAGACTGATCAACAGCTTCCTCCCACAAGCTGTCAGGATGCTGAACAGCTGACCCGGAATCTCTCATACACACTACTGCACCTACGGACAATTTGTATATTATAGTTAGTTATTCTTTTTTTTCCCCAAGTATGTCTCAGGGATGTGTGAATGGATGGGGGGGTGGGGGTGGGGGGGGAGCTATGTGGGAATGTGTCTTAAATCATGCTGCTTCTTATATGGATGCCGAGAGAAACACAATTTCATCTTGCCTGCACTACAGTTGTATGTACAGCAATATGACAATAAAGTTTGATTTGATTTGATTTGATTTGATTTGATGTGACTTCCAACACAGTTTATTGTCAATTATTACTCCAAGAAATTTAGTTTTGGATACCATTTCAATCTCTACACCATTTACACTGAGTTTAGATACTAAGTTGTTGTGATGGTTGTTAAAAACTATAAATTTTGTCTTACTTAAATTGAGCGTTAATTTGTTTGAATCAACCCACAGTTTAAGCTTTCCTAATTCCTTTCCGAGTGTATCCAAAAGTTGTTCCAAATTGCTTCCACTGCATAATAAATTAGTGTCATCGGCAAACAATATTAAATCCATTTTTTCCCAAACTTTACATATATCATTTACTGTATATACTGTACATATTGAATAACAATGGCCCCAAAACTGAACCTTCTGGGACTCCACAAGTAACCTTCAGTAACTGTGAGTTTTTGTTACCAACACATACATACTGATATCTATTCTTTAAGTAACTACTTAACCAGGACAGTGCTACCCCTCTAATACCACAATTTTGTAGTTTCTTTAATAATAAATTATGATCCACTGTATCAAATGCTTTTTTAAGATCCAGGAATACCCCAACTGAATACTCTTTATTTTCAACGGCAGTTGATATTTTTTCTATAAATTCCATTAGAGCAAATGCAGTTGTCCTCTTGTGTCTGAACCCATATTGCTGCTCACACAATAAATTATTCTTCAGTATGAAGTTGTCAGTTCTCTCATAGAATATTTTTTTCAAGTATATACAGTGCTTTCTAATAATGTTGCCTAACGGAAGCATATATAAACTAAAAAGAATAGGGCCTAGCACAGGTCTTTGCAGAACTCCAGATCTAAAGCACTGCAATGAAGTTCCATTTAGTCCAACATAGTTTTCTAATCTGTCAAGTAGAATATTATGATCCATAGTATCAAAAGCTTCACTAAGGTCTAAAAGGACAAGAACAGAAACAAGTCCATTATCAGATGCGATCAGGAGGTCATTAGTGACCTTCACTAAGGCTGTTTCAGTACTATGATGGATTCTAAACCCAGATTGAAACTCTTCAAATAAACCATTTCCCTGCAAGTGGTCAAATAATTACGTAGCAACAACTCTTTCTAAGATTTTTGAAATGAAAGGGAGATTAGAGATTGGTCTATAGTTAGCTAAAACTCCTGGATCCAGCATTGGCTTTTTGAGTAAGGGTTTAATTACAGCAGTTTAAAAAGCCTGCGGTACATGGCCTAATGTTAAAGAAGAATTGATTATTTGAAGAATAGAGCTACCAATAAATGGGAAGACTTCTTTAAATAACCTGGTAGGAATAGGGTCTAAAAGACAAGTTGAAGGCTTGGATGAGGAAATTATTTTATCTAACTCTAAAAGGTCAATTGGAGTAAACTCATCCAAGCAGATATCAGTTGAAGGAGTTGTAGTAGATACTGTATTTAAGTTAATGGTGGGACGAATATGACTGATTTTATCTCTGATAGTTGAAATTTTATTATTTGAAAAGTTCATAAAGTCCTGACTAGTAAGCTCGAAGGGAATGCTAGGATTGACAGAGTCCTGACTCTTTGTCAGCCTGGCTACAGTGCTGAAAAGAAATCTGGGATTAATCTTGTTCTCTTCTATTAATGCAGAGTAATAACTTGTTCTTATTTTTTCTTAGATTTTTTTTAAATTAATAGATGATTTCTCCAAGCTAAATGGATTTCATCTAAATTAGAGGAGCACCATTTTCTTTCTAATTGACGAGTCTTCTGTTTTAAGCTACGAGTTTCTGTGTCGACCCAAGGAGTTAGAAATCTCTGATTAGACTTTTTCTTTTTTTAAGGGGCCACCATGTCTAGAGTCTGATGCAGAGAAGCTGTAACACTATCTACCGCGCTATCAGTTACAGAAGGCGCAAGCAGTCTATAGCTTATTTCTGCTGTGTTGACACGTGGCATAGAGGACACAATCTGCATAAATTTGGTAACAACATCATCTGAAAGTCATCTACTGTAGTAATATTTTCCTTTAGGAGCCAAATAGTGAGAAATAGTAAAATCAAAGTTTAACAGACAATGGTCTGACAGTACAGGGTTATGAGGAGACACTACCAGATTTTCTATTTCTATGCCATATGGACTGGCGATCTGTCCAGGGTGTACCCTGCTGCCTTTCGCCCTAAGATGCTGGGATAGGCTCCAGCCCCCCCGTGACCCGAAAAGGATTAAGCAGAATAAGATGGATGGATGGATGGATGTCAGAATAAGGTCCAACGTATGGTGGTGATAATGGGTAGAATTTCCTACTTTCTGAGAAAACCCCATCGAGTCTAATATTGAATTAAATGCCATATTAAGGCAATCACTATCTACATCTACATGTATATTAAAGTCCATCCATCCATCCATCTTCCACCGCTCTTCCGGAGGTCCGGGTCGCGGAGGCAGCAGTTCAAGCAGAGAAGCCCAGACCTCCTTCTCCCCAGCCACCTGCTCCAGCTCTTCAGAGGGGATGCCAAGGCGTTCCCAGACCAGCTGGGAGACATAGTCTCTCCACTGAGTCCTGGGTCTGCCCCGGGGTCTCCTCCCAGTGGGATGTGCCCGAAACACCTCAAGTGGGAGGCGTCCAGGAGGCATCCTAATCAGATGCCCATACCACCTCAACTGACTTCTTTCAATGTGGAGGAGCAGCGGTTCTACTCTGAGCCTCTCCCGGATGACTGAGCTCCTCACCTTATCTCTGAGGGTGAGTCCAGCAATCCTACGGAGAAAGCTCATTTCAGCCGCTTGTATCCGCGATCTCGTTCTTTCGGTCATTACCCAAAGCTCGTGACCATTGGTGAGAGTAGGAACATAGACTGACTGGTAAATCGACAGTTTTGCCTTAGAACTAAGCTCCCTCTTCACCACAACAGACCGGTACAACGTCCGCATCACTGCAGATGCTGCTCCAATCCGTCTGTCGATCTCTCGCTCCATTTTCCCCTCACTCGTGAATAAGACCCCAAGATACTTAAACTCCTCCACTTGGGGCAGGAGCCTGTCCCCAACCCGGAGAGGACAATCCACCTTTTTCCGGCTGAGGACCATGGACTCGGACTTGGAGGTGCTGATTCTCATCCCAGCCACTTCACACTCAGCGGCAAACCGTCCCAGCAAGAGCTGTAGGTCATTGCTGGATGAAGCCAACAGGACAACATCATCTGCAAACAACAGAGATGCGATCCTGTGTTCACCAAGCATGACACCCTCCATTCCCTGGCTGCGCCTAGAAATCCTGTCCATAAAAATTATGAACAGGATCGGTGACAAAGGACAGCCCTGGCTGAGTCCAACTCTCACTGGAAATGACTCCGACCGAGTGTTGGCAATACGAACCAAACTCTCACAACGGTCGTACAGAGACCGAATAGCTCGTAACAACAAGCCCGATACCCCATACTCCCGAAGCACCCCCCACAAAAATCCACGAGGGACGCGGTCAAATGCCTTCTCCAAGTCCACAAAACGCATGTAAACTGGTTGGGCAAACTCCCATGAACCCTCAAGAATTCTCGAAAGGGTAAAGAGCTGGTCCGATGTGCCACGGCCAGGACGAAAACCACATTGCTCCTCCTGAATCCAAGGTTCGACCAACGGCCGGACTCTCCTCTCCAGTACCTTGGCATAGACCTTCCCAGGGAGGCTGAGGAGTGTGATCCCTCTAAAGTTGGAGCACACCCTCCGGTCCCCTTTTTTGAAGAGAGGAACCACCACCCCAGTTTGCCATGCCAAAGGCACTGCCCCCGACCTCCACGCAATGTTGCAGAGGCGTGTCAACCATGACAACCCAACAACATCCAGGGCCTTGAGGTACTCAGGGCGAATCTCGTCCACCCCCGGGGCCTGGCCACCAAGGAGATTTTTAACCACCTTGGCGACCTCAGCCCCTGTGATAGGCGAGTCATCCCCCTCGTCCCCAAACCCTGCTTCCTCTGTGGAAGGCGTATCAGTGGGATTGAGGAGATCCTCGAAGTATTCCTTCCACCGCCCGACGATATCCCCAGTCGAAGTCAATAGTGTCCCATCCGCACCATACACAGTGTGGACGGGGAGCTGCTTTCCCCTCCTGAGCTGCCGAACAGTATTAAAGTCCCCTACTATAATTATTCTGATTTCAGCACTCAATTTGCTAAGAATTCGGCAAATTTGGATAAATTCTCCAAATTCAGATAAAAGTAAGTGTAGGCTGAGGGAGGACGATAAACTGTGGCAAATAAAATTTGGTTTAACCTAAAATTGCTAAACTGCCCTGTACTGAGGACCAGGCCCTCAAAGGAATTATAACGTGTTTTTTTGCTTTACATTAACTAGTAATTTGGAATGGTAAATTGTTGCTACTCCTCCTCCACTACCAGAACTTATGGGATTTTGACAGTTTAAATAACCAGAGGGAGTTGATTCATTTAAACCAACATAATTGTGATGGCCTGTGCGCCGATTCCATCCGCACTCGTATTGTCCAGTATGTTCCCCATTCTATCTTATTTCAGTTCTTGTCATATGGCCTCCTCCAGGTCTCTTATTTTGACAGCGTCACGGTGGGACTTCCGGCTGTCAAAGCCAAGCCGCACCGTGACAGCTGTATGGTATTTCATTAATTACTTTCCCCTTTCCTGGTTTTTGTTTCCCCATTTAAGGAAGCAGCCGGGGCTTACTCCTCGCTGCAACCTACAACACAACATGACCATGCACTTCCATGTACGCGACTGGAGTTCCTACCCCCGACTCCGGTCACCCCTGTGATTCTCTTTGTCCTCCCTCCCGTAAGTGTCTATTGTTCAGCATAGGTTCCGTTCTCACTGCCTCTCATAGTTTTTCTCCAGAGTCTGTTTTCTGGTGTCTTGTTTATGTTTGTGTTTTGTCCCATGTGGCTGTTTATTTTGTGATCCTTGTCTTTCGTCAAATAAATAATAGCAAACTTACTGTTGGTCTCTGCTGTCTCATGAACGCCCTGCAAGGGGCGTTCCATAACAATAATCCTCTTGCCCTAACCAAGTCTCTGTAAGGGATATTAAATCAATCTCATGATCAATTAACAGAACAAACCACATTTAATTTTTAAATTATGAAGAGGAACAAAGGCCAAGTCATTAAATTTAGAGACTTCATGTTTAATTTGAGTTTTACCAACTTTTTGTTTAATCACTTTGGGATGCTTGTACATTATATTTTTATTTACTTTGGAGGGAGCAGACAATGATTCTCTGATGGGGAAGACAGGGGCTAAGTTGAGGGGTGGCGGATGAAGAGGAGCTGCAGAGAGGCGTGTAAGACTGCGACTCTGCTTTCTGGTCGCAACTCTGAGTTGTCAAGGATAGATAGATCTATCTATCTATGCCAGCGAATTTAGGGTTTCTGGTTTTTGTAGGATTCATTGCAAAAAGATATTTGTGATGCAGTCTGAAGCGTATCGTGATTGACAGAGACACTGTCTCCCACTTTTTGCAAACAGCACTAAAAAGCAGCTGTTGGCTATGTTCTGTCATATCTGACATAGTATGAAGAAACAGAAGGACAAAAAACAATATATTCATGGTAAAAATTAATGTTAACATCACATAATTATGGAAGCCCTGAAATGACATATGACTTACCACATATGACAGGCCACATACTACATACAACATAGAAAAATTTTGGATTTCCTTGATCATATGTATAGTATGTCATCTAGTCTGTGGTATGTCAGGTCCTTTCATAGCAAAAAACATTGGTCATATCTAGTGTTTAATTTGTCTTTCGGCTACCCCCTTTAAGGGTTACCACAGCGTATCATCACCTTGTATTGCAGTGATCCACATGATCATCGATCTCTGATCATCGATGGTGCAGCTGTGGAGAGGGTAAGCAACACCAAGTTCCCTCGCCTCCATTTTCTCTGCAAACTGAGGAGAGCACGAGTCCCATCCCCCATCATGTGTTCTTTCTACCAGGTGTGGTATGGAACCCGCACCACCTGATGCTGGAAGACACTACGGTACACAGTGAAAGCTGTCAGCAAGATCATTGGTGCCCTTGTGACCCCCCTCTCAGACATCTACCTCACCTGCAAAGCCATCAACATTGCAGGCGACACCTTTCTCCCCTCACACTCCCTCTTAAGCCCCCTCTCTTCTGGGAAAAGGTACCGGTGCCTCCAGGCCCACTCCACAAGACTGCTAAACAGCTTCGTTCATTAGGCCATAAGGACCCTGAACTCTGTCCACTACCCCACCCCCGGACCGTAACGCACTTACCCGCAGAATGACTACCTCAGCTGTTGGCACAGAAAGACTGGCACTCCAACAGTAATACATCTGGTACTGTATGTCTCTGCACTTTACTGCAACCATTTGCAAAAATGCCATACCTGCTGCTATGTTATTGCAATACTGATCATGTGCAGTCATATCTGTCACTGTCTGCACCTGCACTACTGCATTGAACTTGCAACTATGAGTAGTACTGTTCTTCTTTTTCTGTATATAGGATTGCTGGGTTTTATCTTTTCTTTATTTGCACTACAGGTAGCATTACTGTACACAGACCGCTGTTGTTGTTTTTCCAGCCTTATTCCTTTTTTTCATATTGCGCACACCACTGAAGAGAGAGAAATGCCATTTCAGTTCTCCTGTATGTCCGGTATGTATTTTGATCTGACAAGGGTTTTTATACCAGATGCCCTTCCTGACACAACCATGCCCATTTTATCCAGTCTTGGGACTGGCACAGGAAGTACACTGGCTTGTTCACCCCCTGTGGCTGGGTAACATTTCCCTCCTCCATTCTATTATTGCTGAACACCAAGCTGGATGGCAGGTAATTCCATTTTTTTCCCCTTGTCCTGCCAGGCAGCTAGGTTAGCAGAACAGGAATCTGCTACCCTTATTGTTCCAAAACAGATTTACTTTGCCAAAAGGAGCTTTATACAGTACCTATATATGTACTGTATATTGTTGTAAACTCCTCCTGTAATAACTTTTAATACTTTATTTAAATTATTTTACCCATGGAGGGCCCGACAGGATGGGGAATGGGGAAAGGAGGTGTGGGGAGGGGGAACGGAAAGGGAGAGGAACAGACAAAAAAGACAAACAAACCAACAACTAAAACAAATAGAAGACAGACTGTTTCTTCCACCGAAGAAGTTTTAACACGAGTCTGGTATCCACACCTGTTAAAGGGGAGACATTTGTGCATGTGCGCCCTTGCGATTGTATATGAAAGAGCGTGCAAAATAAGTGTGTGCGTGTGAGTGGTTTGTCATGGAACATACGAAGAGGGCTGCCGGTAGCAGCAACTCCCCCCCCCCCCCGAAAACCCCGAGCATGCAAGGCAGCACCAGTGGGGCCAACGCCAGCCCCCTGGCCCCAGGCACTGGAGGGCCAGTGCCCCCACCCACTGGGGTGGAGACCAGCCCACACCACCTCTGCGAGCCCCCTAGGCACCTCCCCAGTGGCCCCACCCCCGCACCACTACCGCACACCCTAGGGACCCCCACACCCAAACAGGCCCCCCCATACAGGGAAGCCCACATAGCCAAGAGGCACTACCCCCTTAATCCAGCACCTCCCTACTGGCAGACACACCCATTCCCACACATTCACACCCACATGCTCTCAGACACACCCACATGCACTCACTCACTCTCGCTCACCCACTCCCCCACACAGTCCCACACTTGCACTCCCGTATCCACCCATTCTCTCTAACTCCTGTACCCACTCAATCTTGCTCCCACTCACCTTCAGGGTCACCCATTCTCACTCACATTCTCCCATTCACGCACTCTCACTCACACTCCAACCTACTCATATCCATTCGTGCTCTCCCCCACACACTCATTCACCTTTATTACTTAGGGCAACCGCGATGCAGATGTAGCAATCCTGAATGTGCACCAGTACCCAGCAGCAGCCGAGAAGACCACCAGCACAGGCCAGAAGCCCCCCCCCCCCCGCTGACCCACCCCAGTGTGGCAGCGGCCACAGGAGCAGACCCCCGCTCCCAGCACCCCCCCGAGCGACTGATCGGCAGACCACCGCAGGTGCCCCGTAATGCTACTCAACGTGGCTGCACGGTGGCGCAGTGGTTTAGCACTGTGGCAGCACAGTTTTACCCTCGGCCGGGGGATCGCGGGGATCATGAGATCGTGGGTTCGATCCCAGCCCCCGACCAACAGTGAGCTGTGTGGAGTTTGCATGTTCTCCCCGTGTTGCGCGGGTTTACTCCGGGATTTCTCCGGTTTCCTCCCGCACACCAAAAAACATGTAGGTTTAGGGCGCTCGCGCACGCAGCGACCAGCAGCCGGTGGCTTGTCACCAGACTGCAAACCAAGTCTACCTACGGGTACAAATAAGTAACAAAGAAAAAAAAAAAAAAAAAAAAACGTGCAAAGCACCAGACAAAACCAACCCACCATCACCACCTCCACTCATCACTCAGGAAGTTCCATCTTTATACAGTGTTTGGCATGATCCGGGTGGGACATGAACCCCGGCCTCCCAGTTGTGGGGCGGATGCTCTACCTCTAGGCCACCACTCCGGTCATCGAGTGTATCATATTTAGGGTGTGGTATTTCATATGTAGTATATTGCATGTAGTACAGTGGTGTGAAAAAGTGTTTGCCCCTTCCTGATTTCTCATTTATTTGTAAGTTTGTCACACTTAAGTGTTTCCAATCATCAAACAAATGTAAATAATAAATGGTAAAATGGTATATGGCGTTCACTTATATAGCGCTTTTTCTCATCTCTGGATGACCAAAGCGCTTTACAGATCCTGTTATCCACCAATTCATATTAGACAAAGATAACACAAGTAAACACAAAGTGCAATTTTTAAATGAAGATGTTTATTATTAACGGGAAAAAAAAATCCAAACCTGCATGGCCTTGTGTGAAAAAGTGACCCCCCCCACACCCCACCCCCGTTAAGACATAAAATAGCTGTGGTTTATCACATCTTTGGAAAGCTGAGTTCAATTTGTCTAGCCACACCCAGGCCTGATTACTGCCACACCTGTTCTCAATCAAGAAATCACTTAAGTAGGTCCTTCCTGAAAAAGTGAAGTAGACCAAAAGATCCTCAAAAGCTAGACATCATGCTGTGATCCAAAGAAATTCAGGAACAAATGAGAAACAAAGTAATTGAGATCTATCACTCTGGAAAAGTTATCAAGCAATTTCTAAAGCTTTGGGACTCCAACAAACCACAGTGGGAGCCATTATCCACAAATGGTGAAAACATGGAACAGTGGTAAGCCTTCCCAGGAGTGGCCAGTTGATCAAAATTACTCCAAGAGTGCAGCGATAACTCATCCAAGAGGCCACAAAAGGCCCCACAACATCCAAAGAACTGCAGGCCTCACTAGCCTCAGTTAAGGTCAGTGTTCATGACTTTGCAAAGATGAGTGGGCTAAAATTCCTCCACAGCTCTGTAAAAGACTCATTGCCAGTTATCGCAAATGCATGATTACAGTTGTTGCTGCTGAGGGTGGCCCAACCAGTTATTAGGTTTAGGGGCAATCACTTTTTCACACAGGGACATATAGGTTTGGATTTTTTTCCCCTTAATAATAAACATCTTCATTTAAAAACTGCATTTTGTGTTTACTTGTGTTATCTTTGTCTAAAATTTTAATTTGTTTGATGATCTGAAACATTTAAGTGTGACAAGCATGCAAAAAAATGAGAAATCAGGAAGGGGGTAAAAACTTTTTCACACCACTGTATGTGGTATGTCATATGTTGTATGTCATTTCAGGGCTTCCATACATAGAGGTGTCATTTTCATGGTTCTGTACTTCCTGAGTATCAGTCTGATGACAATACCTCCTGAACATGGAAGCTGTCTGCAGTTTTAAGGTAACTTCAGGAGACATAATATATTATAATACTATAATAATAATAATAATAATTGAAACAATCTTCTAATATCTGCCAATAATGGTCTAGGGTTGAAATTTTGAATTTTCAAGTATATTAACGCATGCCCTATGAAGGGTTAAGAGGCTTCATCCAGATTTCTATAAATGCCTTATCTGTCAAGAGAGGAAATGTGAACTTTAATAAATGGGGGAGAATGTGGGTTAGAAACACAAAGTTTGTCTCCCAGACCAGAGATAAACTGCTTGGCATAGACAACTGGCCTGTAATTGCAGCTGATGAAGCAGCACAGGTCAGCCAACTGTCCTGGCACAAATCATATTTTTCATCCTTCACAAGTTTATTAAACCCTTACTCAAAAAGCCAACGCTAGATCCAGGAGCTTTAGCTAACTATAGACCAATCTCTAATCTCCCTTTCATTTCAAAAATCTTAGAAAGAGTTGTTGCTACGCAATTATTTGACCACCTGCAGGGAAATGGTTTACTTGAAGAGTTTCAATCTGGGTTTAGAATCCATCATAGTACTGAAACAGCCTTAGCGAAGGTCACTAACGACCTCCTCATTGCATCTGATAATGGACTAGTTTCTGTACTTGTCCTTTTAGATCTTAGTGCAGCTTTTGATACTATTGATCATAATATTCTACTTGATAGATTAGAACACTATGTTGGACTTAATGGAACTTCGTTGCAGTGGTTTAGATCTTATTTATCTGATAGGTTCCAGTTTGTTCATGTAAATGATGAGTTTTCTTTCAGCTCAAAGCTTAGTCATGGAGTTCCACAGGGATCTGTGCTAGGCCCTACTCTTTTTAGTTTATATATGCTTCCATTAGGCAACATTATTAGAAAGCACTGTATACATTTTCATTGTTATGCAGATGACACACAATTATACCTGTCAATGAAGCCAGATGATACTAATCAATTATCCAAGTTAGAAGCCTGTCTTAAGGAAATCAAAGCTTGGATGACTTGTAATTTCCTGCTATTAAATTCAGATAAGACTGAAGTCATTCTTGTTGGTCCAAAAAACCTTAGAAATTCCTTTCCATTATCAAACTTTCAGTTTGGATGCAGTTACTCTTTCTCTTAATAGCTCTGTGAGGAACCTTGGAGTTATTTTTGATCAGGATTTGTCCTTCAATTCACATATTAAATTTGTTTCTAAGACTGCCTTCTATCATTTGCGTAATATTGCCAAGATTAGGAGCATCTTGTCTCAGAGTGATGCTGAGAAGCTGATCCACGCTTTTGTTAGCTCGAGATTAGATTATTGTAATTCTTTATTATCAGGCTGTCCTAAAACATCTTTAAAAAGTCTTCAGCTGATCCAAAATGCTGCAGCAACAGTTTTAAGATAAGATAAGATAAGATAAGATAAGATAAGCCTTTATTAGTCCCACAACGGGGAAATTCCAGGATTGCAACAGCACAGGGATAGCAACACTCAGAGCAACAATCAGAAGGCAAGAAAAAAAAAACAAGCAAGCAAGAGCAGCTAATATACATATGTACGTATTACTATAAAATATATATATATACACACACACACAGACACACAGTGCAGAGCATTGTAGCTGGATGGAATAAATATATGAATATATGAACACACAGTGCAGAGCATTGTAGCTAGATGGAATAAATATGTAAATATATAAACACCCACAGTACGGAGCATTGCAGCTAGGTGGAATAAATATGCAAGTATATAAACACACACAGTACGGAGCAATGTAGCTAGATGGAATAATATGTAGATATATAAATATATAAACACACCCAGTGCTGAGCATTGTAGCTAGATGGAATAAATATGTAAATATATAAACACACACAGTGCAGAGCATTGTTGCTAGATGGAATGAAACAGCATAACCGTCTACTTAGTTATCCTACATGGTATGATTATGTGCCCATACATATTCTCACCCTCCATAGCGACCGGTATGTTCCTAGTTGTATGCCGGAGAGGACCATTGTGTAAGTCTATTGCATCTTTTGCATTCAAAAAAACTATTAGTTTGTTACGTCTTTTTGCTATCTCTGCGAGCAGCCCTGCTTAGGTTGTACAGTCTGACAGCCGTTGGTAGGAAGGACCTACGAAACCTCTCGGTTGTGCACCTGGGATGATGTAGTCTGCTGCTAAATGAGCTCCTCAGTGCATTCAGTATGTCCTGCATAGGGTGGAACTCGGACTCCAGCAGAGATGACAGTTTAGCCACCGTCCTTCTCTCTCCTATCTCCTCCATCGGATCAAGGCGCTGCCCCAGGACAGAGCTAGCTTTCTTAATCAGTTTGTTCAGTCTCTTCCTATCGGCTGCAGTAATGCCACTGCCCCAGCAGACCACTCCAAAAGTGATGGCTGATGCCACCACCGTGTCATAGAATGACTTCAGCAGCGCCCCTTGTACACCAAAAGACCTGAGTCTCCTCAGCAGGAACAGCCTGCGCTGTCCCTTCTTGTAGAGTGCATCAGTATTGTGTGACCAGTCTAGTTTATTGTTCAGATGAATACCCAGGTACTTATAGGATGTCACCATCTCGATGTCTGTTCCCTGTATATTTACTGGTACTGTGAGGGGCTGCCCATGCCTGCGGCAGTCCACCACCAGCTCCTTAGTTTTCCTCGCGTTGATCTGGAGGCAGTTCCGATGGCACCAGTCCACGAAGTCCTGGATAAGCCCTCTGTACTCAGCTTCATCTCCATTGGAGATGAGGCCAACGATCGCAGAGTCATCAGAGAACTTCTGTAGATGGCAGTGTGTTGTGTTGTGTGAGAAGTCCGCAGTATAAAGAGTGAACAGGAAGGGAGCCAGCACCGTTCCCTGGGGGGCCCCCGTGCTACTGATGATCGTGTCGGACACACAGTCCCGGGTTCTCACAAACTGAGGCCGGTTCGTGAGGTAGTCCAGGATCCATGATGACAGGTGCTGGTCCACCCCTGCGCGCAGCAGCTTGTCCTTCAGGATCATCGGTTGGATGGTGTTGAAAGCACTGGAGAAGTCAAAGAACATGATCCTCACCATATTCCCGGGCTTCTCCAGGTGGGACAGAGAACGGTGAAGGAGGAAGATCACCGCATCCTCCACCCCAATGCCATGCTGGTAGGCGAACTGGAGTGGATCCATCGCTGGTTCCACCAGGGGACGGAGGTGAGCAAGGAGCAGTCTCTCCAGGGTCTTCATCAAGTGGGACGTCAAGGCCACCGGTCTGTAGCTGTTCAGGTCTTTGGGGTGGGAAGTTTTTGGTACAGGTACCACACAAGATGTTTTCCACAGCTGTGGTACCCTCCCCAGTTTCAGGCTCATGTTGAAGATATACGTCACAATCCCACACAGCTGGTCTGCACAGGACTGCACAGGTACTAGAAAGAGAGATCATATCTCTCCGGTTCTGGCCTCCCTTCATTGGCTTCCCATAGAGTTTAGAATTAAGTTTAAAATCCTTCTTCTTACTTACAAAGCTCTAAACAATCAGGCTCCTTTTTATTTAAAAGATCTGATACTACCGTATTATCCTAACAGAGCACTATGCTCCCAAAATGCAGGATTACTTGTAATACCTAGAATCTCCAAAAGTACAATGGGAGGCAGAGCCTTTAGTTATCAAGCTCCTCTCCTGTGGAATCAGCTACCAATCTGGATTCGGGAGTCAGACTCGATCTCTGTTTTTAAGAATAGGGCTAAAACCTACCTACAGAAGTTCTCTGATGACTCTGCGATCGTTGGCCTCATCTCCAATGGAGATGAAGCTGAGTACAGAGGGCTTATCCAGGACTTCGTGGACTGGTGCCATCGGAACTGCCTCCAGATCAACGCGAGGAAAACTAAGGAGCTGGTGGTGGACTGCCGCAGGCATGGGCAGCCCCTCACAGTACCAGTAAATATACAGGGAACAGACATCGAGATGGTGACATCCTATAAGTACCTGGGTATTCATCTGAACAATAAACTAGACTGGTCACACAATACTGATGCACTCTACAAGAAGGGACAGCGCAGGCTGTTCCTGCTGAGGAGACTCAGGTCTTTTGGTGTACAAGGGGCGCTGCTGAAGTCATTCTATGACACGGTGGTGGCATCAGCCATCACTTTTGGAGTGGTCTGCTGGGGCAGTGGCATTACTGCAGCCGATAGGAAGAGACTGAACAAACTGATTAAGAAAGCTAGCTCTGTCCTGGGGCAGCGCCTTGATCCGATGGAGGAGATAGGAGAGAGAAGGACGGTGGCTAAACTGTCATCTCTGCTGGAGTCCGAGTTCCACCCTATGCAGGACATACTGAATGCACTGAGGAGCTCATTTAGCAGCAGACTACATCATCCCAGGTGCACAACCGAGAGGTTTCGTAGGTCCTTCCTACCAACGGCTGTCAGACTGTACAACCTAAGCAGGGCTGCTCGCAGAGATAGCAAAAGACGTAACAAACAAACAAACTAATAGTTTTTTGAATGCAAAAGATGCAATAGACTTACACAATGGTCCCCTCCGGCATACAACTAGGAACATACCGGTCGCTATGGAGGGTGAGAATATGTATGGGCACATAATCATACCATGTAGGATAACTAAGTAGACGGTTATGCTGTTTCATTCCATCTAGCAACAATGCTCTGCACTGTGTGTGTTTATATATTTGCATATTTATTCCATCTAGCTACAATGCTCAGCACTGGGTGTGTTTATATATTTATATATCTACATATTATTCCATCTAGCTACATTGCTCCGCACTGTGTGTGTTTATATACTTGCATATTTATTCCACCTAGCTGCAATGCTCCGTACTGTGGGTGTTTATATATTTACATATTTATTCCATCTAGCTACAATGCTCTGCACTGTGTTCATATATTCATATATTTATTCCATCCAGCTACAATGCTCTGCACTGTGTGTCTGTGTGTGTGTGTATATATATATATTTTATAGTAATACGTACATATGTTTATTAGCTGCTCTTGCTTGCTTGTTTTTTTTCTTGCCTTCTGATTGTTGCTCTGAGTGTTGCTATCCCTGTGCTGTTGCAATCCTGGAATTTCCCCGTTGTGGGACTAATAAAGGCTTATCTTATCTTATCTTATCTTATCTTACCTTTTTGATATAGCCTACAATTAGGGAGGGATCATGTGTTTCTGAACCCTCCCTTAGTTATGCTGCTAATAGATTTAGTCAGCCGGAGGACTTCCAGTAATGCACTGGGCCTCACTCCTTTCCTCACTCTCTATGAAATATTTTGTTTTTTTTTTGCTGGTCATTAACATCTGTTTGTTCTCTCCCATAGATTGAGTCCCCATCGTGCTGTTTGCTCTCTACATGTCTGTTCTTTTCTTCTTCTCTATCCCCTCACCCCCCAGCCAGTCGCAGCAGATGACTGCCCCTCCCTGAGCCTGGTTCTGCTGGAGGTTTCTTCCTGTTAAAAGGGAGTTTTTCCTCTCCACCGTCGCCAAGTGCTTGCTCACAGGGGATCGCCTGATTGCTGGGGTCTTTCTGCAACTGTGGGGGTCCCCCCTACAGTTGATAGTGCTATGAGATGACTGTTGTTGTGAAATGGCGCTATATAAATAAATAAAGTTGAAGTAAAACTAAGATTCAAAAACAGAAAAGAAAGGGTGACATTTGTGGACAAGTTGCCCCCAAACAAATATCTGACTTATGTTTTTGTGTATAACGTTAAACAATCAGGTGCAAGAACAGGGAGGCAAAAACTGTGAAGGCAAATAGCAACATTCTACAGCGTCTTATAACTGCATATGAAGCAAGATGCCCAGTCAACCTCAACAACATAATGATGTATGAACTGTTTGTTGCTCCCCTATCTTTGGCAGAAGTCAATGGGCAGCTTCTTTCAGGGTCAAAGGTTATTCCTGCTGGGATCCTGACAGCTGGCATTCCTTGTCCCACCCACCGAGAATCCACAGACCTTCAGGATGAAACAATGCTAGCCATAGATGGCCAAGCTCTTATGATATCAATAGGAAAACCTTAGTGAGCTAAGACTTTTGGAGACCTTGCGGACATCTTCATGGAAAATGTTTTCCAAAGTGGAGCGCACTACCAGCATATTGGTGTCCTGTTTGATCATTACTATGAGCATTCAATCAAGAGTGGTACACAGAAATGATGTGGGGAAAGGATCAGCGGCCATCAGAAGACCAACTGAGAGTAGAGATGTATATCTTCCTGCTAAGTGGGAAAACTTCATTGTTCATCAAGAAAACAAGGCAGATCTTGTGCACTTTCTCTCAGAGCAGTTGATTCTATAAGCTCCACCCAACAAGATCATTGTTGTTGCAGGTGGTTTCAGGGATGAAGAAAAGGTTGAGACTTCTGATCCAGGCCTTGACTCTGGCAACCTGAAGGCTAACCACGAAGACACAGACACAAGGATAATTCTTCACCGCATTAAAAGTAGAGCAGCATACGTTGTCTCAGCAAGAGACATTGATATCTTGGGACTGCTGGTCGCTTACTTTCAGAAGATGCCATATCACCAACTGTGGATGAAAGCAGGGACAGCAAAGCAATGGAAGTACAGTCTAGTCCACACCATCATGGAAAAGCTACAGATGGAACAACAAACTTGTCAGCTGCTTCCAGCTTTTCATGCATTGACTGGAAGGGACTCAACCTCCTACATTGCCGGGCATACAGAGGAGATATGCTGGGATGTATTTGTGCAGCATAACAATCTGCTGAGCATGCTTGATGATGACACTGTCCTTAGAGATAGGGCCATTCAAGATGCAGAAGTTTTTTTGGTTTGTTTTTTTCAAAGTGTATGGTGCACTGAATGCTGGCATCAATGAAGTTCAGTTCATCATGTCTGTCAAGGGCATGACAATAGAAAGACTGCCACCAACCAGAGACTCTCTATTTTCACAACCAGTGCTCTCATTATCAGGCCTTAGTATGGAGGCCGGCACAGTTGCAGCACCCAGTCCGGCCAGCCCCTCAAACCACGGGATGGAGGATGGAAGGGAATTCCCTTGTTCTTCAGCTGTCGTCCCTTCCTCCCATTCCAGATGCTTGTGAGCAGCTTATAACCTGTGGCTGCACCACTGGATGCAAGACAGCACAGAGCAGTTACAAACCACACCCACATACAGCAAATGCAGGAAGTCCAGAGACACATGCATGAATCAGTAACTTTCAGTATTGTAGAATACATGCATGACAAGTTTGTTACTTGTACTTATAACAAGTTTTTGGCATAGATTCATGCAGTAAAGTCGGCTGATATCACAAATACTAAACAACACAACCCTATGGGATACTATTGGACACTTCTCATCATGGGAAACATTTTTAGGCTTTGTTTATGCAATAATATGCAAAGAAATGTGATTATGTTTTTTTTTAATAGAATCCCTTACTGTCTGGATAGATTAGACACAAATGTGCATTTATCTTAAAAATTATTAATTTTTGAGGAGTTTGTGAAAAACACCTTTTTTATGATAATGTGTGTGTGGTCTTCATTTGCTAACCTGAAGAACCTTTGCTGCAATTGGACAGAGAGCAAAACTGTGCCACCCATTTTATAGCTTGTTTTCCATTGTTTGTGTGTAATATACAAAAAAAAATGATATACTGTATCATCCACCACTCTGTTTTGTTCTGGGACTATTCATGAAACTCATCCTTTAGAGCTTGGCATGTGACAGATTTGTGTTCAGCATCCTCAAATCATATAGAAACATTACTCAAAGTGTTTTTCCTCAGTGTTTTTCCTCAAAAATTCCTCCCACACTTTATCCTGAGGGATTTTCCCATTTTCTTTCCTGAGTATTAAGTAAAACTATTAAAGAACTGACTTTAATGTACTTGAAGTATAATAGTTAAAGTACTAGATTCCATTCAACTGAATGTATTAACTCGTTCTGATTGCTGAGGCCACAGTAAAAATGTTTTAAAACGTAACTCAGCCCTTGTAAACTCTACTTTACTGAAGCGCAGCTACATGAAAATTGTGCTTTTTTTGTCACATTCCACCACTGGCTTTTAGCAACAAGTGCATTTCCCAAATATATGTTTTAAACTTGTTTTGATTGATCATTACCCATTTCTGTCTTTTGTCTAGGCAAGAGGAAAACTATCCACCCCAAACTGGACCTTATTTCACCATTTACAGAGATGCAGGCTGAAGATCTGCTGAATTGGGACCAGTGTGAGCGGCAAATCCAGCTGCTTCTCAGTGAAGCAAGGGAGCATGAAACTACCTTTGGTGCTTTGGTCATCAAGAGATGAGAATAAAAGTGCTATATAAGTGAGTGCCATTTACCATTTACCTTGTGAAGGGAGGAGATGCTCAGAATGTTGCCTTCAATCAAGCATTCTTTGGTGTGCTGGGCCACCTTGTGAAGGTGAAGAGTGGCCGGCGCGTATGACCCATTCTGTTTTTTTTTTTTTACAGTTTAGAGTTTGAATTTTGAATTTTTTCTAAATAATCTGGATTTTGCTGCTGATTGTAATAAACAATTCAGTGACTTATGTGTTTGCATCATGATTTTCTATTTTGTCTGTTAAGACACCGGTGGAAAAAGAGTCAACAGTACAAACCATTTATCAATGACATTGAAAATAATGGCTCATTTTTAAGAAAAAGTAACCAAAACAATTATTTTATTTACTGAAGACTGTATTGTTGGATGTGCCAGTGTAGAAGACACTGCACACTTTTGTGGTAGTACCAGTATATGGAGGAATTCAGGGCCATATTAGCACCTGGATTTCCTAATAATGGGTTAGGATTTAATGGGATTTAACATGTTTTAACACAAACTATTTTCTGGTTCATAATTCTGTTGACAGACTTACACTAAACCAGAAGTGATTTCTCAAGCTCCTGAATTATTCTTAGACAACTTTTCCAGTCTTTAAGTATTTAATTTATGTCACTTGGTAACCTTCACAAATAAAACAAACAAAAGTGGAGACATATCTGCAAAAGATGTTTTGTCCATAACTTACTCTCACAAGAATCAGGCTGGAGGTGCAGTTGAACGTAACTTTATTATGATGAACTACAACCAAACAGGTGCTCCGTACAGGCAAAGGGTCGACGGCGAAAGAGACAGACTCTTCCGCCTGTGCCTTTTATACCCCGGGTGACGGCAGAATCGGAAAAGCGGGACCATCACCCCCACCTCACCCAGAACCATAATGTATCATGTACACTACCCCCCCCCCCCCATAGAAAAATGCAAAACACACAAATTAGACCCTCCCAAATTTAAAACCCGACTCACACGCTGATAATGACAATATATACAGGCCTATTCATTCACACAACACAACTACCTCGAGGGGGACAGGTAGACTATTGACCCCCCCACACACACACACATGGCTAGACGGGCTATTCTGCCATCTGTGGCACTAAACAGCCCTTGAAAATAAAACAGCCGTGTTTCTAAAAGACTAACACAATCCCGGAACAGATATACTGTATATACAACCAAACTTTCATAACAACTACAACCAATAACAGTTAATATGTACATCTACATTTTGTTGCTAGCCCCCACCCAGCACACCCACAGCATAACTTGGTCATCTCATGCAAACATATATCCAGATACAAAACAAACAGTGTTGAGGATTTCTCTTTTTTTTTTTTTTTAAACAGGGCAAAAATGCAACAGGTTCATGTAGAAAGATAATAACTGTGTGACCTTTGGGCAATAAAACATATTAACATTTCAACAACACTATATTAATAGTCACCCACAGTCACCTTGCAGTCCCGCTGGAAGACCCACCCCCTGGATTTCCGTCTGGCGGATCCCTCCCAGAGTGTCTTCGCCTCTTCACCTCTGGGGATGAGCCACGTAGGCATTTCCTCTCATCCACGCACCTCAGCTCGTTGGGGTGTCTCCACGAGTCATCTGACAGCCCGAGATAGCTGTCCTCCTGTTCAGCCACCACCTGTAGCCACCCCTGGTCATCCCGTCATTTTCTCTTCTCATGGACCCCCCTCAGCCGAGCCTCCCCACTGGGCCGAACCTCATCATCGACCCATAGAGGAGCTCGACTCAGCTTCAAATGTCCACCATGTCATAACCGGACTTCCTTCCTGGGTTGAACTGTTCCACCGACCCGACCCGAAGCCCTCCTCGGCCTCCAGTGTTGCTGGTTGGCGCGACGTGCTACCACGCCAGCCGGTCCTGCCCCACTCTCTTTCATTTTAAACACAGGCAAAGCCACTGTAGCTCCTTGCCTTCAGGTACCACCAGGCCGAACTCCGGAAGCAGAGGGGGCTAGCATTTTGGCTCCATCAGCCATCCTGGGTTTCCCGCTGTGCCATCCAGTTCCCACATTCAGGGTAACTTGGACACTGGCATCGGAACCCTCCCGCGATGGCCCTTTATGGCACTGGTCCTGCTCATCTCCCAGAACACTAGGCCAGTCACTGTCCCATACCGCACCGTCCTCCACACAGAGAACAGGTCGGTCCCACAGACCACAGCCCGACCAGTCTTCTCCGACGCCGCTGGTGATCGTGAATCCCAGGCCGTAGAACATATAACATCCCATTATGTTCGACCCACTGACGGTCACCACGAACTGGACATTGAACATCACTGCTGACTTGTACCTCACCGTAAACTCCAGTGAACCCACGATGGCTAACTTGTTTCCTCCATAGCCAAAGTATGACGTTGACAGTCCTCTCACATGGTAATGCAAGAACAGACTCCTCACAGTGGGCCAGTTCAACACGGAAACTGCTGATCCCGTGCCCACCAACAATGACACTTCTACGCCGTCTAGCAAAACGTTGCAGTAAATCCACCCATCTGTGCTCGGGGAGACAGTACGAACAACTGTAGGAGTTGCTGCAGGGGAATCCGCCCTACATCTTCGGTCCCCTCACTCAAAATTTTTGCAGGCCCTGGCGAAATGATGCAGAAGACCACACTTGCCACAGTGTTTGCCTTTTGCCGGACACTCTCTTGCCTTAAACCGGTGCCTGGTGGACCCACAGCCATAACATCTTTGCGTACCCGGGGCAGACCTAATTTTTATAGCGGCAGCATATTCCTCTTCATCCACGCTGTCTTCACTATCCGGGTCCACAGCCAGCGCCTTCAAATGTGGTTCGGTGTGTCCCAATGTGGTTCTCTCACCAAGGTCTTTTGATAGTTTATCAGCTGCTTCAAATTGTCGCGTTATCTCGACTGCCGTGGCCAGTGCCAGTTCACCCAAGAACGTCAGGAGCCTCGACCGTGCTGCAGAACAAATTGTGTGCTCCGCCAATTGATCATGGATCATTTCTTCTTCTAGGGCTCCAAATTGGCACTCCCCCGCCAGCTGACGTAGGTCTTTGATGTACCGCTGCACCGACTCTCCTGCCCGCTGGTGGCGCTGCCGAAACTGGATTCTTCGGACTATGACGTTTTCCAGAGAGCGAAAATAACGCGCCATTAGCCCGACCACGTCGTCAAAACTATCAGCCCCTCCCAATGTGCCGAGAATCTGTTGTCCCTCCATGCCAAGATTATGGACCAAAATAGCTGTCGTACACAGTTTCTCTAGCTCACCGAGGTTTAGGGCAACCAGATAATTCTGGAAAGCCGCGTACCACCTCGCCCACAGGACAGGCGGCTCGCCTGGAACCTCAAAAAACAGCCGAATAGCAGAAACAGCTCTCTCCATATCTTTGTCGCTAAATGTTATGTCCGTAACTTACTCTCACAAGAATCAGGCTAGAGGTGCAGTTGAACGTATCTCTTCTTCTTCTTCTTCTTCTTCTTCTTCTTCTTCTTCTTCTTCTTCTTCTTCTTCTTCTTCTTCTTCTTCTTCTTCTTCTTCTTCTTCTTCTTCTTCTTCTCTCAGTTACTGGCGGATAGCAAACAACTGAAAGGTGCATACCGCCACCTAACGTATAAGAGTGTGTAACATTATGTCATTTGGGCCTGACCCCTAAATTCTATGACTTAATCCTGTGTTATTTAAAAAACAGAAAAGAGCCCTTCTCGTGATTCTTAGTGCCTCTCCATTTCCATCTGTTCCCAGAATCCCAGTTAAATCCCATTCTCTACCGGCCTCGCGAACTTCATTTTCCATTATCTGGCTTTCATTTCCATACTTGTGACAGTGTAATAAGATGTGCTCAACATTTTCTTTTACTCCACATTCTCTACATTTGTCACTTTCGCTTTTCCCCATGGTGAATAAAGAGCCATTTAAACCTATATGATCCAGTCTGAGTCTTGCCGTAATGATGTCTTCCCTCCTGTTTGTTGTTTTATAATTCTTTATTGCAATAGATTTTTGTATTTGTAATACGATCTACCTTTATGATCTTCATCCCATCTTTTTTGCCATAGCTCGGTTCCTTTTCTTGATCACTGCTTTCGCTTCACCTTTTCCGAGAGACAATGGTATAGTTATTTCGTTTCCAAGAGCACTTTTTGCTAATTTGTCTGCACAGTCATTCAAATCAAATCAAATCAAATCAAACTTTATTGTCATATTGCTGTACATACAACTGTAGTGCAGGCAAGATGAAATTGTGTTTCTCTCGGCATCCATATAAATAGAAGCAGCATGATTTAAGACACACTCCCACATAGCTTCACCCCCCACCCCACCCCCCCATCCATTCACACATCCCTGAGACATACTTGGGGGGGAAAAAAAAAACTAACTAACTATAATATACAAATAATATACAAAATGTCCGTAGGTGCAGTAGTGTGTATGAGAGATTCCGGGTCAACTGTTCAGCGTCCTGACAGCTTGTGGAAGGAAGCTGTTGATCAGAGAGCCGTTCCCTTTCAACCCTTCATGTGCAGGAGCCCAACAAAACTGAACTTCTCCACCACCCCTGTGTACCCTAAATAAACTGTGATATAGCTCAATCACCAGGTCTTCCCTTGTAGATTTTAGCATCTGTATGGTTTTTAGCGCTGCAAGTGAATCTGTGCACACCACCACCCGGTCCAGTCTGACCTCCTCCGCTCACTGCAAACCAATAATTATTGCCACCATCTCTTCTATGAACATGGATGTATTGTTGGAGTCTTTTTGCAATAGTCACTTTAAACTCTGGAATGTATACTCCAACTCCAACAGAGCTGTCTTTGTTCTTTGTATCATCAGTATAGAGCTGTAAGAAGTTATAGTAATTGTTCCTGAGGTAAATGCTTGTTTTAACACCAGTTTCACTCATATGCCAATCCTTTTTCCTCATTAGCAGACTAGTTTCTACTTCTTTTGCCGGAAACAGCCAAGGGAGAACGTTACTCACTGGACTGTGTTAGCTATATCAATAGTTTGTAGCCCATATATTCTGGTCCTTCTTTCAATTGTCCACCCAAACCCATGTCCCTGGAAGTTAGAATATTCCCAGCAGTCTTGTAGTGTTGTTTTTGAAATATTTGCTTCCTCACTTTCTTTCAGCTTGACCCAGTATGATAATGCAAGTTTATCTATTCTCAAATTCGTTGGCATTTCTCCTGCTTCTATTAAAACTGCATTGTTTGGTGTTGTTTTGACAGCTCCAATGCACAGGTGAAGCGCTCTATGCTGCATTCTGTCTATTCCAGAGTCGTCTTTGTCACTGCTCCATAAATCATGCATCTGTAGTCTATTGTCGATCGCATTAGTGCTCTGTAAATGTCAATTAATGCCTGTTTATCTGCACCCCATTCGTGTCCAGCTACAGCTTTTATGAAATTAATGACTTTTTTGCACTTTGTCTCGAGATTTTCAACATGAACTTTCCATGTGTATGCACTATCAAACCACAATCCTAGATATCTGAACTCACTCACTTTCTCTACCTGTGTCTTTTATACCCCGGGTGATGGTGGAACCGGAAAGGCGGAGCCATCACCCCAACTACACCCAGAACCATAACGTATCATATTATATACACTACAAAAGGTACAAAAGTTTATTGTCAAAATTTCTAGTGCAGTTCTCAATGAATACATGTATATTACATTATTGATTCAAAGATTCAGTTCAAAGATTCAAAGATTTTATTTGTCAATACTACTATACATGCAGGACATACAGGAGAATTGAAATGGTGTTTCTCTCTCTCATCTCTCTGTTGATGCAGAGAATATATATTCATACAGTATCTACATATATAGTGGTGTGAAAAAGTGTTTGCCCCTTTCTTGATTTCTCATTTTTTTGTATGTTTGTCACACTTAAATGTTTCAGATCATCAAACAAATTTAAATATTTGACAAAGATAACACAAGTAAACACAAAATGCAGTTTTTAAATGAAGGTGTTTATTATTAAGGGGAAAAAAAATCCAAACCTACATGGCCCTGTGTGAAAAAGTGATTGCCCCCTAAACCTAATAACTGGTTGGGCCACCCTTAGCAGCAACAACTGCAATCAAGCATTTGCGATAACTGGCATTGAGTCTTTTACAGCGCTGTGGAGGAATTTTGGCCCATTCATCTTAGCAGAATTTATGTTATTCAGCCACACTGGAGGGCTGTGAGCATGAACCGCCTTTTTAAGGTCATGTCACAGCATCTCAATGGGATTCAGGTCAGGACTTTGACTAGGTCACTCCAAAGTCTTCATTTTGTTTTTCTGAAGCCATTCAGAGGTGGACTTGCTGTGTCCTTTGGATCATTGTCCTGCTGCAGAACCCAAGTGCGCTTCAGCTTGAGGTCATGAACAGATGGCTGAACATTTTCCTTCAGGATTTTTTGGTAGACAGCAGAATTCATGGTTCCATTGACCACAGCAAGTCTTCCAGGTCCTGAAGCAGCAAAACAGCCCCAGATCATCACACTACCACCACCATATTTTACTGTTGGTATGATGTTCCTTTTCTGAAATGCTGTGTTGCTTTTACGTCGGAAGTAATGGGACACACATCTTCCAAAAAGTTCAACTTTTGTCTCATCAGTCCACAGAGTATTTTCTCAAAAGTCTTGAGGATCATCAAGATGTTTTCTGGCAAAACTGAGACAAGCCTTTGTTCTTTTTGCTCAGCAGTGGTTTTCTTCTTGGAACCCCGCCATGCAGACCATTTTTGCCCAGTCTCTTTCTTATGGTGGAGTCATGAACACTGACCTTAGCTGAGGCAAATGAGGCCTGCAGTTCTTTGGATGTTGTTGTGGGGTCTTTTGTGACCTCTTGGATGAGTTGTCGATGTGCCCTTGGGGTAATTTTGGTCCGCCAGCCACTCCTGGGAAGGCTTACCACTGTTCCATGTTTTCACCATTTGTGGGTAATGGTGCTTACTGTGGTTCGCTGGAGTCCCAAAGCTTTAGAAATGGCTTTATAAACTTTTCCAGACTGATGGATCCGAATTACTTTGTTTCTCATTTGTTCTTGAGTTTCTTTGGATCGCAGCATGATGTCTAGCTTTTGAGGAGCTTTTGGTCTACTTCACTTTGTCAGGCAGGTCCTATTTAAGTGATTTCTTGATTGAGAACAGGTGTGGCAGTAATCAGGCCTGGGTGTGGCTAGAGAAATTGAACTCAGCTTTCCAAAGATGTGATAAACCACAGTTATTTTATGTTTTAACGGGGGTGGGGGGGCCAATCACTTTTTCACACAAGGCCATGTAGGTTTGGATTTTTTTTCCCCTTAATAATAAACACCATTTAAAAACTGTTATTTTGTGTTTACTTGTGTTATCGTTGTCTAATATTTAAATTTGCTTAATGATTTGAAACAGTTACGTGTGACAAACATACAAAAAGTGAGAAATCAGGAAAGGGGGCAAACACTTTTTCACACCACTGTATATATCCAGTAAATCCATGTATTTCTCCATGTAACCTTGTGACTGCATTATTTTAATTGCTTTTAATCCTAGATCAGGTTTGCTTTGGGATAAATGCATCATTATTGTTAAATACTGTATATTTTATTACTCAGTACTGTTTACCTGTTGAAATATATATTTTACAGCTAATATAACCCCATAACTACCATATGGCACCTGGCAATCAATTTTTGGCAGCTGGCAGATAAAATTTCATCCATCAGACATAAAATCAATCAGATTCTTCCCACAGTTAACTTAAATACTGTAACTACTACAACTCCTTCTATTGATGTCTGTCTTGATGAGTTTACTCCAATCGACCTTTGTGAGTTAGACAAAATAGTTTCCTCATCCAAACCTTCAACTTGTCTTTTAGACCCTATTCCTACCAGGTTATTTAAAGAAGTCTTCCCACTTATTGGTAGCTTTATTCTTCATATAATCAATTCTTCATTAACTTTAGGCCATGTACCGCAGGCTTTTAAAACGGCTGTAATTAAACCCTTACTCAAAAAGCCAACGCTAGATCCAGGAGCTTTAGCTAACTATAGACCAATCTCTAATCTCCCTTTCATTTCAAAAATCTTAGAAAGAGTTGTTGCTATGCAATTATTTGACCACCTGCAGGGAAATGGTTTATTTGAGGAGTTTCAATCTGGGTTTAGAATCCATCATAGCACTGAAACAGCCTTAGCGAAGGTCACTAACGACCTCCTCATTGCATCTGATAATGGACTAGTTTCTGTACTTGTCCTTTTAGAT
Organism: Pholidichthys leucotaenia; assembly: GCA_020510985.1. Taxonomy (NCBI): domain Eukaryota; kingdom Metazoa; phylum Chordata; class Actinopteri; order Cichliformes; family Pholidichthyidae; genus Pholidichthys; species Pholidichthys leucotaenia. The sequence goes on from CM035840.1 coordinate 463,343,534, forward strand.
CTTAGTGCAGCTTTTGATACTATTGATCATAATATTCTACTTGATAGATTAGAACACTATGTTGGACTTAATGGAACTTCGTTGCAGTGGTTTAGATCTTATTTATCTGATAGGTTCCAGTTTGTTCATGTAAATGATGAGTTTTCTCTCAGCTCAAAGCTTAGTCATGGAGTTCCACAGGGATCTGTGCTTGGCCCTACTCTTTTTAGTTTATATATGCTTCCGTTAGGCAACATTATTAGAAAGCACTGTATACATTTTCACTGTTATGCAGATGACACACAATTATACCTGTCAATGAAGCCAGATGATACTAATCAATTAGCCAAGTTAGAAGCCTGTCTTAAGGAAATCAAAGTTTGGATGACTTGTAATTTCCTGCTATTAAATTCAGATAAGACTGAAGTCATTCTTGTTGGTCCAAAAAACCTTAGAAATTCCTTTCCAAATCAAACTTTCAGTTTGGATGCAGTTACTCTTTCTCTTAATAGCTCTGTGAGGAACCTTGGAGTTATTTTTGATCAGGATTTGTCCTTCAATTCACATATTAAATTTGTTTCTAAGACTGCCTTCTATCATTTGCGTAATATTGCCAAGATTAGGAGCATCTTGTCTCAGAGTGATGCTGAGAAGCTGATCCACGCTTTTGTTAGCTCGAGATTAGATTATTGTAATTCTTTATTATCAGGCTGTCCTAAAACATCTTTAAAAAGTCTTCAGCTGATCCAAAATGCTGCAGCAAGAGTTTTAACAGGTACTAGAAAGAGAGATCATATCTCTCCGGTTCTGGCCTCCCTTCATTGGCTTCCCATAGAGTTTAGAATTAAGTTTAAAATCCTTCTTCTTACTTACAAAGCTCTAAACAATCAGGCTCCTTTTTATTTAAAAGATCTGATACTACCGTATCATCCTAACAGAGCACTACGCTCCCAAAATGCAGGTTTACTTGTAATACCTAGAATCTCCAAAAGTACAATGGGAGGCAGAGCCTTCAGTTATCAAGCTCCTCTCCTGTGGAATCAGCTGCCAATCTGGATTCGGGAGTCAGACTCGATCTCTGTTTTTAAGAATAGGGCTAAAACCTACCTTTTTGATATAGCCTACAATTAGGGAGGGATCATGTGTTTTCTGAACCCTCCCTTAGTTATGCTGCTAATAGGTTTAGTCAGCCGGGGGACCTCCAGTAATGCACTGGGCCTCACTCCTTTCCTCACTCTCTATGAAATATTTTTTTTTTTGCTGGTCATTAACATTTGTTTGTTCTCTCCCATAGATTGAGTCCCCATCGTGCTGTTTGCTCTCTACATGTCTGTTCTTTTCTTCTTCTCTATCCCCTCACCCCCCAGCCAGTCGCAGCAGATGACTGCCCCTCCCTGAGCCTGGTTCTGCTGGAGGTTTCTTCCTGTTAAAAGGGAGTTTTTCCTCTCCACCGTCGCCAAGTGCTTGCTCACAGGGGATTGCCTGATTGCTGGGGTCCTTCTGCAACTGTGGGGGTCCTCCCTACAGTTGATAGTGCTATGAGATGACTGTTGTTGTGAAATGGCGCTATATAAATAAAGTTGAATTGAATTGAATTGAATTGAATTGATCACTTTTTGCCGTGACACCACTGGCTGGGGGCTGCTGGAGCAGCTACATCCCATGACGTCTCAACAGTCTCTCCGTGATTTTCACACAGATCAGAGCAATTTGTTGCACAGGAAGCTAAACGTTTCTACAGACATTCTGAAGTTTTGCAACCACTGCGCGTTTGTGAGGTTGGGGTGACATCCCACCACTGGGAGGCTCGGTTGAACGACAAGACCAACAGTTTGTGAAGTGATAATTTTGCCGCAAGACAGCCATCTGAAACACAAACAAAGCATACATATTTTAATAGCCAATAGCGATAACTTTCCACCATTACAATGTAGTACAGGGGACTTATTAATTACTGTAGCAAACTAGTGTTAGCAATCATTAGCTTACCTTCATAGGTGATCTAGTTCGTATCCTAATGTCTTAGACTTTATACTACTCTATGGCTTCCTAAACACTCCAGTACTTTTCCAGAGTGTTTCCTCTCACCACCTGTAGCCTTCTCTGGCTCTCCTTTTTTGTCTTTACTCTGACAAAAGCCATACAGAGCAAGCAGCGTCGCCTCGATATCCATCTTGTGTTTTGCTTGTGTCACATACAAATGACGTCATGGGAGTGTCGGGCTGCCTTACTGTAAAGATCCCACCCACTTGAAGTGGTACCCACTTGTAATGGAAAACCAGCCACACCGTGCTGGGCCAAGCAGTGTCAAGGTGAGTTGGGCTTAGTAGGTGCTAGTGGACAAGTGCCTTAAGTTTTTTTGTACAAGCATTCATATGTGAGAGCCTCCTCTATCATTTCGAATGTAAATAATGGAGGTGCGTTATGGGTGCTTGCTGATAGGGGGTGCTGTATTCCATAAAAAAGTGGACCAGACTCTTTTTCTGGCCTCCCTCCCTCATTGTGCCCTAAGCCAAACCAGGTGTAATCAGCCATATTATGTGCCTAAACATGTCTACTACTTGTCCTGTAATGAAAACTGAGGTATCTACCTCTATTAGCCGTTTATGCTACATTTTGGTCGGATGGTTCTGCCAAAATTGCCATTTTTTGTAAAGAATTGTGGAAATATTTTCAGAGTGTGCCCTCACTGTACCTAAGCCTAGACAGAACTATAGGGGGTGCCACTGGTGCATGAAATGAAAAATGACAGCTTTTGTCTTTTAAAAAAATTATTATTGAAAAGAGTAAGTATACAATCATGACAAACTAAGATATTCAGTGTTCTTGGTACCCTGTAACTGTCTATTTTGTCTGCCTTTGACTAGGGTAGGCCTAGGTGCATGTAGATGTCACCACGGCATACATGTACACATGGGCTACTACAAAATGTGAAATAACACAATATCAACCTCAAGCAACTATTCTTAAAATTCTAAAAGCAGTAACAACAGAAATGACAAAAGTAATACTAAAACATCACATAAAAATAGTTGTGAAAATGAGCGAATGCCACATTTTTTCATGGTTATTGGACATGTTGGGGTCCTATGGCAAGGTTGGACACAGCCGCAAGTTCTGTAAAACCCGTATTCACTTCATCCATTTTCAACAATGTCACTAACTGCAGCCTCAGTATCTAATCCATTCCATATAATCCCAGGGGAACAATTCTTCTGTTCACTGGGAGAACCAGAATTTAAAAAGATGGTAAGAGAATTTATGATTGCCATAAATCATGGCACTGAGCACTATAAAAATTGCCATATGAACATGTAGAAATCAATGTATTTCTTTACCTACATGAATCTAATTTAATAGCTTCCAGAGTATTTTTTCATCATCCTCATCGAAGATCATGTGTCTGCATCGATCTATATATCGTCATATCGCACAGCTCTAATTGGAAATATATTTTATCATCAGTCAAGTCAGAAATATGAAGCCATTTTTTATTTTATGCACCAGTAGCACCTCTATAGTAGCACCTCTATAGAGTACAACATTAATTTACTCCACAGGATAAATAATCAAGAAAAACACACCTGTCTGGGCTTAAAAGCCTTAGGTACAATGAGAGCACACTCTGAAAATATTCTGGCAATTCTTCACAAAAACTGAAATTTTGGCAGGACCAGCTGACAAAAATGTGGCATAAAGGGTTAATGGAAGTAGATACCTCAGTTTTCATTACAGGACAAATACATGTTTAGGCACATGATGTGGCTGATTGCACCTGGTTTGGCTTAGGACGCAGTGAGCGAGGGAGCCAGAAAAAGGGTCTGGTTCACTTTTTTATGGAATACAGTGCCCCCTATCAGCATGTGCCCATAACATAACTCTATGATTTACATCCCAAATGATAGAGGAGGATCTCACCTATATATGCTTGTACAAAAGACTTAGGTACATATAGGACAGAAGGTGTACTTATACCACCAATTTGATAGTCAATGGTCAAAAGTAGCAATTTTGCGTGCCCCCAATTGTCCATACCCTAAGTGAACCTCTTAAAATTTCTGAACATGTGAAGACTTGACATCATAGATTTGGTCAGTGAAGTATTAGGGCACACTGGAAAAAAAAAAAAAAGACGTTAAACATCAAATTTTCTGATGTGCCCTTTTTAGCCCTGACCCTTTTACGACCCCCAAAAACAGACAAGTGGGAACTGAGGACTCAAAAGATGATTTTCACCACCTCATCACAGGTCCTCCTGTTAAAAAAAAACAAAACATCTGAGACATGGTGTATCACACTCTGCCTGAATCTTAGAAATACTGGCTCTTAACAGATACAAGCACGTGATGACAGGTAGATCCAGCTATTCACAGTTAATTACAGGTATTCACAGGTAATTAAAGGTATTCACATGTACATACAGGTATTCACAGGTAGATCCAGCTATTCGCAGGTAAATACAGCTATTCACATGTATTTACAGGTATTCACAGACGGTAACTTCATGGTATTCATGGTAACTTCTGTTTTCATACTCAAAACAGACGAGCTTTCCTCCACTGTCTGCCAAAGCGGCTGAATGCAGCCAGCAGGCAAAAACACAACATGCAGCAAGAAGTGCAGAAGCATCTATTAAAGCATGCTGTTTTACACTATCAACACAGTTAGAATCAAGCCAGTGTCAGAAATGACATATCACTCAAGTCAAACATGAATACAGGTATTCACAGGTAGATCCAGCTATTCACATGTAAATACAGGTATTCACAGGTAGATCCAGCTATTCACAGGTAAACACAGGTATTCATAGGTAATTACAGGTATTTACAGGAAAATGCAGGTATTCACAGGTAGATCCAGCTATTCACAGGTAAATACAGGTAATCACAGGTAGTTACCGGTATTCACAGATAGATCCAGGTATTCACAGGTAAATACAGGTATTCACAGTTAAAACAGATATTCACAGATAAATACAGGTATTCACAGGTAGATCCAGGTATTCACAGGTAACTACATGTATTCACACGCAGATCCAGCTATTCGCAGGTAAATACAGCTATTCACAGGTAGATCCAGCTATTCACAGGTAAATAAAGGTATTCACAGGTATTTACAGGTATTCACAGGTAATTACACATATTCACAGGTAAATACAGGTAATCACAGGTAGATCTGGTTCCAAGGTTGTCATAGCCAGGAGCAACACTGGGGTTTAAGCTCCCAGTGTTCATAAAATGCTCCTTACGGCGTGCGTCTCGAAAAGCCTCTGACAACTAAGTCCAAATCCTAGCCTGCCCGTGTGGTTTAGTCTCTAAGCCCGGCGGAACTGCTTTTACTAATAGGAGAAGGGGCGAGGGCGGATCTCTGGCGCCTTAAAACCAGATGCTTCGGATAGATGGTGGCTCGTCAACCTGGGAAGGTAGCCCATCTAGGGGAAGGTAAACCCTGATTTCAAACCTCCGCTGCCTTGCGGCACACCCGGTCACGGGAAAGGCTTCAGGAGACAACCCTGAGGAAAAATCCGGAGTTGGAGCCCCTAAGGCAGTTCTCTGTTGTGCTCAACATCGTTCTGGCAGCTCCTGCGACGGCACTGGTGCCAAACTATAGCAGCCCTGCTGTTCCTTTGGATTCATCAGTGACGTGGAGAGGGGGGACATGCTGCATGGGTAACATCTTGTCCTCCATATCTTCCGGCCCAGGCTTGAATCCTACCAACGCCCAACGCCGGAAGGTAGAACACCGGTGCGCATCGGCCTGTTCAGCCACAGGCGGTGCTGTTCCAGCAGAGTAGACGTTTAGGATTCTCTTCCATGGTCATCATAGACCGACGGAGGCCGACGACAGGTAGATCCAGCTATTCACAGGTAGATCCAGCTATTCATAGGTAGAGTTAGCTATTTGCAGGTAAATACAGCTATTCACAGGTAAATGCAACTATTCACAGGTAGATCCAGCTAGTCACAGGTAAATAAAGGTATTCACTGGTAAATGCAACTCGTCGTCGGCCTCCGTTGGTCTATGATGACCATGGAAGAGAATCCTAAACGTCTACTCTGCTGGAACAGCACCGCCTGTGGCTGAACAGGCCGATGCGCGAATGGCAGTCCCTGTCACACAGGTGGCACTTGTGGGTGGTCTCCGTGCTGCTGGGTCTGTGGCGGTTCTTCCTGCGGGTCCTTTTTTCATCTGCTGCAGCAGTCAGTCTCTCTTCACTCACCTTGAGCTGTCTGGTCAGGGTGCCTCTCCATTTGGAGCGGTCCGTTGCAAGGTCCTTCCAGCGCTCTGTGTTGATCTCCAGGGCCTTCATGTCTCTCTTGCAGACGTCTCTAAAGCGCAGCTGTGGGCGGCCAACGTCTCTCCTGCCAGTCGCCAGTTCTCCGTAGAGGACGTCTTTGGGGATTCTGCCATCCTCCATACGGTGAACGTGGCCTAGCCAGCGGAGCCTGCGCTGCCTGAGTAGAGTGAACATGGAGGGAAGGCCGGTGCGGGACAGAACTTCTGTGTTGGGCACTTTGTCCTGCCAGGATATGACCAGGATGTGGCAAATGCAGCGCAAGTGGAAGGAGTTCAGTCTCTTTTCCTGCTGGGCCTATGTTGTCCACATCTCACTCCCATAGAGCAGTGTGCTGATGACGCAGGCGTTGTACACTGCCATCTTCGTCTTGACAGAGAGTTTGGGATTCTCCCACAACTCGTGTGGTGAGGCGAGCGAGTGTGAAGGCTGATTTTCCAATCCTCTTGTCGATCTCTGTATCAAGGGAGAGGTTGTTGCTGACCATGGACCCCAGGTACGTGAGCTGATTCACGACCTCCAGCTTGTAGTCGTCGATGGGGATGGTTGGTGGTGCTTCCATGCCTTGCGCCAAGACGTTAGTCTTCTTCAGGCTGATGGTAAGCCCGAAGTCCTTGCATGCCTAGGAGAAGCAGTCCATCAGGGTCTGAAGCTCCTGTTGTGTGTGGGTTGCGACTGCAGCGTCGTCTGCGAACAGCATGTCTCTGATTAGAGCCTCGCGTACTTTGGTTCTGGCTTTCAGGTGGGTGAGGTTGAAAAGCCTGCCGTCAGATCTTGTGTGCAGGTAGATTCCCTCCGTTGCTGTGCTGAAGGTATGCCTCAGGAGCAAAGAAAATCCCAAAGAGGGTTGGCGCAAGTACACAGCCCTGTTTCACTCCGCTGCATATGTTGAATGGCTCTGAGACGTTGCCGTCGTGCTGCACTATCCCCTGCATGTTGGTGTGAAACGATTTGATGAGGCTTTGCAACTTTGGTGGGCATCCTATCTTTGGCAGGATCTTGAAAAGGCCCTCTCTGCTGACCAGATCGAACACTTTGGTGAGGTCGATGAAGGCGACGTACAGGGGCATGTTCTGTTCTCTGCATTTCTCCTGGAGTTGGCGGATGGAGAATATCATGTCTACCGTTGATCGCTCAGCGCGGAAGCCACACTGAGACTCGGGGTAGACACATTCGGCAAGCTTCTGTAGACGAACAAGAACAATTCGTGCATAGACTTTGCCAACAACGCTGAGGAGGGAGATGCCCCTGTAGTTGTTGCAGTCACTTCTCTCCCCTTTGTTTTTGTAGGGGGTGATGATCTTGGCGTCCCTCATGTCCTGTGGTACGGCACCTTCCTTCCAGCACTGGCAGAGGACGTCATGCAATGGCAGCAGTAGGGCGGTCTTGCAGTGCTTGATCAGGTCGGGGGGTATGCCGTCGTTGCCGGGTGCCTTGCCTGCGGCCAAGCTATCAATGGCCTTGCTGAGTTCGTCGATGGTTGGCTCGGCGTCAAGTTCGTCCATGGATGGCAGGCAGTCGATGGCATCAAGGGCTGACGGTGTCACGGTGTTCTGTCTGGAGTAGAGGTCGGAGTAGTGTTCCACCCATCTCGCCATCTGCTTGTTCTTTTCTATGATCATCTTTCCAGTGGAGGATTTGAGGGGGGCCGTCTTGCTCTGAGCCGGACCAAGTGCTTTCTTGATGCCATCGTACATACCACGGATGTTCCCTGTTATGGCAGCGGTTTGAATGTCTTGGCTGAGCTGAGTCTAGTACTCGTTGGCACAGCGCCGAGCAGTCTGCTGAACTTTGCTTCTCGCAGCCCTGAGAATCTGGAGATTCTTCTCGTTTGGGTACTTCTTGTACTCAGCAAGTGCTGAGCGCTTGGCTTCAATGACGGGGGTCATCTTGGTCAACTTGGCATCAAACCAGTCCTGTGACTTCGAGGTCTTCCTCCCAAAGGTAGCCAAGGCTGTGCGGTGAATGGTGTTTCGCAGCTCTTCCCACTTCTGCTTTGCAGATTCTCCTTCTTGTGGTACACCAAGTTCCTTCTCAAAGGTGGAGGCAAACTGCTCAACAAGTTCTGGTTGGGCCATCTTGCTGGTGTCAACCCGTGCCTTTCCAGGCTGTCTAGCACGATGGAATTTCTTCAGCTGCAGCTTGACCTTGCAACACACCAATGAATGGTCTGTGTTGCAATCTGCACTCTGGAATGAACGGGTGATTAGCACGTTCTTCAGTGAGGTGCTCCTGGTCAGGATCAAGTCCAGCTGGTGCCAGTGCTTTGAGCTCGGATGTTGCCAGGAAACCTTGTGTCGGGGCTTGGTCTTGAAGAACGAGTTTGTGATGCACAGATCGTGATATGTGCAGAACTCGAGCAGCCGCTGTCCGTTGTCGTTCATTCTGCCCACGCCAAAAGGTCCAAGACAGGAGGGCCAGGAGTCGTGGTCAGCACCCACTCTGGCATTGAAGTCTCCAAGGAGAATGAGTTGTTCAGAGTTGGGGATGATCCTGACAGTTGTTGCGAGATTCTCGTAGAACTCGTCTTTTGCCTCTGGTGTGGCTGTCAGTGTTGGGGCATACACACTGACGAGGGTGACTGGACCTTGAGTGGTGTTAAGGCGGAGGGTGAGGAGTCGTGCAGAGCCATTGATGCCCAGTTCCACCATCTTCAGCAAGGTGTTCTTCACTGCGAAGCCCACTCTGTGTTCCCTGTGTTCGTCACTGCCCTTTCCCTGCCAGTAGAACGTGTAGTCCTTCTCTCTCAGTATGCCTGTGTCAGCCAACCGTGTTTCCTGGAGAGTGGCGATATCCACTCCCAGTCTCTTCAGCTCATTGATGATGGCAGTCTTCCTGGTGTCGTTGATGTCCTTGAGGTTAGCAGCGAGTCCTGTCATCATAGTGCGGACGTTCCAAGTTCCCAGTTTTAGAGTTGGTCTCTTTTGTTTTTTTGTCTTGCCTGGTGCGAAGGTTCTCAGCCTGCTGTTCGGACTTCTCCTCATCCCCATGCACCCAATGAGGAAAGCAAGCTGTGGCGGGACAACACCTTATTGGCTGGGGGCTGCCCAGCTTGAGGCGGGCGGTAGCTGTCCAGTAAGATCCGATGATCCCTCCCACCGTCGGGAACAACCCCTGGCGCCACGCTCTATGCCAATTGAGCGGTGGCTTATAACCGGTAACTGTCATTCCCCGTGTTTTGTCTATGCCAAAGGCGAAGCTGGAGTGTCCTCTCCAGTGATCCGGTGTTCTACCTTCCAGCGTTGGACATTGGTAGGATTCAAGCCTGGGCAGGAAGATATGGAGGACAAGATGTTGCCCATGCAGCATGTCCCCCCTCTCCACATCACTGATGAATCCAAAGAAACAGCAGGGCTGCTACAGTTTGGCACCAGCACCGTCGCAGGAGCTGCCAGAACGATGTTGAGCACAACAGAGAACTGCCTTAGGGTCTCCGACTCCGGATTTTTCCTCAGGGTTGACTCCCGAAGCCTTTCCTGTGACCGGGTGTGCCGCAATGCAGCGGAGGTTTGAAATCAAGGTTTACCTTCCCCTAGATGGGCTACCTTCCCAGGTTGACGAGCCACCATCTACCCGAATCATCTGGTTTTAAGGCGCCAGAGATCCGCCCTCGCCCCTTCTCCTATTAGTAAAAGCAGTTCCGCCGGGCTTAGAGACTAAACCACACGGGCAGGCTAGGAGTTGGACTTAGTCGTCAGAGGCTTTTCCAGATGCACGCCGTAAGGAGCATTTTATGAGCACTGGGAGCTTAACCCCAGTGCCGCTCCTGGCTATGACAACCTTGGAACCTAAATGCAACTATTCACAGGTAATTACAGGTATTCACAGGTAATTACACATATTCACAGGTAAATACAGGTAATCACAGGTAGATCCAGCTATTCACAGGTAAACACAGGTATTCACAGGTAATTACAGGTATTTACAGGAAAATACAGGTATTCACAGGTAATTACAGGTATTCACAGGTAAATACAGGTAATCACAGGTAAATGCAACTATTCACAGGTAGATCCAGCTATTCATGGGTAAATACGGGTATTCACAGGTATTTACAGGTATTCATAGGTAAATACAGGTAATCACAGGTAGATCCAGGTATTCACAGGTAAACACAGGTATTCACAGGTAATCACAGGTAAATACAGGTAATCACAGGTATTTACAGTAGAGCATAAATGGTTTCATCAGCTGTCTGTGTCTCCTTTATAAACCATGCTTCATCATCTTCATCATCATCTTCATCCTCCATCATCTTCATCATCTTCATCCTCCATTATCATCTTCAACATCTTCATCATATTCATAATCATCTTCATGCCCCATCATCATCTTCATCTTCATCTTCCATCAACTTCATCATTATCATCATCTTCATCTTCCATCATCTTCATCCTCATTATCATTTTCATCACTTTCATCCTCCATCATCTTCATCATCTTCACTTCATCCTCATCTTCATCATCATCTTCATCCTCCATCTTCATCATCTTCATGATCTTCATCATCTTCATCCTCTATCATCGTCTTCTTCATCATCATCTTCGTCTTCCATTATCCTCATAATTTTCATCATCTTCATCCTCGTCCTCCATCATCACCTTCTTCATCCTCCATCATCTTCATCATCTTCATCCATCATCATCATCTTCATCATCATCTGCATCCTCCATCATCCTCATCTTCTTTATCATCTTCATCCTCCATCACCATCATCATCATCATCATCATCTTCTTCATCTTCATCCTCCATCATCATCATCCTCATCATCATTTTCTTCATCCTCTATCATCTTCATCCTCTATCATCATCATGATTTTAATCATCTTCATCCTCCATTATCTCATCTTCATCTTCCATCATTCTCATAATTTTCATCTTCATCCTCCATCATCATCATTCTCCATCACTTCATCCTTCATCATCATCTTCATCCTCCGTCATCATTTTCTTCGTCCTCCATCATCATCCTCCTCCATCATCAGCATCTTCATCCTCCATCATCATCATCTTCTTCATCCTATATCATCATGATGTTCATCCTCCATCACTCTCATGTTCTTTATCATCTTCATCCTCCACCATCATCATCATCATCATCTTCGTCATCCTCCATCATCATCATCTTCTTCATCTTCATCCCACATCATCATTATGTTCATCCTCCATCATTTTCTTCATCATCATCATCTTCATCCTCCATCATCATCATGTTCTTCATCTTCATCCTACATCATCATCATCTTCATCATCATCTGCATCCTCCGTCATCCTCATCTTCTTTATCAACTTCATCCTCCATCATCATCACCACCATTATCATCATCATCATCATCTTCTTCATCTTCATCCTACATCATCATGTTCATCCTCCATCATTCTCATGTTCTTTATCATCTTCATCCTCCATCATCATCATCATGTTTGTCATCCCCCATCATCATCATCTTCTTCATCTTCATCCCACATCATCATTATGTTCATCCTCCATCATTTTCTTCATCATCATCATCTTCATCCTCCGTCATCATTTTCTTCGTCCTCCATCATCATCATCCTCCATCATCAGCATCTTCATCCTCCATCATCATCATCTTCTTCATCTTCATCCTACATCATCATTATGTTCATCCTCCATCATTCTCATGTTCTTTATCAGCTTCATCCTCCATCATCATCATCATCTTTGTCATCCTCCATCATCATCATCTTCTTCATCTTCATCCCACATCATCATTATGTTCATCCTCCATCATTTTCTTCATCATCATCATCTTCATCCTCCATCATCATCATCATCATCATCATCATCATCCATCATCATCATCCTCATCAATGCTCCACACTGTGTTTATATATTCATATATTTATCCCATCTAGCTACAATGCTCCGCACTGTGTGTCTATATATATATATTTATATTTAGATGTACATATGTATACTCGCTGCTCTTGTTTTTTTTCTTGCCTTCTGATTGTTGCTCTGAGTGTTGCTATCCCTGTGCTGTTGCAATCCTGGAATTTCCCCATTGTGGGACTAATAAATGCTTATCTTATCTTATCTTATCTTATCTTATCATCATCATCATCATCATCTATCATCATCATCAGCCAAAGCTGGATATCACACCAGTAAGTAGATGTTTCTGCAGCCTGTAGATAGTCACACAGGAGCAGCAGTGGAAATCATTGATGAATGAATTAATCTTTTTTCAGGCCATAAGCAGAAGAAGGTGGAGGCTGTCCAGCCATGTGACACAGCCTACCCCGGGTACCTGTACGACCAGACGGTCAGAGAGACCAACAGCCTGATCAAATGTGGACGCTGTCAAAAGTGAGACCAGTGCACACAGTAATACTACAACTACACAGTAATACAACAACCAAGTAAAACTACAACCCAGGAATACTACAACCCAGTAAAACTACAACACAGTAACACTACAACACAGTAATACTACAACTACACAGTAATACAACAACCAAGTAAAACTACAACCCAGGAATACTACAACCCAGTAATACTACAACCCACTAATACTACAACCCAGTAATACTACAACCAAGTAAAACTACAACCCAGGAATACTACAACCCAGTAAAACTACAACACAGTAATACTACAACTACAGAGTAATACTCCAACCCAGTTAAACTACAACCTGGCAAAACTACAACCCAGTAATACTACAACTACAAAGTAATACTACAACCACAGAATACTACAACCCAGTAATACTACAACAACAGAGTAATACTACAACACAGTAATACTACAACTAGAGAGTAATACTCCAACCCAGTTAAACTACAACCTAGCAAAACTACAACCCAGTAATACTACAACTACAAAGTAATACTGGAATACTACAACACAGTAACACTACAACCCAGTAATAGAGACTTCCGGCACAACATGAGTCGGCAGCCTTTTGTAGCAGGGGCCAAATTCTGAGTTTCTTTCTCATTTTTATTTACTAGCCATTTTTTTTATTTGCCACAGCTTTTCTGATCCTGTTACCCCATATCCATCACAGACGCCAAGGACACTAATATTGCCGCACTGGCATTGATATTAGACATCTTTGTACTTACAGTATATCGCCAGTGACTACTGACCCGGTGAGTGGAGGAGCCACTGCTTACAGTAGGAGTCAATTGTTAGCATTGTGCTGCTCTGCGGTCCTAACTGAGAGACCCGATATCCCACAAGAAATCATGCAAAAATAAAGAGGATGTCGAGCTGGACCGAAGCAACGCATGAGGGAGACAAGGTACAATCCCGTTCTACCATCCGTTATTATGGGAAATGTGAGATCACTGCTTAATAAGATGGACAAACTAGCGGCTGTGTCATGATATGAGAGCGCCTTCATTGAGGTTAGCATCATGCAGTTTACTGAAACGTGGCTAACGGAACTAACAACAGATGCTAACATTAGACTAGAGGGTTTCCACTTAATATGGGCAGATTGGACACCATCATCTGCAGTACGGGGGCCCCCCAGTGAATAGTTTTGGCCCCCTTCGTGTTCACCTTTTACACTGCTGACTTTTCACACAGTACACCACACTGCCATCTACAGAAGTTCTCTGACGACTCTGCGATTGTCGGCCTCATCTGTGATGGGGATGATGTGGAGTACAGAGGACTTATCCAGGACTTCGTGGACTGGTGCCTGCGGAACTGCCTCCAGATAAATGCAAGGAAAACCAAGGAACTGGTGGTGGACTGCCGCAGGCGAGGACAACCCCCCACAGCACCAGCAAACATCCAGGGAACAGACAATGAGATGGTGACATCTTACAAGTACCTGGGTGTTCACCTGAGCAATAAACTGGTCACACAACACCAACGCGCTCTACAAGAAGGGGCAGCACAGGCTGTTCCTCCTGAGGAGACTCAGGTCTTTTGGTGTACAAGGGATGCTCTTGAAGACCTTCTACGATTCGGTGGTGGCATCAGCCATCACTTTTGGAGTGATCTGCTGGGGCAGTGGCATCACGGCAGCCATCAGGAAAAGACTGAACAAGCTGATCAAAAACACTACCTCTGTTTGAGGGCAACGCCTCGACCCAGTGGAGGATATAGGAGAGAGGAGGATGGTGGCTAAGCTGTCATCTCTGCTGGAGTCTGAGTCCCACCCCATGCAGGACACGCTGAACACACTGAGGAGGTCATTTAGTGGTAGGCTGTGCCATCCTAGGTGTACGACAGAGAGGTTCTGCAGGTCCTTCCTACCTACAGCTGTCAGACTTTATAGCCTAATCAGGGCCGCTCGTACAGGTCGTATTAAATGCTCTAAATGTAACAACTTTGTACAATAGAGATCATCCCCTCAGATACACAACTAGGACAGTAACAATTATTATTGAGATGGCAACAACACTGTTGATTCAAATGCGAAATATACTGTCTGGGTTCATATTTATATTCTGCAGGGTAATTTAACAAACTGTAATGCTGTTCAATTAATCAATCAAAACTTTTTTTATGTAGCACTTTTCATACAAGAAAAAATTGGAGCACAAAGTGATCTACAAATTACACCCCCACTCCCACCCCTTCATTCACCCAACCTCGTACAGACAGACAGACAGACAGACAGACAGACAGACACACACACACACACACACACACACTCATCAGTGGGAGACATGGCCGAGCACTGAGGATCCAGGTGTAGAGGTATTATCTTAGGGAGCCATCAACACAAGGGATGTGCCAAGTCCGCAGCTACAGGAACACCACCTTTGCCATCTCCCAAGACCAGGCACTGGGTGGGCCAGGGCTGTCATAGGCCAGTGCCCTGCAGCCAGAACCAGGCAACCCCCTGTTAGAACAAGACAATAGGATGAATAAAACCATCAGTGATAAATAATAATAACTAGTGCATACCTGTGCATGCCCGTAGAAACCAACTATAAACAAGCATTTCTGCATGTCCATAGAAAGTTACTGCTACCATGGCAACAGTAACCATGGTGAAACCTGCCTTTGATCTTTGACGTCACCACTCGCTCATTGATGCCTGCCTTTGATCTTGGCATGGCTTTATGCTGGCTTTATGAGGCCAGCATAAAGCCATTATAAAGCCGTTATAAAACCATTTCTAAAGCTTTGGGACTCCAGTGAACTACAGTGAGCGCCATTATCCACAAATGGCAACAACATGGAACAGTGGTGAACCTGTCCTGTTAAACCTCTGTATGGTCTTGGCCACCATGCTGCAGCTCAGTTTCAGGGTGTTGGTAATCTTCTTATAGTGTAGGACATCTTTATGTAGAGCAACAATTCTTTTATTCAGATCCTCAGAGAGTTCTTTGCCACGAGGTGCCATGTTGAACTTCCAGTGACCAGTATGAGAGAGTGTGAGAGCGATAACACCAAATTTAACACACCTGCTCCCCATTCACACCTGAGACCTTGTAACACTAACAAGTCACATGACACCAGGGAGGGAAAATGGCTAATTGGGCACAATTTGGACATTTTGACTAGAGGTGTACTCACTTTTGTTACCAGTAGTTTAGACATTAATGGCTGTGCGTTGAGTTATTTTGAGGGGACAGTAAATTTACACTGTTATACAAGCTGTACACTGACTACTTTACATTGGATCAAAGTGTCATATCTTCAGTGTAGTCCTATGAAAAGATATAATAAAATATTTACAAAAAAGTAAGGGGTGTACTCACTTTTGTGAGATACTGTATTTATTTAGTGCTTTGGCTAACCAGTTCTTATCTTATTAACTACTGCTCTGAGTGCTGCTATGTCTTTGCTGCTGCAATAGTGGAATGTCCCCATTGTGGGACTGATAAAGGCTTATCTAATCTTATCTTATATTATCTTACCTACTACACCTACACAGTAATACTACAACCTAACAAAACTACAACCCAGTAACAGTACAATCCAGTAAAACTACATCCCAGTAATACTTCAACCCAGAAATACTACTATCCAGTAAAATTACAACCCACTAAAACTATAACCCAGTAATACTAAGAGACAGCAAAACTACAACCCAGTAACACTACAATCCAAAAAAACTACTTCCCAGTAATACTACAACTCAGTAATGCTACAACCCAGCAATATTACAATCCAGTAAAACTACAACCCACTGAAACTACAACCCAGTAATACTAGAAACCAGCAACACTACAACTCAGTAACACTACAAACCAGGAAAACTACAACCCAGTAACACTACAATCCAGTAAAACTACACCCCAGTAATATGACAACCCAGCAATACTACAATCCAGTAAAACTACAACCCACTAAAACTACAACCCAGTAATTCTGCAACATAGTAAAACTACACAGTAATACAGTTTTCTATCCCTAAAGCCCCTGTCACACCTTGACCATTTAGGCAGCATATCCTGAACGTATGAAAAATTTGGAAAATACACCAGCATACATAGAATCAGATAGGGGTAAGTTTTGTATAAGACCATGCTGAAGAACGCTAAAGAACACTGAAGGATGCTGGTATACGTCATATGGCGATCCTCTCTTTTCAGCATGCTGGAAATTTTCCAGTGTATCCAGCGTATGGCTAAAACTTCTTGCAAATGCAGAGCATAAGTTGTAGGTAAGCTATGCGTTCATTCAAACACGTTACTTGTAAGTGGCTCATAAGTTATTCATCAGTCTAAATACGACAATATAAATGTCTAGTATACCCCAAACTTATTTCTAACGTATGACTAACACTCTTTGAACCTATGTGTAACTTACTGAAGGAGTTTCTAACTTACAACTACCCTATAATGGCGTATTTGCAGGGTTGGTTCACAGGAGGAACCATACAGAAATCAGCTCAGGTGTTTACTGCAGCGCATATAAGAGTACACACACACAGAGCTAAACAGACGTACTTGTTCGTATAATGGGACCTGTTGGGGATGTGTCCCAGCCGACTTAAGTCTAGTACTTTCAAGCCACAGGATATTATGAAGATCCAAACCACTGTTTAGCCCTCCTTGTCATGTTTTTTGTACCTTTGACTGCAGCCTGTACCATCAGCTGTCTAGTGCTGTTCTGACAGGTATGCCAGAATGTCAGAACACCGGAGGAGGTGGATCCAATCAGCTGATAAGATCACCTGAAGCACAGAGCTCAGTGGTTTTCCATGATAAATCCCACTGTGCTCTTCCTTGGCTGTGGCTCTGTGGTGTTTTTTTAAATTAATTAAAAATTAATTAATTAAATCACCCTTATTGTCATTCAACCGTACAACCAATCATGTACAGTAGAACGAGATTGTGCTTTACCTATCTACAGTGTAAATCACACACACCCCAAGTGCAGAATCAGAGGGCCGCTGCCAAGCAAGGCGCCGCCACAGAGTTCCCTCCTCCATTCCATTTATTGCTGAGCACCAAGCTGGATGGCAGGAAGTTCCACTTTTATATGGTCTTCGGCATGACCCGGCCGGGATTTGAACCCCTGCCTCCCGGTTGTGGAGCGGATGCTCTACCAACTGAGCCACCACTCCGGTAAACTTTTGGGTGCACACCTGCAAAAGCACACTCCATGCATTGGCTTTTTTTTTTTACTTCATTGAAAAACTGCTGCCTCCGCAACCCGGACCTCCGGAAAAGTGGTAGAAGATGGATGGATGGATGGATGAAAGAAAAACTTTATCGCCATCAGTTCCAGTGCCTTTGAGCCAGGTTGCGACAACTGTCATCTGATGTTTCTGACGTGTCACATCAGCCGTTTCAGGCGTGACTGACCTGACAGCTTTGACAGCTCTGCCAGGTCGCTCACTACCCCCACCTTGATGTTTGGAGGGAGAATCATCTCGGATTAACAGAGATGATCTTTCACACACCTTGGATTCATGGACTGGGAGGCCACAGCAGTTTGGCATGACCACGCTATGCAGAAGTTAGGATCAGTTAGACTATCGTTGCTCATAAGTTGTGAACACCGGCAACACGCGAAGCATACGTTGGTTTAAGTTATTCATACGTTATCAAAACATTCTAGTTAAGTTACTAATACATTATGTTTGCATCCAACTTGTTATGGATGTGCGATGCATGTGGCCAAAAGTTAAAATTTCTGTATACAGTCGTGAAGAAATTAGGACACCCTGTGTAAGCTTGTGTGTGTGTTGTTGTTGTTTTTAACATAATTGGACAAATGGATATTTAATATCAATGTTCAAAATACTGGGAGATTCATGAAATACAACTAAACAATTACAAATGAATTCAAGTCTTTCTACAAATTTTCTGTAAAATGTAATTCTAAACAAATAGTGAGGAATAAATTAGGACACCCCCACATTCATTCCCACATAAAATGGCTCAAATAAATAAAAAAAAATGCAAATAAAAACAAAAAAAGATTTTAAATGTATATATAGATATTTCTTAATAAAGAACTGAATATTTAAAGGGGTGTCCAAATTTTTTCACATGACTGTATGCCAGCGTTTTAGACCCATTTTTATACGTTTGGCAACCGCTGCCTAAATCGTCCAGGTGTGACAGGACCTGAAGATAATCTCAAAAGATTTTTGTCATCTATGAACTTACTTCTGTTACTGTTTTGATTGCAAATGTGCAACATTTTCTCATCATCTCAAACTTTGTTCTTGTAAATTACCGATAATTTGTGGTAAATTTTGTGTCTTTTTAATGTGAATTTGTAACTTTTTTGTATTTGTACACATTACTGTGAGACCAGGATGGAGGCGGTGGTTACCACGGCAACAGCACACACACGTCAGCTCAGCGTTGGGAAAACATCGTATAGAGGTCGTCTGCACACCGCCAAGAGGTTGGCTAGACGTCGCCAAAGTCAATTTTCTGCTTTTTTCTGCACTTTCCCAGTTTAGCATCAATAAAGTACATCTATCTTTTTCTCACAGATCTGCCATTTTTTTCTCTAAAATTTTTTAACTTTTTTCCTGTAAATTTTTACTTTTTCTCTCATATATTTGCAATTTTTTTCTTAAAAATGTATGACTTTTTCTCATAAATTTTCAAATTTTTTCTCATAACTTTTCAACTTTTTTCTGTAAATTTTCAGCTTTTTTCCACTAATTTGCAACCTTTTTGTCACAAATTTTTACTTTTTTCTCATAAATTTGCATATTTTTTCTTGTAAATTTGCAGTTAAGTAAATTTTCTACCTTTTTCCTCAGAGATTTGCAATTTTTTCTCAAAAATTTGACTTTCTTAAATGTTCAACATTTTCTCTTAAATTTTCAACTTTTTCTCATAAATTTGCACATTTTTCCCTGCAAATTTGCTGTTATTTTCAAGTAAATTTCCAACTTTTCCCCATAGATTTGCAGTGGTTTTTCTCAAAAAATGCCTGCCTTTTTCCTCATAAATTTGTTATTTTTCTCTTGTAAATTTTGAACTTTTTCCTCTAAGTTTTGGTCTTCCTCATGTAAACTCGCTGCCACTGGCCCGGCGTGTGTGCGCTGTTAGAGAGCGTTCATGACTCTGACAGGGTTCTAATACTTTTTCCTCCCAGGGTGTTTGTGGTCCAGCAGGTCCCAAACTCGAACCTGGTCCTGGTGGTGACCCAGTCCTCCTGCGACTGCTCCAATCAGTACGGCTCCATCCGTCTGGACCCCAGAGAGATCAAATATATCCTCAACATTCTGTCCCTGACTGATTATTCTGATTTATCCTGCGGTGGGGGGGGGGGGGGGGGGGGGGAGATGCTCCAGCTCCGGACCAGCTTCTCCAGCCTGAGGCGGTCTGGTGTCACGGCAACAGAGCGGCTCCAGTAAAATAAATTGTTTTAAATATCTGACAAAAGTTATGTGAAAATAGTCTCCAAACAATGAGAAGTATTGAAAAAACAGCTAAAAATGGAGGGAAAAAGGAGAATAAAAATAGTGAAACAGGTTAAAAATCATAATAAATAAGGGGTAAAATGGAAAAAACACAAAGAACAAAAAGAAGAAAAAACAGAAGAAAAAATGTGTTTAAAAACTGAAATGAATTTCTTTTAATACATTTTCTTTTTTTTAATTTAAATTAAAATTTTGTGTCATAAATGTTTGATTTTTTCTACATACATGAACACTGATTTTTATCAAATCTGTATTGTTTTAAAGTAACTTAATATGTAGGAATTTCTTGTTTGAATTTGTGAAATTTTCCTTTTCATTATACAGTAAATTCATTTTATTTTATTTTTTGGTTTTAAATTAGCGTGTTCATTGGACAACTTTTATTATTATTATGCTGATTTTTGCAGTTTTACAAATGTTTCTCAATTTAGTTTGATACATTTGTTTTTAATCTTCATTTTTTTTCATGTCAATGTGTGATTTTTTTTCCTCATGGCTTACAATAAGGCAAATTAAATTTTGCTGTGCAGGATTAACTTTTTGATCCAAATCTAATGAAGCAAAGAATAATTTAAACAATGAAAAATACTAATTAAAAGTTAAAAACATAGATATTATAGTCTATACTGTACTGTATATTTTGGCCAAAGTCATAAGGAGCCGCAGGTTGGAGACCCTAGGGGACTGACTCGTTGTTTTATCCTGATCTTGTTTTGACGGTTTTATTAAAGTTTTTCTCCTCCTTAACATCGGTGAACATAACGCCACGGTGAAGTGCAACAGGATGAAATCTCAGAAGGTTCGACGGCGTCCAGAGTCCTGTCACGCCTACCACCCCAAGGTCAGAGGTCAATGGTCGTCACGGCGATGTAGAGAGTCAGGAAATATTAGACGTTATCGAGTGGATGGAAAAACAGGAGAAAGTAAAGGAATAATGGGAAAAAATGGAAACACAGGATTAAAAACAAGACTAAAATAAGGAAAAACTGGAGAAAAAAAGGACAAGATGAGGGAGAAAACAGGAGAAAGAAAAAAATCAATAAAGCTACTTCTGCTTTAATGTTAAATGTATGCTATTTTAGCTTTAAAGCTAGCATTTTTTTAAGGTTCAAGCTTAAATTTAACATTTTTAAGCTATTTTTTTATTTTTTTACTTTAAATCATTTTAGTCTTGATGTTAGCATTTTAAGCTTTAGTTATTTTTAAGCTAATTTTCTTTAACTTTTACCCAATACTGTTCAAAATTGAGCCGTTGCTCTAAGCTAGCATTATTGAGCTTAATTTAGCATTTTTAAGTTAATATTCAACTTCAAACTATTTCCACTTTTATGTCAATCCACCTTATTCCTGAGGGTGGTGCTGTAGGAACAATTATGGGCACAACTTCCGGTTTCCGCTGCAGTGGTGTTAAATCAATCAGTAAGAGTGGAGTAGTGGGGCATTTAAAACAGCGTTTTTAAATTTTTTTCAAGTTCATTTTAATGTATAGTCCACATACGTGTTTTGCACTCAAGTGGCAGCTAATTTCCGCTGTTGTAGTTTTTGTATTTTTTGAATGTTTTGGCGTAGCTCTGGTACTTGCTGCTGGTGTTGGTGGTTGTGCCATAGACTGTTTAAATGGAGGCTTCTTACCGGTGATGCGTACATCGTGCACTGAAAACTAACAAGGACTGTAGGTGTGATCGGTGGGACAGACACAGGAGCACCAGGTGTGGCAGGAGGAAGAAACACACTGGAGCCGAGGGGCAGTTTTTATCTTTACTCCTCAAAGTGCCACCAACAACTAAAGGTGTGTTCACACCAAACATGAATGGGTGAATCTTTCGGGCGGCACAGTTCCACTAAAACTCAATGTAAATGCGTAAATTAACATGAATTCAGCATCTGAGTGTGATGCAGACAGGTGAAGTTGCCTTTCTATCTTCTGTAGTAGTGTTCAGCTGACTGTGGAAATCCCCAAAATAACGTCATGCTTTAGGTTTACATTATCCGACAGAGGGCCCACCTGAAACGTCGTCCCTGTTTCCAAAACTTTATAAGATGATGAGTGTTTCCATTGCTAGCTTGCTAGCACGTCCAGGGCAGGAATTTGAGCGTAAATAACTCTGAAATCCCGATTCAGCTGAAGAGCTCCCGGTCCTCCTGCCTCCAGGTGAGTCAGTCTCATTTTCAGACTAGTTTACTCTGCAAAATTCAGTGTCACAAAGCACCATTATTTTATCATCTATTTTTATTTTTATCTATTATTAATGTAATGAAGTGTTTTAATAACACATTTAATAAAAATTATGTTTATTGATTAAACAACATTCTAATTAAATATATTAAAAATGTTAAAATTACACTGAAGAAAACAGGTGGACAGCAGCACCTGTAATAGTTACCTTTTTTTCTTATTGAAGACAAAAAAAGAAAGATGTTTTTACCTTCGTCAGACTTCTGACGAAGGCTGCAGTGAACAGTCGAAACATGTAAAGAAGGTAAAAACATCTTTCTATTTTTGTCTTTAATAAGAACAAAAGGTAAATAATTAAAAGACTGGAATGATGCAAGTATTGTGCCTTTGTTCAAGAAAGGTGATAGGAAAGATTGTGGAAATTACCGAGGTATATCACTGCTAGCCACTGTTGGTAAGATTCTCTCACGTGTACTACTTAACAGACTCAGTGAACACATCGCCCAGAATGTACTACCAGAAACCCAGTGTGGCTTTAGAAGTGGAAGAAGCACAATGGACATGATTTTCTGTTTGAAACAGTTTCAAGAAAAGTGTATCGAACAGAACATGTCGCTTTATGTAGTCTTCATTGACTTCAGTAAAGTCTTCGATACTGTATCACGACAAGGGCTTTGGTGGGTGCTCAAGAAATATGGCTGTACAGAGGAGTTTGTCAACCTGACTGAGGCACTCCATACAGGTATGCAAGCAAACGTGGCAATGAGTGGTTCAGTATTTAAAGACTTCTCAGTAAGCAACGGGGTGAAACAAGGGTGTGTGCTGGCGCCTACACTCTTCTCACTATATCTGGCAGCAATGCTTGAGGTGGCCTTCAAAGACACTTCAGAAGGAGTATACATTCAAACAAAGAAAGAAGCAGACTTGTTCAATGTGGCACAGTTTAAAGCCAAGAGTAAGACATCGATAAAGGTAGTAAGAGAAATTCTCTTCGCCGATGACATTGCTCTAGTTGCACACAGTGCAGAAGATATGCAATCTTTAGTGGAGAAATTTGCAAGGGCAGCTAGCCAATTCAGCCTCAAAATCAACATCAAGAAGACAGAGTGTCTTTATCAGCCGCCAAAGTTCCAGTTATCAACATTACTATCATAACAGATCAGCATTGGTACAGAGCCTCTAGTCAAGTGTAAGACTTTCAAGTATCTCGGGAATACTGTTTCACAGAATGCTAGGCTGGAGGAAGAGCGAGTGCTGTGTTTGGAAACTTGAGGGAGAGACTGTGGAAAAATCGGCAAGTATCAATCCAGGTGAAATGCAAAGTGTACAGAGCAACACTACTGGCTACTTTATTGTACGATGGTGAAACTTTTTTTTTTTTTTTTTTTTTTTTGTTACTTATTTGTACCCATAGGTAGACTTGGTTTGCAGTCTGGTGACAAGCCACCGGCTGCTGGTCATGGCGTGCGCGAGCGCCCTAAACCTACATGTTTTTGGTATGCGGGAGGAAACCGGAGAAATCCCGGAGTAAACCCACGCAACACGGGGAGAACATGCAAACTCCACACAGCTCACTGTTGGTCGGGGGCTGGGATCGAACCCACGATCTCATGATCCCCACGATCCCCCGGCCGAGGGTAAAACTGTGCTGCCACAGTGCTAAACCACTGCGCCACCGTGCACTGCACTTGCACTGTCTACAGAGTGCAGGTAAAGAAACTCCACGCGTACATGATGAGACACCTTCGAGACATAATGAACATCTCATGGAAAGATAAGATAACTAACCTAGAAGTGCTGAAATGAGTTGGTCTACCAACAGTGGAATACATGCTAATACAGATGAACCTGAGATGGCTCGGTCATGTTGAGAGGATGGATCACCAGCATCTCCCTTGGCAGTTACTCTACTCACAGTTATGCGAGGGCAAACACAGTAAGAGTAGACCAAGGCTCAGATTTAAAGACACTGTAAAAAGGAATCTGAAAAGGTTGGATATAGACAGGAGTTCCTGGCAGCAGAAGGCCAAGGACAGAGCTGCGTGGAGGAATCTGATCAGACCTAAATGAAACAGTCATTGTCTCCCCCGATAGACTGCTATCATGATGTGATGACCCTACAATGGTGATACTTTTACTCCGGTGACGGCAGAATTTCAAAGCTAGTAGCTAGCTAGCCAGCTAGCCTTGGATGTGAATGTGCGAATGCGCAATTTCGAGTGTATTCGCCTCTTTCCATTCACTTTGTATGGATTTGCGGCGCCCGTTCACGTTTGGTATGAACACACCTTAACTGTAACTACTAACTAACCTGCACTTATATAGCGCTTTTCTGGTCAGAAAGACCACTCAAAGCGCTTTCACTAATACTAACCCTCTATTCTAAGGGCCTATAGGAAACAGATATCTAGGGCCAATTTAGAACAGCCAGTTAACCTAACTGTAACCACTCCTGGACTCCAAAACCAGGAAACACTAATGACGCCCCCAAACCCCAAGTCCCACTGGGTGAGAGGTACACTCTTCAGTATGCCACACAGCCCCCCCCCCCGGAACACCCAGAAGGGACACCCGTAGTCAAACTCAGTCTCTCACTGGGGGCCTGATGAGCCTGTCATAATGGCTGCGCCATCCTCCAGCCAAAGCCACCAGAGAAACCTGTCATGAGGGGTGTCCTCGTGGATGACAGGCAGGCGAAACACAGTCCATAGCAGGCTGGAAACCAGAAAACTCATCTAGTGCAGACCTAGCCAGGGTCTTAGAAGGGGGGCGACCCCAATGGAGGACCTGGGCTGAAACCTTAAGCTCATCCGCCATAACGTGCACAGGCTTAAGCCTATCTAGCGTGACCCGCTGTTTACGCCCACCCATCTCTAGCACAAAACTATTAGGGCCCATCTCCAGAACCCCAAATTGACCATCGTATAGGGATTGGAGAGTCAAGCGGTGAGCGTCATGTCGCACAATAATGAAAAGGGCCAAACTGAGCTCAGTGGGCATAAACAATCTGGAAAACAGTGGTGAATGGAGATCAGAGCCACTGCACTGTCGGACAAAAAAGGGTCGATGGCGGGGCCAGTCTGTGGGGCAGAACTTTTGGGCAAAATGTCTCCCAGAACGTGGAGCGGTTGACCGAACACCAGTTCAGCAGGTGAAGCACTGAGATCCTCCTTAGGAGCTAAACGCATCCCAAGCATCACCCAAGGCAAACGATCCACCCAATTACCATTGGTGAGTGCAACACACAATGCCGCTTTCAGCGACCGGTGAAAATGTTCACACAAGCCGTTAGCCTGAGGGTGGTACACTGTCGTACAGTGTACCTGCACTCCCAAGGACCTTGCAAGCGCCGACCAGAGCTCCAACACGAACTGGCAGCCCCCATCAGAGGTAATGTCTGATGGGGTGCCGAAACGCGCAACCCAGGAAGAAAGAAACACACGTCCCGCGTCCGCAGCCGAAGTGGAGGACAGAGGGACCGCCTCTGGCCACCTAGTGGTCCGATCCACTATGGTGAGCAGGTGCGTAAAACCCTGCAAAGGGGGTAGAGGACCCACCAGGTCCACATGCACGTGGTCAAAATGTTTAGCCGGAATCCAAAACGGTTCTAGGGGTGCCTTGGTGTGCTGGTGGACTTTAGCACGTTGACACGCCAAGCATGCAGCCGCCCACCCCTTGACATCCCTGCAGAGGCCTGACCAGACAATCTGGGTGCTGACCAGTTTCACTGATGCCCGAATTCCAGGGTGAGAGAGGGAGTGAATTGAGTCAGAAATTCAATGGCGCCAGGTCACAGGGACAACAGGGTGGGGGCGGCCTGTGGAGACGTCACAGAGGAGAGTAGAACTGCCCTCCCATATCACCGTCTCCTTGAGTTTGAGGGCTATACCTGTAGATCAAAGGGCCAGGATGTCTGGGTTGTTGGGCTGCTCAGTGGCCATGGCAGAAAAATCCATCCCGAGGTGCACCGGACACACCAGCACATGTGAAAGGCAATCAGCAATGGGGTTGTACTTGCCAGCCATATGCTGAACATCTGTTGTGAACTCAGAAATGGCTGCCAGATGGCGTTGTTGATGAACAGACCACGGCTTGGTCACCTTGGACATAGCAAACATCAGTGGTTTATGATCTACTTAAGCCGTAAAAGAATGACCCTCCAATAAGAGATGAAAATGATGGGTCGCCAGGTACAGCGCCAGCAACTCCCGGTCAAAAATGCTGTACTTATGCTCACCATGCCGCAGCTTGTGACTAAAAAACACGAGGGGCTGCCACGCCCCTGCCAGGCGCTGCTCAACCACTGCCCCCACGGCTACATCGGACGCATCTCTTGTCAAAGCTATGGCCGCAGTGGGCACAGGGTGAGCGAGTATTGCTGCGTTTGCAAGGGCGGACTTAGCTTCGTCAAAAGTTTGGATCCGTTCAGGAGTCCAGGTGACAGGGTCGTTGGCTTTTTTTAGCCTCAAAGCCTCATTAAGTGGCTGCAGGAGGTGGGCATCACAAGGGAGGAAGCAATTATAAAAATTTACCATTCCCAAAAATTCCTGCAGTGCCTTAACAGAGTCTGGATGAGGAAATTCCGCCACCGCTTGGACCTTAGAAGGCAACTGAATCGCGTCCCGCGATGAAATGCGGTGGCCTAAGAAGTCAATCATCGGCAGCCCAAACTGAAATTTAGCCGGGTTGACGATCATGTCGTGTTCTTCAAGGCACCCAAAAACTTGTTTGAGGTGCGACAGATGCTCTTCGGCTGACAGAATGCCCACTAATATGTCGTCGAGGTAGACAAACACGAATGGGAGGTCACGTAACACCAAGTCCATCAACCTCTGAAATGTTTGGGTGGCACCTTTAAGGCCAAACGGCATGCGCAGGAATTTAAAAAACCTGAATGGGGTAATTACCGCTGTCTTGGGGACATCTTCCACACACACGGAAACCTGGTGATAACCGCGCACCAGATCCACCTTTGATAAAATGGCGGAGCCGGCCAGACGCATGGAAAAATCTTGGATGTGCTGAATAGCGGTGGTAGCTGAATGGCGGTGTGGTGGTGCAGTGGTTAGCACTGCGGCAGCACAGCAACTCACCCTTGGCCAGGGGATCCTGGGTTTGATCCCAGCCCCTGACCAATAGTGATCTGTGTGGAGTCAGAATCAGAATCAGAATAAGTTTATTGCCAAGCACATTTACAAGTAAATAACAGGTAAATATACGAGGAATTTGACTTGACACTGAAAACGTCATAAATGACATTCTCAATGATGCGGTGAGCCGTGGAGGCGCCTGTCAGCAGGAAGGGAATAGTAGGCAGTGGGGGGAGGGGGAGGGTGGACACAATAGGAGAGAGAAAAAAGCATTGTTGATCAGAATAAAGTTCATATATGACCGATATTATGATTACAAGAAAAAAACTCTCAATGCACAATTAGCAGACAATAGAATCCACACAATGACACAAAGAGAGCAGTGAGTGAATGTCTTCATCAGTCAGTATAAATGGATCAGTATGTGTGAGTTGGATGCAATCAGTGGCAAATCAATTAGGTGGACAACAATAGTCTCTTCCTCAGCAGATGTTATGACTAGAGTCTGAAGCAAAGGCACGTGTCCTTGAGCACGGCAGATGGAATAGTTGAGCCAGACAGCTGTCCTTGAGAGTCAGATGCTGCCCGCCAATGTTATGAAAACAATTATACTGTTGATTATCAGGAGGACTGAGTGCTGAGGGTGCCGAAAAAAACAGGTCGAATAGCACTGACTTCAGAGAAAAAACTTTCTATTCTCTTACGGATTCAGTGCTCCAATTCCATCATGGCCAGGCATTGAAATCGATTCATGAACAGCTCTCAGCGTGATCGTGATGTAATCCATTTTCCTGTACTGTTCTCCATTGGCCGCTGTCAGAGTCCTGCCCAGTTGGTCAATTTGATGAGTGAGCTTCGCCGGGTCCGCTTTTTGATAAGCTCTGTCTATCTTCTTCAATTTGCGGTGCACCAGAACAATCCCAAAGCCAATCAGTAGAATTCCGATGACCATTGTTCCGAAAAGATATAAATCTTCAATATCTTTAATAAAAAGATCACACAGGCACAAGAGTTTCCTATTGCTTGTGTCCTTTAAATAACCCGCAGCAGCAGTCCCTGCAGGACAGATAGGCTACCCCGGGCCTGATTTCCTCGTTGAAAAAACAGTGTCAATTGTATTCAAAGCCCAGCTTATTAAATCCATAATTTCGTTAGATAAATCAGCAGTAAAGACACGCAGACACAGACGATAGCAAGCTGGGATCCAGTCAGTTAGGGAGGGAGAGAGAGATAGGGAGCCGGAGCGGGGAAGAAAAGCGTCTGCTCTCTTTGGAGGGTGGAAGAAAAAGAGTTTGCATGTTCTGCCCCTGTCTGCGTGGGTTTACTCCGGGAGTTCTCCAGTTTCCTCCCACAGGCCAAAAACATGCAGGTTAGGTTAATTGGAGACTCTAATGTGGCCCTAGCTGTGAATGTGTGTGTGAATGGTATAGGGATAGTGCCGTACTGTGGGTGCTTCATCCATCCAGGTGGATGCCCTCAATTTTCCCTCTGGAGATCAATAAAGTATACAAAATCAAAATCAAATCAAAATCAAATAGGATAACAGT
The DNA here is from genome assembly GCA_020510985.1 of Pholidichthys leucotaenia. NCBI lineage: Eukaryota > Metazoa > Chordata > Actinopteri > Cichliformes > Pholidichthyidae > Pholidichthys > Pholidichthys leucotaenia. The sequence goes on from CM035840.1 coordinate 463,372,464, forward strand.
CATTTGCGGTGACATTGTTAAGCCGGCTAAAATCACTACACGGCCACCATGACCCAGCCGCCTTAGGTACCATGTGAAGTGGCCCACGGGCCCATGGGCTGTTAGAATGCCTCACTATACCCAAACATTCCATAGTGGCGAACTCCTCTTTCGCTATGGCCAACTTAACCGAGTCAAGGTGTCGTGCGCAAAAACCAATGGTCCTGCAGTGGGGATGAAATGTTCCACCCCGTGCTTAGTGGCTGCAGTGGAAAAAGCAGGCGTTGTAAGCGACAGAAATTTGTCAGCAAATGAAGAAAAACATTATCCTATGCTAAAAAGTTAGCATGTGACAATAGCCCAACTCCTGCAGCCTCACACGGAAAGGTGGCAAAAGACACAGCATCAATCAAACGGTGATTAGCAACATCAACAAGCAAACCATTTGCACACAGAAAATCTGTGCCAACAATAGGTGCTTTAATGGAAGTGATTACAAGGTCCCACACAAAACTGTGCCCCTAGAAACAGTCACAAACTTGTGCCCAATGTCTCAATGAAGAACCGCTAGCTGCACTCAAACGCGGGCCGTTGCCCGCCACTGGCCTGTCCATGCCAGTTGGCAGGAATAGGCTCTTCTGTGAGCCAGAGTCCACAAGGAAACGTCTCCCTGACAGCAAGTCTTTAATGAAGAGGAACTCACCTTGTCCGCCAGCGCCCACAGTTGCTACAGAGTGCTGGCTCTGGAGTTTCCCATCATCTCAAACGTGCATGGAAGAACGCAGCGCTTAGCTTTGCTGCCAAACTGCAGGTGGAAGAAACACAGACCTTTCCCGTGTTGTCTCCGGGCCACCACTCCAGTTACCGCCACCTGATCCACATCCTCCATCATGGGTTGCACGATATCCGAGGCCAAGCTTTGCGCAGCAAACTGCCTGGTAGCCAGCAGGGCCTGATCAGCTTCCTTGGCTAAAGCGCAGTCGTCACCATTTGCCAGATGCGGAGAGTTAGCCAAAACCGTGTGGACAGGTGGCGGGAATTGTGGAAAATGTGTGGAAACAGGAAACCACCTTCGTCCGTTCCAAGCAGCAATAGTATTCTGTCCATTAGATCCACAGCCATGCTGTCACCCAGACCTGACAGGGAAAGGATTTTATCCGCTCTTTCCGCGGCCGATAGACTGTATCTCCGGAGCAGGAACTGTTTGATGGCACTGTATTTACCATGCTGTTGGGGCACGCGAAGTAACTGCATGACACTTTGAGTGGACTCCTGATCCAGAGCAGCAACGACCAAGTAGTATCTGGGTTCATCTGCAGTGATTCCTTGCAGGTGGAACAGTGCTTCGATATGCTAGAACCATGAAACCGGCTCACTCTGCCAAAACTCCGGAAGCTTCACAGACGCAGTGTAAGTGGCCAGCTGTGAGGGTTGGGGTGACATGGTTGACGAGGAAATGCAGTTTTCTTCTGTGTTGGACATGCTCGAATTGGGGCCACCAATGTGGCAGGAGGAAGAAACACACAGGAGACAAAGGTGGGTTTTTATCTTTATTCCTCAAATTGCCACCAACAACTAACTGTAACTATTCCCAGACTCCAAAACCGGGAAACACAAACCACGCCCCCAAACTCCAAGTCCCACTGGGTGAGAGGTACACTGTTCAGTCTGCCACACAGGTATGTTTTCACTTGTATGAATGTCACAGATCTGACGCTTATGTGTCATATATGTCGCCAGACGCAAGCTTGCATGAAGTAAAGTAATACGTAAAAAATAGGAACAGTTTGCTTCCTAAGGCTCAATGATTTAAGAAAAATAACAGAGTTTTGGGGGTATTTTTGCATTCACTGCACTGCCTTGGAACGATATGGACTTGATTTTAGCAGCTTCAGCATGCATTAATTTTTAAATGATCACAAAATATAGATGAATAAAATTTTGAACAATTGTCAGAAAATGTCTGTACATGTTAAATAAGCATTCATGACATGACAGCAGCATGAGCATTTTAATGTCGACATTAAAATGATGATTATCGACTTCCGGCGGTCACAGCCTGAACACGTCCCCCTCAGCATCGGCGGCCGTTTAGTGGAGAGAGTGGAAAACATCGGAGTGCAGATCTCGCAGGACCTGACCTGGAGCAAGAATTCCTTGGGGATCAGGAAGCGGGCTCAGCAGAGACTGCACTTCTTGAGGAAATTCAAACCGGCCTCTCTCCCCATCTGCATCCTCAGGACCTTCTACAGAGGTGTGGTGGAGAGTGTTCTGACGTACTGCATTGCAACATGGTACTCCAGCTGCAGTATGTCAGACAGTATGTCTGGTTCCGGTTCCGCCGGACCAGCGGCGCCACACGAGTTGGCTGCCCTTTGCAACTGCACTTTTTTTAATCTTCCTTCTTCTTTCTACACCTTTCACTCTATATATATATCACGGACACACAGATCACCCCAAAGGTCTCCCGAGTCGGCAGACGGAGCCTCTGTTTACAGCAGGAGACGATACAGCAGGGAAGAGCTAGTGCTAGCTAGCACTCAACCGCCACCCGGTGCTAACGGAGAAACTCGACATACCGGGAACTGTAGCAAAAATGACGCGGGTGCCGGGCTGGAGTTTAGGCGGTGTGCAAGAAATATAAGACAGAATAATAACGAGCAATGGCAAGAACCAAGCAGACTGCCCGTAAATCTACTGGAGGAAAAAGCCCCCCAGGAAGCAGCTGGCCACCAAGGCTGCTCAAAAAAAGCGCTCCGGCCACCGGCGGAGTGAAGAAGCCTCACCGTTACAGGCCCGTGGCTCTGAGAGAGATCCGTCGCTACCAGAAATCCACGGAGCTGCTCATTCGTAGGCTGCCCTTCCAGCGCCTGGTGAGGGAGATCGCTCAGGACTTCAAGACCGACCTGCGCTTCCAGAGCTCCGCCGTCATGGCTCTGCAGGAGGCCAGCGAGGCCTACCTGGTGGGTCTCTTCTCTTCGTGGACACCAACCTGTGCGCCATCCACGCTAAGAGGGTCACCATCATAAGATAAGATAAGATAAGCTGATTGTCACAGATTGTTGCTGTGAGTGTTGCTATCCCTGTGCTGTTGCAATCCTGGAATTTCCCCATTGTGGGACTAATAAAGGCTTATCTTATCTTATCTTAAAAAAGCCCTGCAGAGGATAGTCAAGGGGGCTGAGAGGGTAATTGGAGTCTCCCTCCCCTCTGGCCAAGAACTTTTTCAGAACCGTTGTAGGAGCAGGGCACTGAACATTGTCAAGGACCGTTCTCACCCTCTGCATAAACACTTTGAACTTCTTCCATCTGGTAAACGATTCCGGAGCATCAGAGGCAGAACCACCAGACTGATCAACAGCTTCCTTCCACAAGCTGCTAGGATGCTGAACAGTTGACCCGGAATCTCTCATACACACTACTGCACCACGGACATTATGTATATTATTTGTATATTATAGTTAGTTAGTTTTTCCCAAGTATGTCTCAGGGATGTGTGAATGGATCAGGGGCTGGGGGTGGGGGGTGAAGATATGTGTGAGTGTGTCTTAAATCATGCTGCTTCTATTTATATGGATGCCGAGAGAAACGCAATTTCATCTTGCCTGCACTACAGTTGTATGTACAGCAATATGACAATAAAGTTTGATTTGATTTGACTTGATTTTGATTTGAAAACAGCCAAGCATGGTGTTGTGGTTCTTTGTGGCTCTGACTAGATTCTACGTCTGCTCTGAGGTAAATCTGATTATGTCCAACATCTTTTAACAAAATGCATCTGCCTTTATTGCGGTGGAGACGTTGATATATCTCAGGGCTTTTATTTGTTTACAGCATTAGCATTTTAGCAGCGGAGCTAACTAACTGAGCTCCAGTCTGCCAGGCCACTTTTTAAGCTCATCTTCCCTTCCCTCCATAGTCATGGAAAGTGGTATGATTATATCACTCTTTTTGAGGTTCAATAGGGCATGTTCCCGCATTTTTGATGACAAAGTCTTTGTTTTTTAACAAGGAAAAGTGTCCTGTTTCAGTGACAACCATAGATTCTAAACTAGTACCGGAAGTTGCGCCCATAAGTCAAGTAAGGCATAATGGGGGCCAGGAATAAAGTGGATATCATTAGGCTATTTGAGCTTTTAAGCTGCATTTGGCTTTTAGCCATTTAAGCTCCACCTTCCAGCTTTAAGTTCTTTTAGCAGCTTCATGTTTAATCAATAAAACTGGAGAGAAAATTCAGAACATTTTTGTGAGGTTAATCATGAATATTTCTGTGTCCTAACAGGAAAACGCTAAAGACTGCGGTGGAGCAGCATCCATCTGTCTGTCACCGACAATCTTTACTGCTTCTCTGCTCATCTCATTGGTCCTCCGGTGGTGGCACTAACAGCCAATCAGGAGGAGCGTTGGTGGAGGAAGTAGCCAAAAGTTCTTTTTTTTTTTTTTTTTTAGTTTTTTACTTGAACATGAATGGAGGCGGCGGTTCGTCATACTCTGCTGTTTGGTTGTCGCTCTAATGAGACAACATTAAGGACTAATTTATTTCCTAATGACCCACCAGAACACCTGAAGAATGTAGTGTTTTAGCTTTTTGATACAGAACTTTTGTAGTTTCATGTTAGCATGAACCAAAAGTTTGAACAAGCAGATCTCAAAATGTCAGAAATGCTTTACTGTTTCAGAGAGAAATAAGTTGGTTTTGATTTTACTGATACAGGACTTGATTATGACGACAATAGACTGGAATAGCTTATACAGTACATTCCAGAAGATTTTCATGTTAAATCAATAAAAAATGTTACAAAGTGACGTGACTGGTTCATGGTCCAATCTGAAACAACCTACCAGGCCAATCAGAGCAGCTACTACCAATACTACTACTGCTAATGCTAGTACTAGTACTACTACTACTGCTGCTACTAGCACTACTACCACTACTCAAGTGTTTCCTCTGGTTTAAAGACCTTGGTACAGCGGCTACATATTTTCGGGGGGGGGGGCAGAAAACACATGACACAATTGTAACCATAATATGTTAATTCTATTTTTTTTTTAATTTTGCACAATAACTTTGCATATGGAACTCACCATTTGAGGTACTGTACAATCGAGGCTTGAATGTTGGAATATTGGGCCAGTTGGGGTCCCACCCAGACGTCCTGTATTTGGACTTTTTACTGGTGTCATCCTTCTCTCCTTCCTCTGCTCTCACCTCTCCTGGACCCTCTGCCTGAACACTTTCCTCTCCTTGGCTCCTCTCTTCTGTCTCATCTTGCCCTCTCTGAGCTCTGTCTAATTCAGCTTCTCTCTCTGTCTATGGTGGTATAGAAACAGGTTAGAAAATATCAAGTGCCATGTAAATTAAAGGAGACAACCAAAAATTTCTAGTTAAGGGTACAAAGAGCAGCCACTTAAAACTTGAGTAATGACTTCAGTCTTGAAGGTTTGAGGTTTTTCTCCAAAATTTATAACAATTTTCTTAGTTTTCTCTGTAAAGGTAGACAAACTAAGGTTAACTCTATTTACATGTATAGTAATTATGGTGCAAAGATATGCTTTTATTTTAGTAACTTCCTCATGAGCGGAAGTCAGGTAACAGAAATCAATTTGACGGACAAAGGAAAGACGCAAAGGAAAGCGAGAAAGGGTTAAGGGAAAAACGAAGAAAAGACTACAGAAAAGGACAAAAATGGCAAAGATTTTAGCTTCAGTCGATAAGGGAACAAGGTTAGTGATTGTACAGAAAATGTTTATTGTAAAGTTGTAAATTAGTTATGCTAACAGAAAAGGTTACTAATGTATGAGCTATGTAACGGTTGAAACAGTTATATGGTAATTATTGTCAGTTTTGTTCTTGCCATAGCTCTTATGTTGGTTGATGACACGGAAGGCAATAAAGTCATTTAACCATCAGTTCTGGCCTTCTCAACATTGACTGGATGCTACAGTCAGAGCTTGACCGCCGCCACATGCTGCACAACGTGGGCTCAAGGTTCCCGTGGTAATACCCGCGACGTCCAGAAGAGGGCAGAAGTTGGTCAGAAATAAAACGGTTCAAAGAAAGGAGCTCAAAATGGAAGGTGAACAAGCTGCATCAGTAAGTCAAATGGACATAAATGAACAGATCAGCATGTCAGATATGCCAAGACGTTCTGAAAGAGCTAAAATACAAACAGAGAAGATGATAATATATCAAAAGGAAGAAATGAGTAAAAAGGAAAAAAAGCTATTAACTCTTTATGAACAATAGAAAATGCAGGTACATGAAACAAGAGAAAAGTTAAAGTCCGATATCACTGAAAGGGAGATGGCAGAACTTGCAGACATGTTAGAACTAAAAAGAGATGATGTCCTAAAGCTGTTCTCAGAAATAAGAAATCAAATGGCACCTTCAGCTGATATAAGGAGAAAGACTGATGCATGTGATGCAGTTACTCATGACATTGTGAGAATAATTCTGGAAAGAATAAGTGGAGTCGATGGAGAGTTTGATGCAGAGCGTGAAAGAATTCGTTTACGTGGACTTTTAGAGCACGACTACACTCTGTCCACATATGGATCAGCCACAGCATCAAATCACAGTCAGCAGTCCTCAGCTTCACACCTCACTGTAAAACGAGCCGATGCAGCGGCAGAATTGGCAGCAAAAGAGGCTGAGTATGAGTTCGCAAAGGAAGAACAAAGGCAAAGAGAAAGGACTGCAATTCAATCATCAGAGTTGGAACGTTTAAAAGCACAGAAGGATATGAAAGCAGCTCAAGCCAGGTTTGAAGCATATGACAGAGAGTTATCACAGGTGGGTGATGTACAGTCAATAAAAGGCGAACAGGTGAGCCCAAAATTCACACCCAAACCTCCCATACCAGCACCCACTTTCATTCCTGAGCAAACAGCCCCCCCTAGTGTCACTCAACTCGCACAAGCAGTTCAAGACAGCATAAAAATGAACAGACTTCCTACACCAGAGCCAGCAGTGTTTAGTGGTGAACCAATAGGGTTTATTGAATGGAAATCTACTTTATATCACTGATTGAACAAAGCGGCATCTCAGCAGCAGATAAACTGTACTATTTGAAACGATATGTAACTGGCCCAGCTCACAAATGCCTTGAAGGAACTTTCTTTAGAAACGATGAAGAGGCATATAATGATGCTTGGAACAAACTAAACCAAAGATACGGTCAGCCATTCGTGATACAGAAGGCATTTAGAGAAAAGCTTTCAAACTGGCCAAAGGTGCAGCCTAGAGATGCTGAAGGATTAAGGACCTTTGCAGATTTCATAAATGCATGCATGCTCGCTATGCCACATGTAAAAGGATTACAAATACTCAACGACTGCGAAGAAAATCAAAAACTGTTGCACAAGCTACCGGACTGGATAAACGCAAGATGGAACAGGCAGGTTACAAAGACTTTAATGGAAGGTGGTGAGTTTCCAATCTTCAGTGATTTTGCATCCTTCTTCTCATTAGAAGCTGAAGTCGCTTGCAACCCAGTCACCTCCATTCACGCACTTCGCGGCACTGAAACAAACAGTGTTAAAAGGAACACAAAGGAAATCAAAAGGAACAAGACAACTGTATTTAACACAAACACCACTGAACAAAGTGGCAGATGGACAATAACAAAAACATCTAACTGCTCTCCTTGCACATTATGCCAGGACACTCATCAGCTCCACAAGTGCCCAGACCTCTTGAAAATGCCTCTAGAAAACAGAAACATGTGAAAGACAATAAACTTTGTTATGGTTGTTTAAAACAAGGACACAGTGCTAAGGACTGCAGACGCCACCTCACGTGAAACCTGCACAAAGAGACACCCAACCTGTCTTCACGATGAGAACTACAGTAACATTCAACAAAGAGAAACACACGTGAGTACACATAACGCAACTCAAAGTAACTCACCTGAAACAGCAACAGCCATGTCACTTAATGTTGCCAGATTTGAGCAGACAGTCAGCACCTCAATGATAGTTCCAGTGTGGCTGTCAACTGCTACCAATCCACACAAAGAAAAATTGGTCTATGCGTTATTAGACACGCAGAGCAACACTGTCTTCATTGATCAAGATGTGACACATGAACTGCAGGCAAATGTTTGTCCAGTAAAGCTGAAACTGACTACTATGATGGGTAAAAATGCAGTTGTAAGCAGTGGAAAGGTATCTGATCTCTTGGTGAGAGGTTATAACTCAGCCACAGTCATAAAGCTCCCCACTTCATACACAAAGGACTACATACCTGCCAACAGAGAACACATACCAACATGTGAAATAGCAAAACTGTGAAGTCACTTGCTGCCTATTGTAGATGAGGTCCCCCCACTCCTCAGTTGTGAAGTAAGTCTCCTCATTGGTTATACTTGTCCTAGAGCTCTCGCACCCAAACAAGTAATCTTAGGCAAAGAAAATGAGCCCTATGCCATTCAAACTGACTTAGGATGGAGCATAGTTGGCAACTCGGTACCTTGCAATGAAACAGACATGGCAAGCAATCTCTGTCATCGAGTGACCATTAAGGAAATCCCTCCCTCCACTCCAGCAGATGCAATACGTGCTTTGGAAAGAGATTTTAAAGAGACTGAAAGAAATGAAAAAACTGTGTCACAAGAAGATTTAGTGTTCCTCCAGAAACTTGAGCAAGGCATAACACAAACTGAAAATGGACATTATAAAATGCCATTGCCGTTTAAAGGAATGCCACAAATGCCAGATAACAGACAACTCGCTAAAAACGGACTCAAACGTTTAGCCAAAGAGATCAGCCTTGCATATCCTGTAGGCTCACAGTTCATAACCAGAGACTTCTATGTAGATGACGGAGTCACCAGCGCAGAGACGGTAAACAACGCTACTGAACTGGTGAAGGAAGCACGTGAACTATGTGCAAAAGGTGGACTAAAGTTACACAAGTTTGTGTCCAACAACACTGACGTTCTAAACAGTATTCCAACGTCAGAGCATGCAACAAATACTAAAACAAAGGACTTAACATTTGGTGAAACACAAACAGAAAGAGCACTTGGCATTTATTGGAATGTGGAGAAAGACTGCTTTACATTCAACATCACGCTGAAAGACCAACCACGCATGGCATCTTGTCCACAGTCGCAGCAATATACGACCCCCTTGGATTCATTGCTCCCTATGTGCTCAATGGCAAAGGAATTCTCCAAGAGATGTGCCGTCAAGGAACGGATTGGGATGACCCACTACCTGAGCTTCTTAGGCCACGGTGGGAGTGCTGGAAAGGAGATCTACACAATCTGAAAAAACTACAAATAAACAGATGTTATGTTCCTGCAGATTTTAGAGATGTAGTGAAAAGAGAAATACATCACTTTTCTGATGCAAGCACCACAGGATATGGACAATGTTCTTATCTCAGACTCATAAACAAAAACAAAGACGTTCACTGTACCTTCATCATGGGCAAAGCATGTGTCTCTCCCACAAAGGTCACCACAATCCCAAGGTTAGAACTTACCGCAGCCGCAGTGTCAGTCGCCGTGAGCAACATACTAAAACAGGAACTGCTCTATAACAGCGTTGAGGAGTTCTTTTGGACAGACTCAAAGGTCACTTTAGGATACATAAATAACGAAGCGAGATGCTTTCACACGTTTGTTGCTAATAGAGTGCAGAAAATCCACAACAGTACCACTCCACAACAATGGTTTTATGTGCCTACCAGCGAAAACCCTGCAGACATGGCATCCAGGGGTATATCAGTAAATGAACTGCTTTCATCCAACTGGCTCACAGGCCCTCAGTTCCTGTGGGAAAAGGAGATACGGCTTCCCACAAAAGAGACTATTGAATTTCCAGTAGGAGACCCAGAGGTGAGAAAAGTGCAGACACTAAGCACACAAACTGTTGAACATACAAGTCTTAGTGACCGCCTCACAAAGTTCCCATCCTGGTCCCGTGCAGTCAGCGCAGTAGCATGTCTTAGACATTATCTGCTCAAAAACAAATCAAAGCCACTTATTACTGTAACTGAAAGATAAAATGCAGAAACTGTGATTATCAAAGATTTACAAAGACAAGCACATCAAAACGAAATAGAAACATTAAGCAAACGCAAACAACTACCAAAGAACAACAAAATGCACAACTTGGATGCTTTCTTGGACAAGGACAATGTGCTCAAGGTGGGAGGAAGGCTAAGGCACTCATCTCTTCCCAACTCATTCAAACATCCAACAATCATTCCCAGAGAACATCATGGTCAGACAAAGATGGCACACGCCAAAAAGGAACATGCAAACAGGAGACATAGTAATGGACAAAGATGAATCGCAACCGCGACCTCAGTGGAAACTTGGACGAATCTTGGACACTGCAAAAGACACAGATGGACTTGTCAGAAAGGTCAAAATCGCTTTTGCAGACAGAAATCTTACCAAAAAGGGTCAGCTGTAGAGAGGTGTAGAGACTGGGTTAATCATCTCATCCTGGATGCAGAGGGTAAACAGAGAAGGACAATAGCTACGGAGATCATGGTGAGATAGCAGGAAGAAGGAGTCGGGGGGGAGAAAGGATGAATGTATTGTGATGTGAGATGTCCTGCAGATGTGAGATGAGCGGCTGGTATAAAAGGAGAACCCATGGTGTATTGAGACATGTTTTTTCTGTGTATGACTGATGAGAGAGTAAATAAAGTTGTCTGCTACATGAATCAGTCTCGTTATTTGCACTCTCCACACTGGTGACCCTTTGATGAATTATGGAACACGAGGCAAGAACCCCGGAGTCAGCCCGGACGGGAAGCCCCAGCGACGCGGCAAGCATCCCAGAGACGGCCCGGACAGGAATCCCCAGCAATGTGTGCGCTGTTTCGGTCAAACTACCGGACTTTTGGCTGCACAACCCGCGCTCTTGGTTCCACCACACCGAGGCTCAGTTCGCCCTCCGAGAAATAACGGCAGACGACACCAAGTATTACTATGTGGTCGCAGCGCTGGACGCTCGCACGTCTCAGCAGGTAGCGAGCCTGCTCCAACAGCTTTCAGCCCATGACAAATACGGGGCTCTCAAGGCTGCGCTGACCTGGCGCTACACGCTGTCAGACCGTGAGAGAGCAGAGAGGCTGCTGAGGCGCTCTGGGTTAGGAGATGGTTCGGCGGTCGAACTGATGGAGAAGATGTTGGCATTAATGGGCACGGACAACGGGCATTTTCTGTTTGCTCACCTTTTCCTCCGGAACCTCCCAACAGAGGCGAGAGCGGTTCTGGCCAATTCGCCGTTGCTGGCCGCGCGTGACTACCGTGCGCTAGCCCAGGAGGCACATTGGATCATCCTCACCACCAGAGCCCTCACAGTGAACGCAGCAGCATTGGAACCCAACGAGACGACCAGCGGAGGTGAGGAGCGACCGACGGTAGCGACAGCGGGGGCCAGGAAGCACCAGAGAGACACGATCTGCTTCTACCACCGCCGCTTCAGAGAGAACGCATGCATATGTGTGCCACCGTGCCAATTCCAGCACTCAGGAAATGTCAAGGCCGTCAGTCGGTAGCAGTTGTGACCACCGGTGAAGAGAACAAGCTGCTCTACGTGACGGACTCACGCTCGGGGAGACGCTTCCTCATAGATACCGGAGCCCAGAAGAGCATCATCCTGCCGTCCTACGCCGACCGGCTAGCAGGACCTAGCGGCCCCGGGCTGGTAGCAGTAAACAGCTCGGGCAATAAGACTTTTGGTGAGAGAACACTGACTTTATCCCTACACGGCCGTATGTACGAGTGGACTTTTGTCATAGCGGCATTGAGTTTCCCAATCCTGGGAGCTGATTTTCTGTGTGCACATGGGTTACTAGTCAATGTTGCTAACAGGTGCCTGGTTAATGCACTGTGTTTAGATTCTCTCCCTTGTATAGCTCGAGGGGCCGGGCCAATAACACAAGCCAGCGTCACAGCTCCAGGCGGTAAGTTCCACACACTGCTCACTCAGTTCCCAGCACTCACGGTCCCGACGTTTTCGGCGGCCATCGCTAAACACAGGGTGGAACACTTAATCACCACCACCGGGCCGCCCGTTTTCGCACGGCCTCGGCACTTGGACGCAGCTAAACTGGCCATAGCGCGCGAGGAGTTTGCCAACCTGGAAAGGTTGGGCATCATCAGGTGATCGAACAGCCCATGGGCATCCCCACTACACATGGTCCCTAAGGCCGAGGGATCGTGGCGACCGTGCGGAGATTTCCGCAGAATGAATAACGCCACAGCGCACGACTGCTACCCGATTCCCCATATTCAGGATTTTTCCGTTCACCTCGCCAGAGCACGCATTTTTTCTAAAATAGACCTGGTCCGCGGTTACCACCAGGTCCCAGTGCGCGTGGAGGACATACCCAAAACAGCGGTAATAACTCCGTTTGGCTTGTTTGAGTTTTTACGCATGCCGTTCGGATTAAAAGGAGTGGCACGGACATTCCAACACATGATGGATGCGGTGTTGCGCGATCTCCCGTTTGTGTTCGTGTACCTGGATGGCCAGTGTGTCCAAGGACGAACACGTATCCCACCTCAGGACGGTTTTCTGGAGGTTGGAGGAGCACGAGTTAATAATCAACCCGGCAAAATGCCAGTTCGGCGTGACGGGGATTGATTTTTTGGTGCACCGCGTCTCACTGGAGAGAGCGATACCCTTGCCCGACAAAGTGCGCACCGTGACGAATTTTCCCCGGCCGCAGACGGTCAGGACGCTGCAAGAATTTTTGGGGATGGTTAACTTTTATAACCGGTTCCTCCCCCGCGCAGCTCAACTCATGCAGTCATTGTACGCCACGCTCAAGAAACGGAAACCCGCGGATAGAGTCGAATGGACTCCGGAGCGAGAGCAGACGTTCTCTGAGGTTAAAACAGCCCTGGCAAATGCCGCACTGTTGGTGCACCCAGACCCAGCGGCCCGGATAGCGCTCACTACCTACTCCTCGGACGTGGCCATGGGGCCGTCGTGGAGCAACGTGTCGCCGGTTCTTGGCAGCCGCTCGCTTTTTTCAGCAGGGCTTTGCACGACAGTGAGCGTAAATACGTCCAACAGAGAGTTGCTGGCTCTCCACCTGGCCATACGCCACTTCCAGTTCTGGCTGGAAGGGCTGGCAGCAGAGACAGCTGGCCGCGATCTTGGAGTTTACAACCGATATTCAACATGTGTCGGGTAAGGAAGCTAACAACGGCGCGGGAGCTGTGGGAAGCGACACAGGTGCGTTGCTGGCGGCTATGAGTTCAATGAGAGCGGACTTTTCCTCTAGATTTGATGGGATTATGGCAGCGTTGGAAGGAATGAGAAAGGAATTGGGTGACTGTGTGGAACGAATGGCGCAGATGGAGCTTCGTATTTCCAGTGCTGAAGATGAAGTCAATTGTCTCCAATTAAAGGTGCGCACTTTGGAAAAAAAAATAAATGTCTGGAAGAAAACATTCTGGATTTGGAATCCCGGTCGAGACAGAACAACTTGAGGCTGGTGGGTCTACCGGAAGAATCCGAAGGTCGGGACCCATGTTCCTTTCTGGAAAAGTGGATTCCGGAGGCGCTGGGCAGTGCGGAGCTGCGGCCGGCGGTGGTTTTGGAGGGCGCGCATCGTATTGGCCCACGGAGAGATAAGGGACCACCGAGGACCTTAATTATGAAGTTTGTCAGCAACAGAGACAGGATGAAGATCTTCAACGCAGCACGAGCTAAAGGAGAGATTAAACACCAGGATCAGCAGGTGCGGTTCTACCCAGATTGGGCCACAGGAATCCAACAATTGAGGAAGCAGTATGATCCCGTACGTAAGGAGCTGCACAACCTTGGGATTCGTCATGGTGTAATCTATCCTGCGAGACTGCTGACCACGTATAAGATAAGATAAGCCTTTATTAGTCCCACAACGGGGAAATTCCAGGATTGCAACAGCACAGGGATAGCAACACTCAGAGCAACAATCAGAAGGCAAGAAAAAAACAAGCAAGCAAGAGCAGCTAATATACATATGTACATATTACTATAAAATATATATATATACACACACACACACAGACACACAGTGCAGAGCATTGTAGCTGGATGGAATAAATATATGAATATATGAACACACAGTGCAGAGCATTGTAGCTAGATGGAATAAATATGTAAATATATAAACACCCACAGTATGGAGCATTGCAGCTAGGTGGAATAAATATGCAAGTATATAAACACACACAGTGCGGAGCAATGTAGCTAGATGGAATAATATGTAGATATATAAAAACACAGTGCGGAGCATTGTAGCTAGATGGAATAAATATATAGGTATGGGGGCAGAACCCACATCTTCAAGACCCCAGAGGAGGCGCAGGAGTTTATCAAGAAGATCCAAGAAGAAGAGACTGGTGGGAGCTAAGCATGAACAAAATATAAGGTAGAATAATTAAGCATTTGCACAGGCATCTGACTGACTTGAAGCAAATAGCAAGTTTACAAAATATAGATTGCATTATATAATTAAAAAAACACAAACAAAAAAAAAAACTATGATGTACAAAGTTGCTAAAAATTTTGGAGTTAAGTTGGAAAACTACAGAGGAGAGTTAATGTTACGTCATTAAAAGCAGTAGAGTTAGGGTGATTGGGAGGATGAAGAAGGAGTGGCTTCGGCTGATCCTCATGGATGTGGAGCGGTCGATGGCTATATCGGGAGACGGAATTTTTCTTTTGATTTTGGGGGGTTTGCCACAAGTGTGGGAAGGGGAAATTTGTTTGTGTGTAGTTTGTAGGATGAATGTTCAACCACTCATGTTTTTGCTTCTCTGTATGAGCATGTTTACACTGCAAGGTAATCCTAAACTCTCTATTGATCATAAACCAAAGCGTTAATCTTAATTTAACTTCATGGAATTGCAGAGGTCTACAAAAGTTAAAAAAACTTAAACAAGTTATGAATAAAATAAAAGACATGGGTTCAAAAATTGTGTTTTTACAAGAAACTCATCTAATAGAGGAGGATGTAAAAAGAATTAGGAGTAGATGGCAAGGAAATGTTTTCACCTCATCATTTTCATCCCGAGCCAGGGGAGTTATGACTCTCATACATAAATCAGTCCCTTTTCAGGTGAAAAATGTAATTGGAGACAAATTTGGAAGATATGTAATCATTCAAGGATCTTTGCTATTAGAAAATATAAATTTGGTGAACCTATATGGTCCCAATATAGATGATCAAAAGTTCTTTGCTAATTTATTTCTTATCTTATCATCACTTACAGGGCAACATATAATAGCAGGGGATTTTAATTGTACATTGAATCCCGGTATAGATAGATCAACAGGACTGGACTGTACGCACAATGGATGTAGGATGATCATTAATCATTTTATGAAAGAATTGAGATTGCTAGATATATGGAGAGAAATGAAACCACAAGTCAAAGCCTACTCTTGTTATTCCAGTACCTACAAGACATTCTCACGTATTGATTATTTTTTGATTTCCACAGAATTAAGGTCCAAGATTCAAAACTGCTTTTATGATAACATCGTGATCTCTGATCATGCACCCTGCTGTATAGTATATGTAGATAAGAAATTGACAAAGGAATCAGGTAGATGGCAATTTCAGCATAAATGGCTTCAGGATGAGGAATTTGTTAAGTACATAGAAAAACAGATAGAGGAGTTCTTTGATATCAATACTACACAAACATCAGCATGTGTAAAGTGGGAGGCTTTCAAAGCTTTTATTAGGGGACATATTATTAGTTATACAGGTTCAAAATCTAAGAAGACTCGAGAGGAGAGAGTCCAATTGGAACATAAAATAAAAAATCTTCAGGAAAAAGTGTATGCAGGAAGTGATCCAAGGTTGGAGAATGAATTACTGACTCTGAGAGCTGAATACAACAAAAAATCAGCGAATAGAGCTGCCTCGAGTCTTCTAAGATTGAAACAATCTTTTTATGAACAAGGTGAAAAATCAGGAAAATTATTGGCATGGCAGATTAAACAATTAGAAATTAAAACACCAATTACCAGTATTATAAGTAACGGACAGGTAGTTATAGATCCTTTAGAAATTAACAGAGCCTTTAGAGATTACTATGAAAAATTATATGATACCAAAAATGAATCTGATTTAACAAAACTAAATGGGTTTTTGAACGAACTATCTATACCGTGTATTCCAAATGAAAACAGGGAGATATTGGAGTCTAAAATTAGTCAAGAAGAAGTTGGGCTAGCCATTGATAATATGAAATCAGGAAAAAGTGCAGGACCAGATGGTCTTCCAGTTGACCTTTATAAAAAATTTAAGAATAAATTAATAAAACCTTTTTTGGAAATGGTTTTAGAAGCATTTCAAAATAATAATTTACCATCATACATGAATAATGCCTTAATTATACTGTTGCCAAAACCAGGTAAGCCCTCTAATAAATGTGAAAATATGAGACCAATAAGCCTATTAAATGCCGACCTTAAGATAATCTGTAAAATTTTAGCCAGACGAATACAAGAAATTTTACCAAATATTATTAATCGAGATCAGAATGGCTTTATAAAGGGAAGACAAGGCTTCCATAATGTAAGAAGACTATTTAATATTATTTATTTTAATAAAGAAGCACCGGATACAGCTCTCCTATCATTGGACGCCGAAAAGGTCTTTGATAGAGTCGAATGGCCCTTTCTTTTTGAAGTCTTACAAAGGTTTGGACTTGGAAATAATTTCATAAAATGGGTTCAGATAATATACAATAATGCTACAGCAGAAATCCTAACAAATAACAATATTTCAAAATCAATAAAAATCAATAGAGGATGTTGACAAGGCTGTCCACTTTCACCTTTACTGTTTACTATGGCAATTGAACCTTTAGCGATAGCGATACGTTTACATTCACAAATATATGGAATTAAAGTTGGACCAACAGAACATAAAATCTCCCTGTAGGCCGATGACATAATTTTGTTTATGTCGAATCTAAAAAAATCAATTCCGACCTTGTTGAATTTAATAAAGAATTTTGGGGAAATATCAGGATATAAAATAAATAAAACTAAATCTTCAATATTAATGCTAAATGAGGCCCAGAGAAATTACCCAGCCCCTGAGGTAAATCAATTCAACGTTGTAAATCAGTTTAAATATTTAGGAATCCAAATTATGCCTAAGCTAGAATCAGTCGCCAGTGTCAACTATGAAGCCTTAATGACAGATATCAATGTCAATTCAGAGATGGATGTCACTACCAATGTCGATGATCGGGAGAATCAATATACTTAAAAGTAATATTTTACCTAAAATACTTTATTTATTTCAATACATTCCCTTACCACCACCTTTAGATTTATTCTCAAGAATTAAAAAAAAGTTAGTGGAATTTATATGGAACAACAGGAGGGCTAGATTACGTCTGTCTTTATTATATTTACCATTTGATCGTGGAGGTCTGAAACGTCCAAATTTTATGTTGTATTATTGGTCGGCACAACTGAGGTCTATGACATATTATTTTTCATCAAATGATCTCCCTCACTGGACTGAAATGGAATCATACAATTTACCTTTACCTCTTCCCATATTCATATACTCAGATTCGGCAAAAAAATTACAAAAACAAGTTAAAAATCCATTTGTAAAGCATATGATCAAAATATGGTGTGAAGCTAAAAATTATTTAAAAGAACCACAGTTATTGTCACAATTTAGCCTAATATGGGGTAATCAATATTTTAAACCAGGAAGAGCGGACGCTGTATTTAAAGTATGGAATTTAAAAGGGATTCAAAAGATTCAAGATTTATATTTGCCATGTGCAGATAACATAATGTCTTTTGAAGAGCTGAGGATCAAATTTAATCTTAATAGAACACATTTTTTTAAATCAATCAATCAAAGACTTTATTCCAGACTCAAGGTCCATCAAGAGAAGAGTAAACAAGTAAAGTAAAAAACAAGACAGTTGAAACAATCAAAAAGTTACAAGAAACACTAAGACATAACTGCTTAAAGAAGTACAAAGACAGTACAGACTTTAAAAAGACTTAAACAGACTACTGTACCAGTGCCTTCTAAACTGTGACTGACAGCGAATAGAACTGAGCTTAATGCTAGACATGACTTGAATGATTTCATTTCTAGATACATCAAGCCGACAGATGAATTTATACATAAAATTCCTTATTACTGCATGCAGAGTATTTACACGTGATGAGACAAATAACTCGGAAGCACTGCACCATCGAGGCTTTTTAAGTAAAATTCTTAAGGCATCATTGTAGGCAACCTGTAATTTCTGCATACTTAGTTTCCTATAATTTATCCATAAATGAGCAGTGTATAAAGGTGTACAATAGGTTTTAAAAAGAACCAGTTTCACCTCATCTGAACAAAAACCAAATCTGCGTGCAAGAGTATTTGCTTGCATGTAGATTTTGCAGCGTTGTCTGAAAATATCATCATCATCAGTCATTCTATCATTAATAACATGTCCCAGATATTTAATTTTATCCCTGACAATTAATTCCCTGCCTGCCAATTCAAAGACAGGGAATTTCATTAACAAATCTTCTTTAGTACGGCAGATCAGCACACAACTCTTATTTGTATTATATTTTATGTCATTTTCTTCTCCATAAGCAGTACACACTCTTAATAACTCCTGAAGACCAGCACTACTTGGACTGAGAATAACTAGATCATCAGCATACATAAAATGATTCACTAACTTATTCCCTATTAAACACCCAGTTTTACAGGCATTCAATTGCTTTGACAACTCCTCCATGTAAAGATTAAATAGAATAGGGGACAATATACTGCCCTGTCTGGCACCACTGCTCACACCAAATGGTGATGAATGACTCTTCCCCCATTTCACCAGCATCTTCTGATGTGCGGACCAGTAAATCAGGATACGTACTAAGTACTTGGGCACCCCCCTGTCAATCATTTTCCTAAACAGTATCCTGTGATTAACACGATCAAACGCCTTGGAGGCGTCAATAAAGCACAGAAAAACTGAAGAATTTTGATTTCTGTACTTATTTATAATTTCTTTTAAGGCATATATGCACAGATCTGTTCCATGATGGGGTTTGAATCCAAATTGATGATCAGTAGATTTGATGAATACATTTAATTTTTCAAACATGATTTTTTCCAGTACTTTAGATATTATATTGGCTAAAGCTATAGGTCTGTAATTATCCAGGCTACACAGCTTGCCAGCTTTATCTTTAATGACTGGTACCAACACAACAGACAAGAATGATTCTGGTAACATCCCATGAATCATGAAGCTGGTGAAACAGATTGCAAGAAGAGGAGCAATTCTTGAGCTAGCGTATTTAAGATGCTCAGCAGAAATACAGTCTAAACCACTCGCTTTGTTATCTGATAGCTCTCTAATGGCTTTGATCACTGCATGAGTGTCAATCAGGAGCGAATCGTCCCTTTCTACTTTCCCTACCTTGTAAGTTTCATCCTTAGTTGAATTAAATAATGAGTAAAAGTGTTGCCGCCAAAGATCCACAATATTTTCTGTACCTGAAATGCCTTCAAAAGTACAGGGCAAAGGCGTTTTACTGTTACTAATCCGTCTAAGCTCCTTCCAAAATTCTGTGACATTCTTATCTAACAATTTCTTGGCCAGGGAATTACTTCTCATAAGCTGCTCATTTTTAGAAATATGACGAATAGCATACTTAAACTTTGCATTTGTACATTTCTTCATCTCAAATTCTGGCCCTTGTCTGGGTCTCCCAGCCACCACCCAGGCTTTATATGCTTCCCGAGCTTCAGAATAAGGCACAGCTACGGCCTCATTCCAGCCAGGTCTAACCTTATGTGTTTTACGTATTTTCTTATAATAAGGCTTGCTGTCCTTATACAGGGAGTTAACTATAGCATTGTACAGACTACAAAGGTCTTTCTTATGTTCAACAATGCTACAGTTCACATCGCTGCACATTACAGCGAATGTGCTATTTGATAATTACAAATATCTTCAACTTAGAAACTTTATTCGATCAAATCAAAATAAAGCTCTCACTCGACCTATTTATTCATCCTTGGAAAAAATGTTGATGAAAGATAGTAAAAGAAAGGGTATTATTTCAGAGTTTTATAACTCATTGACACTATCCTCAAGTGAAAATTCACAGAAAAGATTAAACTACTGGAAAGAAGATCTGCAAATTGAAATTTCAGAGGAACAATGGGAATTGGCTTGTACAGAAGCCCAAACCAAATCAATAAATGTACGTCTTAAATTGATACATTTCAAATGGTTAATGCGGATGTATGTTACACCAGAGGAGTTAAATAGATATAACAAAAATATACCAGATACATGCACAAAATGCATGGAAAGTAAAGGAACCCTATTTCATTGTTTATGGGAATGTAGAATAATTAGAATGTTTTGGGAAGAGGTGAGGGTAACAATTGAAAAAATAATTTCAAAACAAATCATATTGAATCCTAAACTGTTTTTGTTGGGTCTGTATCCAGAAAAGCATAACTTTAATAAAAGTGAAAGAACATTCATAGACCTCAGTTTGCTTAATGCCAAAAAATGTATTGCACTATTATGGAGAAAGACTCATAGACCAGATGTGACTCAGTGGTTAAGACAGATGTTAACAAACCTTCCATTAGAAAGAATAACATATATACTGAAATCAAAGGAAATTGTGTTTGAGAATATATGGAGACCTTTTATTGATCATGTAAAAAATTTAAACATAACTCTTGAAGAAGAAGGTGAATGATGTGTGTGGACCTTATAAATTCCAAACTGGTGAACATAATATGTATACTTATGTAATGGATTGTCTAGACTAAACAGAGGAGCATTGTTGAAGACTTGATTTTGTTGGTGGTTGTTGGTGTTTTTAGTGCATTTTTTTTTTGTAGTACTTTAGTGTTAGTGTTTGATTGTTTGTGTCATGTTTGTTTAAAAAAAAAAAAAAGGTTCAATAAAGATATTGTGGAAAAAAACATGTGTCAGGTAAACTGAATGTGGTGGCGGACTGCCTCTCGCGCACAGTAGTGGCCCCAGTCTGCGTGGGGATAGATTATACAGCCATGGCCGCAGAGCAGATTAGCGATACGGATGTGTGCGCGCTCCAGTCTGGACCAACAGGGTTAAGGCTGGAGAGCAGAGTACTGCAAGACGGCAAGCACCCCCTAATCTGTGACGTCTCCACAGGACGCCCGCGCCCGGTGGTCCCAGTCGCGTGGTGCCTCCGCGTGTTTGAGTCAGTTCATGCTCTGGCGCACCCAGGAGTGCGCGCGTCGGTCAAAATGGTGGGAGCAAAGTTCATGTGGCCAGGCCTGCGCAAACAAGTGAAAGAGTGGGCTGCAGCCTGCGTAGCGTGCCAACGAGCCAAAGTACACAGACACACGAAGGCTCCTTTGGAGCCGTTTCGTATACCGGCTAAATGGTTTGACCATGTTCACGTGGACCTCGTGGGCCCCCTCCCACCATCGCAGGGGTGCACACACCTTCTGACAGTGGTGGACCGCACCACACGCTGGCCACAAGCAGTCCCGCTGGCGGCAACCACGTCTGCGGACGTGGCGCGCGCTTTTTTGGCGACATGGGTGGCGCGTTTTGGAATCCCGTCGGACATCACGTCCGATAGGGGCCCTCAGTTTGTTTCCGACCTCTGGTCCGCGATGGCCTGCAGCCTGGGTGTTGCAATTCATTGCACAACCGCATACAACCCGCAGGCCAACGGGTTATGTGAGCGTTTTCACAGGTCACCGAAAGCAGCACTCAGGGCTTCGCTGACGGATGCAAATTGGGTAGACCGGTTGCCGTGGGTTTTATTGGGGTTGCATTCCACACCAAAAGAGGATTTGAAGGCTTCCCCGGCAGAGCTTGTTTT
This sequence comes from Pholidichthys leucotaenia, assembly GCA_020510985.1. NCBI lineage: Eukaryota > Metazoa > Chordata > Actinopteri > Cichliformes > Pholidichthyidae > Pholidichthys > Pholidichthys leucotaenia. The sequence goes on from CM035840.1 coordinate 463,394,313, forward strand.
TTCTCAGCCACTGCAGCTGCCCGAGGAATTTTTGCCAGATAATCCCGTGCTGGACAGCTGCCCGTCTCAGCGCTTGCAGCATAGCGCAGACACAGGCACGCTGCCCGGCCCGGCCCGCCATTTTTTTTCCACATGCTTTTGTTCCAAAAACTTTGAAGAACGCGGCGTTCGTGTTTGTCAGGCATGATGCCCACCGCCCTCCATTGCGCCCACCCTACAATGGCCCGTTCAGAGTGCTGGAAACAGGGGACAAACATTTTTTGTTAGACTTGGGGGGTCGTCGGAAGAAAATATGCATAGACAGACTTAAGCCCACCTTTGTAGTGACGGACGAGCAAGTGATGTTGGCTCGGGCCCCTCGGCATGGAAGACCCCCACTGAGAACTCACCAGGTAAATGATTCATCAGGGCAGCCACACGGGCAAGTCGAATTCCCCCCCCCCCCCTTGCCATGGCTCACCCGCAGACAGACACACCCCCAGGAGCCCCTCGCCGGCACAGCAGCGCCACGGAGGTGGTAAACCCCCATTACAGCAGATATGGGAGGAGACTGAAGCCAAAAGGACGTGAGGACTGTGTTCTGGCCCCGGATTATGAGCTGCATTTTGGTGTGCAATAACTGAGTCTGACGCATCTTTAATGTCCTTGCTTTCGACTTTAATGCATCAAACACCGTAAAGACTGAAACATATCAAACACAAGAAATATTATTTCAGCTGTGGACACAAAATTCTAGTATTGCAGAAATTAAATCATACTGCATACACACAAATGTAAACATTTATGATCTCAAATTGATAGATTTTTTAGGTTTACTGAGTTGTTGCAAGAAAGCTACCAGCAAAAATTATGCAGCATTTACTGTAAACAAATACAACAGATTATCAAATCCACATTTAAAATTGTATGGCTTGTGCACATCAGATTTTCATATTAGAAACACACACAAAAAGTTTCTATTCTTTGGACATGTGCATATTCAAACAACCATCATTAAACTTCAACAGAGTTAAACATTTCACTAACCACTTTGCCGGGTTGCAGCCTTCCGAGGGCAGAAATTCCTTGCAGGCTCTCACATTTTGTCTGCAATTAATAGCCCGGAATAAATACCTTGTAAATTGGTATTTCAGCTAATTTAAAGTCAAGATGTCAATTCAAAAACATAACAATAAAATTGACTGGAACTAGGCATCTAGTAAATAATGAAGGATTGCCAGATTTGCACTTCTAGAAACTACCAAGGCCATGCAGGCCGGGAATTGTAGCAGTGACTGACCAGAATAATACTGCATTCACTTCAAGTCAAAAATACATCCCTATTCACAAAATGAAGCTTCAAAAATTACCTTTTCACAACTATTACAGTTTTTTGCACATGCATGGAGACTAGGTGAAGGGTTACATAGGCATGGATTACCACTGACAGTCACATGGTCTAGTCACACTTCAACAAACTTCAAAAATATCATCATCTCTCAAACAACCTACAGAATATTGGGTAGATAATTGGATATGAGGGATTATTTCATCATTATGACAGTTTCACCCTACCTGGGCTGAGGTAAGCAGCTGGATGGCTTGGATTTTGTTTTAGCCAGCCATGCTCAATCCGTCTGTTGCCATATTCTGCTGGGCAGGAAGTCTCAAAATCGTCTACTTCCTGTTGTGAATAATACTTATACCTCATGTATTTTTGATGACAAATTATTTCAATAATTTTTAAATCTCAAACGACAAATTTCCAAACCTAGGTTTTAAAAAAATATGGAGGGAATAAATTAAAAAAAAAAGGTAGGGAGTTCCCAAGGGATTCCCCAGAGGTCAAAGGTCTTTTCCATGTTGGGGGTTCCCCCAGACACAAAGTAAACAACTTTGACTGGCACACAGAGCCAGGCTGTGAGTATATATACCTGCCAAAACAAATCTTTGGGAGGCATTGCTGTACAACCAAAGGTCAAATACTGGAAAGGATGTCACTGTTGACATATATAGCAGGGAAATTACAACAGTCACAAGAATTGCCATGTTTCTCACATGGATCAAACAAACACAGCTGCTGCCGTTACAGACTGGAACTCTGTCTGAGATTCGGGGGGGGGGGGCGGTGTAGAGGTTGGGTTAATCATCTCAGACTGGATGCAGAGGGTAAACAGAGAAGGACAATAGCTATGGAGATTATGGTGAGGTAGCAGGAAGAAGGAGTCGGGGGAGAAGGGATGAATGTATTGTGATGTGAGATGTCATGCAGATGTGAGATGAGCGGTTGGTATAAAAGGAGAGACCCTGGTGTATTGAGACATGCTTTTTCTGTGTATGACTGATGAGAGAGTGAATAAAGTCGTCTGCTACATGAATCAGTCCCGTTATTTACACTCTCCACACAGCGTGTGAATAAAATGTCTATAGTAGAACTCCCAGTTCATAAGTTAGTTCTGCTATTAGAAGATTAGGAAAAGTAAAAACAGATGTGTTCTGAAATGTTGAAAGTTGCAGTTATAACATGTTTACAAAGTCATTGTTTTTGTTAAATAATTTGAAGAAATTATTTGTGTTTTATATGTGTGACAGCAAATAATTTGGTGGGAGTGTAAAGGTAGACAAAGTAAGGTTAGCTCTATTTACATGTATAGTAATTATGGTGCAAAGATATGCTTTTATTTTGGTAATTTCCTCATGAGCGGAAGTCAGGTAACGGAAATCAATTTGACGGACAAAGGAAAGACGCAAAGAAAAGCGAGAAAGGGTTAAGAGAAAAATGAAGAAAAGACTACAGAAAAGGATAAAAACGGCAAAGATTTTAGCTTCAGTCGATAAGGGAACAAGGTTAGTGATTGTACAGAAAATGTTTATTGCAAAGTTGTAAATTAGTTATGCTAACAGAAAAGGTTACTAATGTATGAGCTATGTAACAGTTGAAACAGTTATATTGTGGAGTGTGTAAATGAAGAGGCAGATTCATGACAGACGATTTATTACAGACTCACATCTCACAAGCACAGAACAGACTGACTGGTTACAGCAAGCTCTCCTCTCTATAACCAAGTCACACTTCACAAGTTTCATGGCACTTCACCTCACACAGCATGATATTTACACCACACTGCATTCAACCCCCTCTGTCCTTCCTGGGCATTGTTCTCCCATGATTATTCCCTGTCTCTGTCTGAGGTGCTAAATAACCTGACTTCCCCAAGGTCCCAAACCACCCCCCCCCCCCCCAGCATCTAAGATAGAACATCAGTCCACACTCACTTTTGGCTTCCGTCTCCTCCCATATCTGCTGTAACTGGGGTTTACTGCCTCCATGGCGCTGCTGTGCCGGTGGGGGGCTGCTGGGAGTGTGCCTGACTGCGGGTGAGCCGTGGTGAGGAGGAGGGGGGGTTCGCTCTGTCCGTGTGGCTGCTCTGGTGAATCATTTCCCTGGGGAGTTCTCTGTGGGGGTCTTCCACGCCGAGGGGCCCTCGCCAACAGCACTTGCTCGTCTGCCACTACAAAGGCGGGTTTGAGTCTGTCTATGCCAATTTTCTCCTGTCTACCCCCCAAGTCTAGCACAAAATGCTTATCCCCTGTTTCCAACACTCTGAACGGTCCGTCATAGGGTGGGCGCAATGGAGGGCGGTGGGCGTCGTGTCTGACGAACACGAACTGCGCATTCTTCAAAGTTTTAGGCACGAAAGCACGCGGAAAACTGTGGTGGGCAGGGCCCGGCAGCGTGCCTGTGTTTGCACTACGCTGCAAAAGTTGAGACGGGCAGCTGCCCGGCACGGGATCATCTGGTAGAAATTCCCTGGGCAGCCGTAGGGGCTGCGCAAAAATGAGCTCTGCTGGGGAAGCTTCCAGATCCTCTTTTGGCACGGAGCGCAACCCCAATAACACCCACGGCAACCTGTCCACCCAATTTGCATCCGTCAGTGAAGCCCTGAGTGCTGTTTTCAGTGATCTATGAAAACGCTCGCATAACCCATTGGCCTGTGGGTTGTACGCGGTTGTGCGATGAATTGCAACACCCAGGCAGCAGGCCATCGCGGACCAGAGGTCGGAAACAAATTGAGGGCCCCTGTTGGACGTAATGGCTGACTGGACTCCAAAACACGCCACCCATGCTGTTAAAAAAGCGCGTGCTACGTCCGCGGAGGTGGTTGCCGCCAGCGGGACTGCTTCTGGCCAGTGCGTGGTGCGGTCCACCACTGTCAGGAGGTGCGTGCACCCCTGTGACGGCGGGAGGGGGCCCACAAGGTCCACGTGCACATGGTCGAACCTTTTAGCCGGTACCGGAAACGGCTCCAAAGGAGCCTTCGTGTGTCTGTGTACCTTGGCTCGTTGGCATGCCACGCAGGCTGCAGCCCGCTCTTTTACTTGTTTGCATAGACTTGGCCACACAAACTTCTCTCCCACCATTTTGACTGACGCGCGCACTCCTGGGTGCGCCAGAGTGTGAACCGACTCAAACACGCGGCGGCGCCACGCAACTGGGACCACTGGACGCGGGTGTCCCGTGGAGACATCGCAGATTGGGGGGGCCGCCATCTTGCAGCACCCTGCTCTCCAGCCTTAACCCTGTTGGTCCAGACTGGAGCGTGCGCACGTCTGCATTGCTAATCTGCTCCACGGCCATGGCTGCGTAATCTATCCCCAAGTAGACCGGGGCCACCACAGTGCGCAAGAGGCAGTCTGCCACCACATTCAGTTTACCCAACACATGCTGAATATCAGTAGTAAACTCTGAGATCGTGGCCAGCTGTCTCTGCTGCTGGCCCGACCACGGTTCTGAAACCTTGGCCATTGCGAACGTTAGTGGCTTGTGGTCTACGAACGCGGTGAAGCTGCGCCCTTCCAGCCAGAACTGGAAGTGGCGTATGGCCAGGTGGAGAGCCAGCAACTCTCTGTCAAACGCGCTGTATTTACGTTTGCTGTGGCGCAAAGTTCTGCTGAAAAAGGAGAGCGGCTGCCAAGCCCCAGCGACACGCTGCTCCACGACAGCCCCTATGGCCACGTCTGAAGCGTTGGTGGTGAGCGCTATCCGGGCCATCAGGTCCGGATGCGCCAGCAGTGCGGCGTTTGCCAGGACTGCTTTAACCTCCAAGAACGCCCGCTCTCGCTCCGGGGTCCATTCGACTCCATCCGCGGGTTTCTGTGTCTTGAGCGCGGCGTACAATGGTTGCATGAGCCGCGCCGCTCGGGGAAGGAAACGGTTGTAAAAATTCACCATCCCCAAAAATTCCTGCAGCGCCCTGACCATCTGAGGCTGGGGAAAATCTGCCACGGCGCGCACTTTATCGGGCAATGGGATCACTCCTTCCGGAGAGACGCAGTGCCCCCAAAAAATCAATCTCCGTCACGCCGAACTGGCATTTCGCCGGGTTGATTATCAACCCGTGCTCCTCCAACCTCCGGAAAACCATCCCGAGGTGGGTTTCGTGTTCGTCTTCGGACGTACTGGCTACCAGGATACCATCCAGGTAGACGAACATGAACGGGAGATCGCGCAGCACTACATCCATCATGCGCTGGAACGTCTGTGCTGCGCCTTTTAACCCGAATGGCATGCGCAGGAACTCGAATAAACCAAACGGAGTTATTACTGCTGTTTTGGTTATGTCCTCCGTGCGCACTGGGACCTGTTGGTAACCGCGGACCAGGTCTATTTTGGAAAAAACGCACGCTCCGGCGAGGCGAACAGAAAAATCCTGTATGTGGGGAATTGGGTAGCAGTCGTGTGCTGTGGCGTTTTTCAACCTGCGGAAATTGCCACACGGTCGCCACGATCCATCAGCCTTAGGGACCATGTGTAGCGGGGATGCCCATGGGCTGTTCGATCGCCTGATGATGCCCAACCTTTCCAGGTTGGCAAACTCCTCGCACGCTATGGCCAGTTTAGCTGCGTCCAAGCGCCGAGGTCTTGCAAAAACGGGCGGCCCGGTGGCGGTGATAAAGTGCTCCACCCCGTGCTTAGCGATGGCCGCCGAAAACGTTGGGACCGTGAGTGCTGGGAACTGAGTGAGCAGTGCGTGGAACTTACCGCCTGGAGCTGTGACGCTGGCTTGTGCTGTTGGCCGGGTCCCTCGAGCTATACAGGGGAGAGATTCAAAGGACAGTGCATTAACCAGGCGCCTGTTAGCAACATCCACAAGTAAACCATGCGCACACAGAAAATCAGCACCCAGGAGCGGGCAACACAGTGCTACTATAATAAAAGTCCACTCATACGAGCGGCCATGTAGGGATAAGGTCAGTGTTCTCTCACCGAACATCTTAATCTCCGAGCCGTTTACTGCCACCATTCCAGGGCCGCTAGGTCCTGCCAGCCAGTCAGTGTAGGACAGCAGGATGACGCTCTTCTGGGCTCCGGTGTCGACGAGGAAACGTCTCCCTGAGCGCGACTCCGTCAAGTAGAGCAGCTTGTTCTCTTCACCGGCGGTCGCAGCTGCTACCGACTGCTGGCCTTGGCATTTCCCGAGTGCTTGAACTGGCATGGTGGTGCGCATCTGCGCGCGTTCTCTCCGAAGCGGCGGTGGTAGAAGCAGAGCGTGTCTCTCTGGCGGTCCTTGGCCCCCGGTGCCGCTACCGTCGGTGGCTCCTCGCCTCCCCTGGTCGTCTCGCTGGGTTCCGCCGCCGCCGCATTGACTGTGATCGCCCTGGTGGTGAGGATGATCCTGTCTGCCTCCTGGGCTAGCGCATGGTAGTCACGCGCAGCCAGCAACGGCGAATTGGCCAGAACCGCTCTCGCCTCTGTTGGAAGGTTCCGGAGGAAAAGGTGGGCAAACAGAAAGTGCCTGTCATCTGTGCACATTAACGCCAGCATCTTCTCCATCAGGTCAACGGCCGACCCATCTCCTAACTTGGTCCGCGCCAGGAGCCTCTCCGCTGTCTCACATTCCGAGAGCGTGTAACGTCGGGTGAGCGCAGCCTTGAGTGCCTTGTATTTGTTGCGGGCTGGTGGCTGATCAAGCAGGCTCGCTACCTGCTGGGCTGTGCGGGAGTCCAGCGCTGCTACCACATGGTAGAACTTGGTGTCGTCTGCCGTTACTCCCTGGAGGGCGAACTGGGGCTCGGTGTGGTGGAACCAAGAGCGCGGGTTGTGCTGCCAGAAATCCGGTAGCTTGACTGAAACCGCACACGTGTGGCTGGGGGTTCCAGTCTGGGCTGTCTGTGGAATGGCTGCTGTGCCGCTGAGGCTTCCCGACTGGGCCGGCTCTGGGGTTCTTGCCTCGTGTTCCATAATACGTCTTGGGTCACCAGTGTGGAGTGTGTAAATGAAGAGGCAGATTCATGACAGACGATTTATTACAGACTCACATCTCACAAGCACAGAATGGACTGACTGGTTACAGCAAGCTCTCCTCTCTATAGCCAAGTCACACTTCACAAGTTTCATGGCACTTCACATCACACAGCATGATATTTACACTACACTGCATTCAACCCCCTCTGTCCTTCCTGGGCATTGTTCTTCCATGCTTATTCCCTGTCTCTGTCTGAGGTGCTAAATAACCTGACTTCCCCAAGGTTCCAAAATATGGTAATTATTGTCTGTTTTGTTCTTGCCATAGCTCTTAGGTTGGTTGATGACACGGAAGGCAATAAAGTCATTTAACCATCAGTTCTGGCCTTCTCAACATTGACTGGATGCTACAGTCTCCTTTTCTCTGTAAATTTATCTAAATTTTAAACCATTTCCCTCAAATTTGTAATTTCATCTTGTAAAATTGACTTTTCTTGCACATTTGAGACTATTATAAATTTGTGGATTATTTTATGGCTAATTTTTGTCAGTTTTTTTTTAATAAAATTACTGTTTTTTAATAAATTTGAAACAGACTGTGGTCATTTTTTTTTTACTTTTTCCTTATAACAATTTACATTTTTTGACCATAATTTTGCAGAGCCAGAACAGAACAATAATTTAACTCTGATTTCAAAGAAAAAATATTAATACAATTGTATTTAATAAAATAAATTAAATGACCAAAGGTGCAGTTATTTCTGTTATAATATTTCTATATATTTAAATTTTTTGTTTTTTTTTTAGAAATCTCCTCACCACCCAGACAGCAGGAAAAACCTCCCTTATTTTCAAATCCAAATGTTGGCACGTTTAGTTTGTCTGAAGGCTGCTGACAGATTCACGTCGGCCTCCGTCGGTCTATGATGACCATGGAAGAGAATCCTAAACATCTACTCTGCTGGAACAGCACCACCTGTGGTTGAACAGGCCGATGCGCACCGGTGTTCTACCTTCCAGCGTTGGACGTTGGTAGGATTCAAGCCTGGGCAGGAAGATATGGAGGACAAGATGTTACCCATGCAGCATGTCCCCCCTCTCCACGTCACTGATGAATCCAAAGGAACAGCAGGGCTGCTATAGTTTGGCACCAGCGCCGTCGCAGGAGCTGCCAGAACGATGTTGAGCACAACAGAGAACTGCCTTAGGGGCTCCGACTCCGGATTTTTCCTCAGGGTTGACTCCCGAAGCCTTTCCTGTGACCGGGTGTGCCACAAGGCAGCGGAGGTTTGAAATCAGGGTTTACCTTCCCCTAGATGGGCTACCTTCCCAGGTTGACGAGCCACCATCTACCCGAAGCATCTGGTTTTAAGGCGCCAGAGATCCGCCCTCGCCCCTTCTCCTATTAGTAAAAGCAGTTCCGCCGGGCTTAGAGACTAAACCACACGGGCAGGCTAGGAGTTGGACTTAGTTGTCAGAGGCTTTTCGAGACGCACGCCGTAAGGAGCATTTTATGAGCACTGGGAGCTTAACCCCAGTGCTGCTCCTGGCTATGACAACCTTGGAACCTTCAGATCTATTCTCAAGAATTAAAAAAAAAAGTTAGTGGAATTTATATGGAACAATAGGAAGGCTAGATTACGTTTGTCCTTACTATATTTACCATTTGATCGTGGAGGTCTGAAATGTCCAAACTTTATGTTGTATTACTGGTCAGCACAACTGAGGTCTATGACATATTTTTCATCAAATGATCTCCCTCATTGGACTGAAATGGAATCATACAATTTACTTTTACCTCTTCCCTTATTCATATATTCAGACTCGGCTAAAAAAACTACAGAAACAAGTTAAAAATCCAATTGTAAAGCACATGATCAAAATATGGTGTGAAACCAAAAAATATTTAAAAGAACCACACTCACTGTCACAATTTAGCCCAATATGGGGTAATCAATATTTTACACCTGGGAGAGCGGATATTGTATTTAAAGTATGGAATTTAAAAGGGATTCAAAAGATTCAAGACTTATATTTGTCACGCTCAGATAACATAATGTCTTTTGAAGAACTGAGGATTAAATTCAATCTAACAGAACACACTTTTTTAAATATCTTCAGCTTAGAAATTTTATTCTTTCAAATCAAAATAATGCTCTCACCCGACCTACTTATTCAACTTTGGAAAAAATTTTGATGAAAGATAGTAAGAGAAAGGGTATTATTTGAGAGTTTTATAACTCATTGACACTATCCTCAAGTGAAAACTCACAGAAAAGACTGAATGACTGGAAAGAAGACCTGCAAATTGAAATTTCAGAGGAACAATGGGAAATGGCTTGTGCAGGAGTTCAAACCAAATCAATAAATGTACGTCTTAAACTGATACATTTCAAATGGTTAATGCGGATGTACAGTGGGGCAAAAAAGTATCTAGTCAGCCACCAATTGTGCAAGCTCTCCCACTCAAACGACGAGAGAGGTCTCCAACCCTCATCACAGGCACACCTCAACCAGATTAAAGTCACTGAATTCATGAATTTCGGCCATCGTAACTTTCCAGGTACATAATAATGAGCATAAATTAGTTAATTAATATTAACTTAGGTAAAGGTAAAAAGTCTCCTTTTTATTCTTGTCTGAAATAAGAAAAACAAAAAATTAACCACACTTGTTAGCTAAGCGACTTCCATTATTGCTCCCGTTACCAGCGTGTTAAAACCATGATAAATGCCTCCACTGCTTACATACCTCTTCTGATTTTTTTTACATGTTCAAAGTACTTTAACCCCTCACACTCCGGTCAATTTCCCCAAAAATGCCAAAAAATAACATGCCCAAAGTAAATCAAAAGCTGTTCTTCAACCCTTTGCAGCATCTTCATGGGGTTGGTCTCATTTAAAAGAAAACACTTTGAATTTTTTGGCAAAACAGTCATAATCTCTCTAAGTGCTCCGGCCACTGAGTTACAGTCACCTAAACATACTGAACTTGAAGAAAATAAATTTTGCCTGGGTGTTTTTTTGGATACAAATGCTTGCAAATAACACACAGCTTCAGATCCGGGCTGGAAAATGCAACAGAAATGTAGAACCAAGTGTTTTCCAGCTGAGGTCAAAATTTTGTAACAATACCACAAAAAATGAATATATTACACAGCTTTTTTCTCAGGTTGTTCCCAGGCGTTTTTGAACTGTGCCAAATTGTGCCAAATGGCACAGTTTGGAAAAACGTCTGTAACTTTTGAATGATTCAATGTAGAAGCTTCATCTTGGGCTCTAATGAAAGGTGACACTCAGGGCTGTGTGTGTGTGTGTGGGGGGGGGGTTGTTTATTCATTCATTCATGAATGAATGAACAAACAAGCCCCCACACACAAAGAAGCATGACACGTAAAAAATGTGTGGCTTTTTTTTTTACAAGAAAAAATAACCTACAGTGCAGAAGAGTAGCGGGGGGGGGGGCGTTCACGGTCCGGACGCAGCGCACGAACCGTGTACCGCGGCGCACGGACTTCGGACTTCGTGCGCCGCACAGTTGTAATTTACCAATCGGTCAAAAGTCATTTTTGATTACAATTTTCAGGGATAAAGAATAATTTACACAAAAAACGCACAAAAAACGGTCCGTCATGTGGCCATGACGCACCGTTGTAAATACCGATCGGTCAAAAGTCATTTTTATTATTATTTTCATTGATAAAGAATAATTTAGCTTATAACACTTACCTGTTCACAGCAGCAGCGTAACTGGCGAGCTTCTCTTCCTCATTGTCAGACGAACGCAACGCTGGTCCGCTTGTTACAGACTCGTGGTTCTGGTCTCGCGACCCGGTCAAAACATAATTCCATTATTGCGGTTTTGCGCTTCCATGATTGCGGTTTTGGCGAATGATTTTTCAAAACAGATAACAGTAGTAATTCAAAAAGACTGGCGAACGCGTGTGTGTCACCCAGCCTTCGTCGTCGGCCTCCGTCGGTCTATGATGACCATGGAAGAGAATCCTAAACGTCTATTCTGCTGGAATAAAAAAAAAAAAAAGCACCATCTGTGGGTGAACAGGCCGATGCGCGAATGACAGTCCCTGTCACACAGGTCGCACTTGTCGGTGGTCTCCGTGCTGCTGGGTCTATGGCGGTTCTTCCTGCAGGTCCTTTTTTCATCTGCAGCAGTCAGTCTCTCTTTACCCAGCCTTACACAAAACAGCTTTCGAACTTCTGTGCTTCAATTGGCTCGCTGCATTCGCAGCGTTGGTAGGCGGGTCCTTCTTGCTAGGTTTTCAGTCGTTGGTTCTTCAAGGTTTCAGAAACCCAATTCAAGGCTCTTATTAGTCAAATGAGAGGTCAATCATATCTGATCTGTTCGCGGCTGTGTCTGTAGTGGAAGAACGGAAATGCAGCTTTTTTTTTTCAGTGCGATCTTGGACGCAGCGCCCTCGTGTGCTCTAGGACGCAGAGACGTGCCTGTCCGCGGTACACCGGAGTGCAAGAGGTTAACCCCTTGCACTCTGGTCAATTTCCCTAAAAACACCTAAAAATAATGTACCCAAAGTAAATCAAAAGCTGTTCATCAACCCTTTGCAGCATCTTCATGGGGTTGGTCTCATTTAAAAGAAAACACTCTGAATTTTTTGGCAAAACGGTCATAATCTCTCTAAGTGCTCCTGCCACTGAGTAACAGTCATCTAAACATACTGAATCTGAAGAAAATAAAGTTCGCCTGGGTGTTTTTTTTGGATACAAATGCTTGCAAATAACACACAGCTTCAGATCCGGGCTGGAAAATGGAACAGAAATGTAGAACCAAGTGTTATCCAGCTGAGGTCAAAATTTTGTAACAATACCACAAAAATGAATATATTACACAGCTTTTTTCTCAGGTTGTTCCCAGGCGTTTTTGAACTGTGCCAAATTGTGCCAAATGGCACAGTTTGGAAAAACGTCTGTAACTTTTGAATGATTCAATATAGAAGCTTCATCTTGGGCTCTAATGAAAGGTGACACTCAGGGCTGTGTGTGAGTGTGTGTGGGGGGGTGTTTATTCATTCATGAATGAATGAATGAACAAACAAGCCCACCACACACAAAGAAGCATGCCACATAAAAAATGTGTGGCCTTTTTTTACAAGAAAAAATAACCTACAGTGCGGCTGGGGAAGTCTGTCTCAGACTCTGTTAGCATCAGCATTGGATCACCCCAGGGCTGTGTACTTTCCCCCCTACTCTTCTCCCTTTATACCAACTCCTGCACCTCCTCCCACCAGTCTGTTAAGCTGATTAAGTTTGCGGACGACACCACCCTCATCGGGCTCATCTCCAACGGTGACGAGTCCGCCTACAGGGAAGAGGTGGCCCAGCTGGTGTCCTGGTGCAGCCACAACAACCTGCAGCTGAATGCTCTGAAGACAGCGGAGATGATTGTGGACTTCAGGAAAGTCACATCCCCCCTGCCCCCCCTCACCATCACAGGCTCTCCCATCACCTTTGCAGATTCCTTCCGCTTCTTGGGCACCACCATCACCCGAGACCTCAAATGGGAGCCAACCATCAGCTCCCTCATCAAAAAGGCCCAGCAGAGGATGTTCTTTCTGCGGCAGCTGAGGAAGCTCAAGCTACCCACCAAGATGTTAGTGCAGTTCTACACGGCCATCATCGAGTCCATCCTCACCTCCTCCATAACTGTGTGGTACGCAGGAGCCACTGCCAGGGACAGACTAAGGCTGCAGCGCGTCGTGCGCACTGCTGAGAAGGTGATAGGCTGCAAGCTCCCATCTCTCCAGGACCTGTACATCTCCAGGACCCGGAGGCATGCTGGCCGGATCATAGCCGATCCTTCACATCCTGGTCACGTGCTGTTTGCCCCCCTCCCCTCAGGTAGAAGGCTTCGGTCCATTCGGACTAAAACCTCCCGGCACATGAACAGCTTTTTCCCCTCTGCCATCAGACTGCTGAACACTAAGTGACTTTTGACTCTCGTGCACTATGTACAGCAGCTCAACCAGACTCATGTCAATCATCACTGTTTTTCTGTTGCATTATTGACTGCACTATGTGGTACTTCACATTATCTGCTACATGCTAATTTTTTAAAACTGCCTTGACTAGTACTACTCATTATTACTAGTATTATTATTATTATTACTTATTATTACTTATTTTTCTACACTTATTGCACGTTTCTAGTCCTTTAGTTTTTTAGTTTATCCCTTTTTCTCATTATGTTTTTAATGTTGCAGCATGGCACCGAGACAAATTCCTAGTTTGTGTATCACATGAACAATGGCAATAAATCTGATTCTGATTCTGAATAAAAATTATACTAAAATATCTGCAATGTAGAGGATAACAACTCCCCCCCCCCCGCTACAGAGGAGCTCAGCGCACAAAAAATGGTCCGTCAACGGTCCGTCATGTGGCCATGACGCACCGTTGTAATTACCGATCGGTCAAAAGTCATTTTTATTATTATTTTCATTGATAAAGAATAATTTAGCTTATGACACTTACCTGTCCACAACAGCAGTGTCGTTGGCAAACATCTGTTCCTCATTGTCAGACGAACATGAAGCTGGTCCGCTTGTTACGGACTCGTGGTTCTGGTCATGCGACCCGGTCAAACCATGATTCCATTATTGCGGTTTTGCACTTCCATGATTGCGGTTTTGGCGAACGATTTTTCAAAACAAATAAGAACAGTAGTAAGAAAAAAAGACTGGCGAATGCTACCGTTACACACAGGTCTCAATGTGTGTCATCCAGCGGCTTACACAAAACAGAGTTTACGCACGGGACGCACGCGTTGCAATCTTCGAACTTCTCGGCTTCAATTGGCTCGTTGTATTTGCAGTCGTTGGTAGGCGGGTCCTTCTTGCTAGGTTTTCAGTCATTGGTTCTTCAAGGTTTCAGAACCCCAATTCAAGACTCTTATTAGTTGAATGAGAGGTCAATCAAATCTAAACCAATCAAAACACTCCTTTGGCTTTCTGTTCGCGGCTGTGTCTGTACTGGAAGAACGGAAATGCAGCTTCTTTTTTTTTTTTTTTTCAGTGCGCACTGAGACGCACTAGGACGCAGAGACGTGACCGCCTGCGGTATCCCGGAGTGCAAGAGGTTAATAAGTTCCTGTTTCTCTCGGACAGCGACTCTCATAGCGAGACATTCTGCTTGATGACTGGAACACGTGAGCGGGGTGCTTCTGAACTCCGCACGGATGATGGTCACGTGCATTAATTGTGTGCGTGCTTGTGGATAGTCATTGCTTCATATATTTTTCTTAAATTTATATATCCTTATAGAGTGGCAGAAATCTTTCAGGCGTGGCGAGCCGCCACCCAGAAATATTACCAGAGGAAACCCTGACTACTGCTAATGCTACTACTAATACTATGATCCAAAACCGACCCAGACATTGGTCTCTGGTCTAATCTCAGTCATGGAACTGTTCTTCAGTGTAATATTTTAACTCCATTAAAAGTTGTGGATTGTCTGCGAACTTCATTTATTGAACTGTATTCAGGGACGTTAAATCTCTTTAGTTCTTACAGAATAAACATCTAAACACAAAATACTTCAATAAACTGACTTTTTTCACTTTGAGTTGTCAGTATTTCTTTTTTATGACTTGCATTTTTTATTTATTTTTCACAAGCTACATACAAATAATGTGATTTTAACATATTCTTTTACCGTTTTCCATCCCATCCCAACAAGGAGGGATCAGTCATCTCTGAATGGCCGTCTCTCAAACATAAAAGTTACCAAAAAATAAATGAATAGATAAACAAATTAAAAGAAAGAGAAAATTTACATCCCTGTTAGTGCACAACCACTTTTTTTTTTTACCCCTGTGTAGAAATGGTTTCAAGGTACATGTGCCATTTTTGAAAATATTTTTCAGGCCTGTCCTGCAGGCTGTACAACATCCTCTCATATGCGGCTACTTTGCTCAGTGTTGTGTATTAAATTACCTCTTGAATGACGAGGCCAGGTGCATGATGGAACTTAGCTTTACTGGGGGCTGAACACACACACTACAGCTACCAGGCAGGGGCATCAGCAAAGATGCCGAACCAAGATGCCCGCTGGTATTTATAGAGGCGGTGCAGTGGCGGAAGAGTGTGCTTGTGGTGTTACCACAAGGTGGCAGTATGATCACGAGATAGCAGGTAGATTCAGGAAGTGGTAAAACATGTGAACCGGAGGGGATAATAAAAAGGCAGCACGTCTTGCTAGCATGGCGATTAAGACTAAGTGTCTTTGTTCTAAGTAAATAACCAACATTCCATGGTACCAGGACGGGTAAACTTTGTCAGGAGTGACACAAAATAATGATGGATGCATTGAAACCGCCAGGGACGCTGAAACTGACTGGAAACGTGGATGCAAATTGGAAGGCTTTCAAGCAGCAATTTCTGCTGTATCTTTCGGCTGTCGGAGTGGATAGACGAGCAGATGAGAGAAAAATAGCCATGCTGCTAACTGTCACCGGCAAAGAAGCCGTAGAAGTCTTCAATACTTTTGTGTTTGCTCAGCTAGAGGACAAAGACAAGTTTGAAGAAGTCCTAAAAAGTTTGATGAGCACTGTCTGTCAAAGAAAAACGAAACTTATGAAAGGTATGTCTTCCGCTCATGTATGCAGCACCAAGAAGAAACATTTGATAACTTTCTAACAGACCTTAAATTTAAAGCTCAGTCTTGCAGTTTTGGTGATCTCAGACACTCTATGATAAAGGATCAGATAGTGTTTGGAACAAAAGATAAGAAGCTCAGAGAGAAACTACTGAGAGAAACAGAGCTCACGTTGGAAAGTGCCATAAAAATATGTCAAGCCAGTGAGCTAGCACGGCAACTCGTAATGACTTTTGATGAGCCTGTTTTGGGAGCAGTGAGCCAAGGTGAAGAGAAAGTCCATGCTTTGTCCGTGAAAAGGAAACAGCAGGGCAGAATGAAAAGCAATGAAAAAGAGGTTTATTCCTGTAAGAGATGCCGTAAAAAACACAAACAGAGACAATGTCCTGCTTATGGAAAAACATGCGCAAAGTGCAAAGGAAAAAATCATTATGCAAAAATGTGTTGCACTAGAGCCATTAAAAAAGGACAAGTGCACACAGTGGCAGAAATGGAGGACAGTGATGACCTAAGTGAAACATTTTTCATCAAGATGGTGTCATGCAGTAACAATGATGACAGAGCACAACTCACGCAAACTGGAGGCACTGGTCAGACAGTGAGTGCAGTCAAAAGTGATGAGTGGATTGCACCACTGTGGGTAAATGGGACAATTGTGCCATTCAGGATTGACACAGCAGCTAAAGCTAACCTAATAAATGAGAATGATGTCAATGCTCTGAAAATAAAGCCTAAAATAATCACCAGCAAGACCACAACACTGACTGCATACAATGGTCAGTCAGTTGAGACATTAGGAGGATGTAAACTTACTGTGAAAGTGAAAGGCAAGCAGCACAGCCTGTTGTTTGTCATTGTACGTAATGGACATGAATCACTCCTCGGGGATAAAGCATCAGAGGACCTAGGTTTGGTTAAGAGGATCTACCAGATAAACAGCGAAAACATAAAGATGGACAATCATAGCCAAGAAATACAACACTTGCAATATGAAGGAGCTGCACACATTGTAAAACAGTTCCCCTCTGTCTTCAAAGGACATGGAACATTAAAATACACCTACAAGATTCAGCTCAAGAGTAATGCCAAGCCACGCCCCACGGAGAGTGCCAGCAGCCCTTAGAGCTGGCTTGAAAAAAGAGCTGGACAGAACGACACAACTGGGCGTTATTGAGCGAGTGGAGAAGCCCACTGATTGGGTGAATTCCATCACATGTACCAAGAAACAGAATGGAGAGTTACGAGTTTGTCTTGATCCTAAGGATTTGAGTGAGAATATTAAAAGAGAACACTACCCAATCCCAACACGAGATGAGATAACCAGTGAAATGGCAGGTGCTAAATATTTTAGCAAGCTGGATGCTTCACAGGGATTTTGACAGCTGAAGCTGGATCCAGAAAGTAGCAGGTACTGCACCTTCAACACACCATTTGGGCGGTACTGTTTTCTGAGGCCTCCGTTTGGTATTATCTCAGCTCCAGAGATTTTCCACAGGGCTATGGAGTCCATAATTGAGGGTCTAGAGGGCACAAGAGTATACATTGATGATTTGGTGGTCTGGGGAGCGACACGCCAGCAACATGATGAAAGACTAAAAAAAACTCCTTAACAGGGTTCAGGACAGTGGACTAATACTGAACAGAAAAAAATGTCAGTTTGGTGTCACAGAAATTACCTTTTTGGGAGACAAACTTTGAGGTGAAGGGGTTGAGCCTGATCAGTCAAAAGTGCAGGCTATACTGGACATGCCTGCTCCCACTGATAAAAGCGGAGTCCTGAGAGTCATGGGAATGATCAACTTCCTTGGAAAATTCATTCCTCATCTTCCTTCCAAAACAGCATGCCTCAGAGAGTTGCTCCAACATAACAAGGAATTTGAGTGGTCAAAACGACATGAAAAAGAATGGAATAAGCTAAAGGAAATTCTAACCACAGAGTCTGTCCTCACATTCTTTGACCCCTCAAAACCAACAAAGATCTCCACTGATGCCTCAAAGGATGGTTTGGGAGCTGTTCTGCTTCAAACTACAGGGGATAAATGGCAGCCAGTAGCATACGCATCGAGATCAATGACAGAGACGGAAAAACGCTCTGCCCAAATTGATAAAGGGACTCTGGGTTTAGTGTTTGGGTGTAGTAAGTTTCACAGTTATGTCTATGGTTTGCCAACCTTTACTGCAGAAACTGATCACAAACCAGTGGTGTCAATTGTAAAGAAAAACCTCAATGACATGTCTCCTAGAATACTGCGCATGATGATGAAACTCCAGCGATATGACTTTGAGCTAATCTACACGCCAGGCAAATATATAGTGCTAGCGGATGCTTTGTCACGGGCACCTGTATCAAGCAGCTGCACAGAGTCCATCTCCACAACAGATGATGTGGAAACTCATGTCAACATGGTGACAGCTTCACTCCCTGCATCAGATGTGATGCTAGAGCAAATTCCACAGGAAACGGCAAAGGACCCTGTGCTGCAAAAGGTTGTCCAGCAGATTCATGTAGGTTGGGCAAAGGGAAGCTGCCCACAGTACTACTCAGTGAGAGCAGATCTGAGTGTGGCAAATGGCCTTGAGCTGAGACAGAACAGGATTGTTATTCCTCAGTCTATGCACCAGGACATGCTGCATCGTATCCATGAAGGGCATCTTGGAATAGAAAAATGCAAAAGGAGAGCCAGAGAAGCAGTTTATTGGCCAGGTATCAATATGGATATCGAGAACATGATAGGGAAATGTAACACATGTCACACACACCACTACAAACAGACAAAAGAGCCAATGCTGATTGCAGAGCAACCAACTGCACCATGGCAAAAAGTGGGCACTGATCTCTTCCATTTGCATGGCAAGGACTATGTCTTAGTCATAGACTATTATTCAAACTACCCTGAGGTAGCCCAGCTCACTAGTACATCAGCACAGTCTGTCATCACACACATAAAAAGCTTCTTTTCTAGACATGGAATCTCACAGTGTGTGGTGAGTGACAATGGCCCCCAGTACAACTGTGCAGAATTCAGGGAGTTTGCCAAGCAGTATGGATTTCATCACACTACATCTAGCCCACTGCATCCACAGGCTAACGGACAAGCTGAAAAAGGAGTCCAAATTGTAAAAAGACTTTTGAAAAAAGCAAGAGATAGCAATACTGACCCATATCTTGCTTTGCTAAGTTACAGGTCAGCAGCACTAGAGTGTCGTGCATCACCAGCAGAGCTGCTAATGCGTCGTAGGCTGTGCACCACTTTACCACACATTATCACAGAGAAAGACAAGGACAACAACAGAGAACTGACTAACAAGAGAAAGAAACTGAAATTCAAACAGAAAATGAACTATGACAGATCAGCAAGGAGACTGGAACCTCTTTGTGAAAGGGACATTGTGAGAATTGAAGATCCTAATACTTGGACCAGAAAGGCAACAGTTCTCAGTGAGGTGGGTCCCAGATCCTATACGGTGAGAACAGAGGATGGACAAGTGTTCAGAAGAAACAGGAAGAGTCTTCTGAAGATTCTGGAAGACACTGAAGGGCAACCTCAGGAAACTGAGTCTGGAAAGGATGTGAATGTGACACTAGATTTGCAGCACACTGAGCCTCCTTCATCTTCCCCAGATGTTGTCACTCCAGCTCTGAGACGATCCACCAGAAACAGGAAGCCACCTCAGAGACTCATAGAACAGTGAACTGTTGAAGTTGTTTAAAAAAAAATAGAGTTGACAGTTACATGTTATTTGTTACAAATGGAATAGTTGTGGCTTTCTTGTTTTGTTTGGTTATCAGTACGCAGTGTATTTGTGAAAAAAGGAAAAGTTTTCTGTGTACTGCATTAAGACATCCTGAATGTTAGTAAGAAGGTTTATTCAGTTGCAGTCTTGAAATGCTGTATACGTGTTAGAGTTATCAAGTTATACTAACCTGCTCAGGAAAGGGGATGTACTGATAGGTGTTACCACAAGGTGGCAGTATGATCACATGAGATAGCAGGTAGATTCAGGAAGTGGTAAAACAGGTGAGCCAGAGGGGATAATAAAAAGGCAGCACATCTTGCTGGCATGGGGATTAAGACTAAGTGTCTTTGTTATAAGTAAATAACAAACATTACAAAGAGGAAGTGGCCGTCGCTACACCACACTTCACAAATAAAGGTATGGATTACAATATAACACTCAGTTCTGTCATCCAGTCCTGGAAAGGAGGTTCACCAGGTTTCTTCCAGTTCCTGAGAATAATCGACCATCCTATCATGATGGCGGTTTGAGTCCAGCACTTCAGTGATGTCATCTTTGGGATCTCCTGACACATACAACTTGGGACAGAGTACATACTGTCTTTAATCATGCGAGTAATATCGTCATGAATCCTTATCCAGTATTTTTGAGTCTCAGGGCATGACCATGACACATGCGTCCGTGTCCCTCCACTCACACCATATTTCCAACAGGCATCTGTGTTTTTCAGGCTCAGTCTAAACAGCCTACTGGGAGTCCAATAAAAACGATGTAGAATTTTAAATTGAATAAGCCTCACCCTCAGGTCTCTTGACGTTTTATACATGTTTCCACAGATCATGGCCCATTCAAGTTGATCATATTTCACCCCCAGGTCACCTTCCCATGATAGTTTCAGAGCTGTGATCCCCTGATCATCACTACATTCCATTAACATGGAACATAGAGTTTAGAATTAAGTTTAAAATCCTTCTTCTCACTTACAAAGCTCTAAACCAGGGGTGGGCAGTCATGTGCCATGGAGGGCCATTCCACTGCAGGTTTTCTGTTCCACTCAGTCTCTTCAGCAGGTGTTTTCAGTGATTAGCAGTCCTGAAAGCTGATCAGAGCAAACACCTGCTGAAGAGACTGGGTGGAACAGAAAACCTGCAGTGGAATGGCCCTCACTGCCCACCCCTGCTCTAAACAATCAGGCTCCTTTTTATTTAAAAGATCTGATATTACCCTATTATCCTAACAGAGCACTACGCTCCCAAAATGCAGGATTACTTGTAATACCTAGAATCTCCAAAAGTACAATGGGAGGCAGAGCCTTCAGTTATCAAGCTCCTCTCCTGTGGAATCAGCTGCCAATCTGGATTCGGGAGTCAGACTCGATCTCTGTTTTTAAGAATAGGGTTAAAACCTTCCTTTTTGATATAGCCTACAATTAGGGAGGGATCATGTGTTTCTGAACCCTCCCTTAGTTATGCTGCTAATAGGTTTAGTCAGCCGGGGGACCTCCAGTAATGCACTGGGCTTCACTCCTTCCTTCACTCTCAATGAAATATTTTTTGCTGGTCATTAACATCTGTTTGTTCTCTCCCTTAGATTGAGTCCCCATCGTGCTGTTTGCTCTCTACATGTCTGTTCTTTTCTTCTTCTCTATCCCCTCACCCCCCAGCCAGTCGCAGCAGATGACTGCCCCTCCCTGAGCCTGGTTCTGCTGGAGGTTTCTTCCTGTTCAAAGGGAGTTTTTCCTCTCCACCGTCGCCAAGTGCTGCTCACAGGGGATCGCCTGATTGCTGGGGTCTTTCTGCAACTGTGGGGGTTCCCCCTACAGTTGATAGTGCTATGAGATGACTGTTGTTGTGAAATGGCGTTATATAAATAAAGTTGAATTGAACATCTTATAGTATTTACCTGCTTCATGACCTCTCCCAAATATCTGAATAATTTTATCAAACTTGTCCACCAGTTTTAGGAAGTGTAGCGTGGATTTTGAATTCTTGCACATTACATGGCGTAATTGGCAATGTCTCCAAAATTGAGTTTGAGGTAAGTTAGATTCTCGTTTCAGATTGTCAAATGACATGAGTTGTACGGATTGTCGATTATAAGAATAACTTTGTCCATCCACTCCCTCCAATTAAATGTTTTGTTGTCAATGGTCAACCAAGGATTTCGCCAGATGCTGGTAGACTTGATTAAATAAGGATCAAGCTTCATCACTCCTATAATCTTCCTGCAAACACCCTTAAAGTGGCACACAGTTGGGTGGGCCTTCATGTGTTTGGACGTTTCAGTGGACAGGCAGTGAATAAGGGAGAGGGAGCACACACAGACTGCTCCATACCGTACCAAGGAGGGGCTCTTTCTGGAGGTAAAGTCCAGTGTACCAAATGTCTAAGATTAAATGCATAGTAATAACACATCAGATCTGGGAATCCCAGAACCCCCCCCCCCCCCATAGTGATTGGTCTTTGTAACTTCTTCACATTCATGTGAGGTCTTAACATCCCTGCTTAGGCCATTTAAGTCTACCTTCTTGGAAAAGTGTAGTTGGACAATTCTTTAAAGGTAAAGCTTCAGATTTATCCCAGTTGACCTTAAATCCTGAGATCTTTGAAAAGTTATTAATCATATTTAGCAATGAGGGTAGTGATACAGTTGGATTTGAAACCAGCAAGAGTACGTCATCCACAAACATCAACAGCTTATGTAGAGTGCCCCATATGCCACTCCTGGAAAGCTGTCATCGTGTCCTAAAGCTGTTGCCAGGGGCTGCATCACCAAGCAGAAAAATAAAGGGCTAAGGTGTGATCCCTGGTGTGTTCCTCTTCCCAGCTCAAAATAAGGAGAGATGTAGCCATTAGTTTGTATTGTTGCTTTAGGCTTGTCATATAACAAGCGAATCCATTTTATGAAAATTTTTCCAGAACCAAGGATTTCCAGGGTTTGAAACATAAACCTCCATTCTACCCCATCAAACACTTTTTCTGCATTGACTGAAACAGCTGCAATCAGTGATCCAAAGCTTGACCTGATCTTCATGAACTACAGAAGTCATTACTTTTTCTAATCCATTTGCCAGGAGCTTGGACAGGATTTTGGTGTCCAGTGACATGAGGTAGATTGGTCAGTAATTCTTACATTCACCAGGATCCTTGCCCTTCTTTACAACAAGTGTTATTAAAGTTTCTGTCAGAGTGACTGGTAATTCTCCTCTTACAAATGCCTCATTATACATATTAAGTAATACAGGCCATGAACTCAGTAGCATAACATTTAAAAAATTCAGCTGTAAAGCCATCCGGCCCTGGGGCTTTTCTATTTGGGAGCCCTTTAATTACTCCTGCAAACTCTGCACTGGTTACTGAATAATGGAGCTCAATTTTCTGTGATTCAGACAATCTGGGAAGATCTAATCCTTGGAAAAATGTATCCATACCTTCATCACTATCTTGCAAGTCAGCTGTATATAACTTTACATAATAGTCCATAAACACCTTATTAATATCTTTAGAGTTTGTTTTTAGTTGATCATCCTGTTATGAAGGGATTTCACAACAGGAGTGGCGTGATGGCATAGCTGGGCGGTGACAGCATCATGCTGACTGATATAATTCAATTCAATTCAATTCAATTCAATTCAACTTTATTTATATAGCGCCATTTCACAACAACAGTCATCTCATAGCACTATCAACTGTAGGGAGGACCCCCACAGTTGCAGAAAGACCCCAGCAATCAGGCGATCCCCTGTGAGCAAGCACTTGGCGACGGTGGAGAGGAAAAACTCCCTTTTAACAGGAAGAAACCTCCAGCAGAACCAGGCTCAGGGAGGGGCAGTCATCTGCTGCGACTGGCTGGGGGGTGAGGGGATAGAGAAGAAGAAAAGAACAGACATGTAGAGAGCAAACAGCACGATGGGGACTCAATCTATGGGAGAGAACAAACAAATGTTAATGACCAGCAAAAAAAAAAATATTTCATAGAGAGTGAGGAAAGGAGTGAGGCCCAGTGCATTACTGGAGGTCCCCCGGCTGACTAAACCTATTAGCAGCATAACTAAGGGAGGGTTCAGAAAACACATGATCCCTCCCTAATTGTAGGCTATATCAAAAAGGTAGGTTTTAGCCCTATTCTTAAAAACAGAGATCGAGTCTGACTCCCGAATCCAGATTGGCAGCTGATTCCACAGGAGAGGAGCTTGATAACTGAAGGCTCTGCCTCCCATTGTACTTTTGGAGATTCTAGGTATTACAAGTAAACCTGCATTTTGGGAGCGTAGTGCTCTGTTAGGATGATACGGTAGTATCAGATCTTTTAAATAAAAAGGAGCCTGATTGTTTAGAGCTTTGTAAGTAAGAAGAAGGATTTTAAACTTAATTCTAAACTCTATGGGAAGCCAATGAAGGGAGGCCAGAACCGGAGAGATATGATCTCTCTTTCTAGTACCTGTTAAAACTCTTGCTGCAGCATTTTGGATCAGCTGAAGACTTTTTAAAGATGTTTTAGGACAACCTGATAATAAAGAATTACAATAATCTAATCTCGAGCTAACAAAAGCGTGGATCAGCTTCTCAGCATCACTCTGAGACAAGATGCTCCTAATCTTGGCAATATTACGCAAATGATAGAAGGCAGTCTTAGAAACAAATTTAATATGTGAATTGAAGGACAAATCCTGATCAAAAATAACTCCAAGGTTCCTCACAGAGCTATTAAGAGAAAGAGTAACTGCATCCAAACTGAAAGTTTGATTTGGAAAGGAATTTCTAAGGTTTTTTGGACCAACAAGAATGACTTCAGTTTTATCTGAATTTAATAGCAGGAAATTACAAGTCATCCAAACTTTGATTTCCTTAAGACAGGCTTCTAACTTGGCTAATTGATTAGTATCATCTGGCTTCATTGACAGGTATAATTGTGTGTCATCTGCATAACAGTGAAAATGTATACAGTGCTTTCTAATAATGTTGCCTAATGGAAGCATATATAAACTAAAAAGAGTAGGGCCAAGCACAGATCCCTGTGGAACTCCATGACTAAGCTTTGAGCTGAGAGAAAACTCATCATTTACATGAACAAACTGGAACCTATCAGATAAATAAGATCTAAACCACTGCAACGAAGTTCCATTAAGTCCAACATAGTGTTCTAATCTATCAAGTAGAATATTATGATCAATAGTATCAAAAGCTGCACTAAGATCTAAAAGGACAAGTACAGAAACTAGTCCATTATCAGATGCAATGAGGAGGTCGTTAGTGACCTTCACCAAGGCTGTTTCAGTGCTATGATGGATTCTAAACCCAGATTGAAACTCCTCAAATAAACCATTTCCCTGCAGGTGGTCAAATAATTGCATAGCAACAACTCTTTCTAAGATTTTTGAAATGAAAGGGAGATTAGAGATTGGTCTATAGTTAGCTAAAGCTCCTGGATCTAGCGTTGGCTTTTTGAGTAAGGGTTTAATTACAGCCGTTTTAAAAGCCTGCGGTACATGGCCTAAAGTTAATGAAGAATTGATTATATGAAGAATAAAGCTACCAATAAGTGGGAAGACTTCTTTAAATAACCTGGTAGGAATAGGGTCTAAAAGACAAGTTGAAGGTTTGGATGAGGAAACTATTTTGTCTAACTCACAAAGGTCGATTGGAGTAAACTCATCAAGACAGACATCAATAGAAGGAGTTGTAGTAGTTACAGTATTTAAGTTAACTGTGGGAAGAATCTGATTGATTTTATCTCTGATGGATGAAATTTTATTATTGAAAAAGTTCATAAAGTCCTGACTAGTAAGCTCTAAGGGGATGCTAGGATTGACAGAGTCCTGACTCTTTGTCAACCTGGCTACAGTACTGAAAAGAAACCTGGGATTATTCTTGTTCTCTTCTATTAATGCAGAGTAATAACTCGTTCTAGCTTTTCTAAGAGATTTTTTATAAATTAAAAGATGATTTCTCCAAGCTAAATAGATTTCATCTAAATTAGTAGAGCGCCATTTTCTTTCTAATTGACGAGTCTTCTGTTTTAAGCTACGAGTTTCTGTGTTGAACCAAGGAGTTAAAAATCTCTGATTAGACTTTTTCTTTTTTAAGGGGGCCACCAAGTCTAGAGCCTGATGCAGAGAAGCTGAAACACTATCCACCATGTTATCAATTACAGAAGGAGCAAGCTGTCTATAGCTTATTTCCGTTGTGTTGACACATGGCATAGAGGAAACAATCTGCATAAATTTGGAAACAGCATCATCTGAGAGGCATCTACTGTGATAATATTTTTCTTTAGGAGCCAAATAGTCAGAAATAGTAAAATCAAAGGTTAACAGACAATGGTCTGACAGTACAGGGTTATGAGGAGACACTACCAGATTTTCTATTTCTATGCCATATGTCAGAACAAGGTCCAATGTATGGTGGAGGTAATGAGTAGAATTACCTACTTTCTGAGAAAACCCAATCGAGTCTAATATTGAATTAAAAGCCACATTAAGGCAGTCACTATCTACATCCACATGTATATTAAAGTCCCCTACTATAATTATTCTATCAGATTTCAGCACTAAATCAGCTAAGAAATCAGGAAATTCGGATAAAAATTCTGAATAGGTTGATGGGGGACGATAAACTATGGCAAATAAAATTGGGTTTAACCTGGAATTGCTAAAGTGCCCAATACTGAGGACCAGGCCCTCAAAGGAATTATAACATGTTTTTTGCTTTACATTAACTAGTAATTTGGAATGGTAAATTGTTGCTACTCCTCCTCCACGACCAGAACTTCTGGGATTTTGACAGTTTAAATAACCAGAGGGAGTTGATTCATTTAAACCAACATAATCCTCTTGCCCTAACCAAGTCTCTGTAAGGGAAACTAAATCAATCTGATGATCAATTAACAGATCATGGACTAACAGAGACTTGGGAGTTAGAGACCTAATATTTAATAAACCACATTTAATTTTTAAATTATGAGGAGGAACAGAGGCCAAATCATTCAATTTAGAGGCTTTATGTTTAATTTGAGTTTTACCAATATTTTGCTTTATCACTTTGGGATGCTTATACATTATATTTTTATTTACTTTGGAGGGAGCAGACAACGATTCTCTGATGGGGAAGACAGGGGCTAAGTTGAGGGGTGGCGGATGAAGAGGAGCTGCAGAGAGGCGTGTAAGACTGCGACTCTGCTTCCTGGTCCCAACTCTGAGTAGTCACGGTTTTGGAAATTTGGATAAAAAAGATGCCAGATTGTTAGATAAATGAGAAGCACCATCCAAAGTGGGATGAATGCTGTCTCGTCTCATAAGACCAGGTTTTCCCCAAAAAGAGCTCCAATTGTCAATGTAGCCCACGTCATTTTTAGAGGAGTGTCGGCCATCTGACGGTCTCTCTGCTCTGGCCTGTCCTCGGCGGATCTCAGGGAGCTGAGTGGATCCTTAAACATCAAGTTCCAGCACAGCATCCTCGTCCGTCTCCTTTACCAGGTTTGTGGACATAAGACATCCTCCCATCTGACCGCTGAAATAGTTGCTGTTGTTCCCCGTTTTAAGCAGTTTGCCTGCCTTGTCCCCCGATTCCAAATATGCCTCATGCTAAAATGTGAAAACTCCACCTTTTGAGACAGGATGTAGTTATGATCATATTTAAGTTGTGTTAATGCTCTAAACTCATTTTCATTATATTTCCTTTTTAAGTTGGTCTCAAGTTTCTGGATTTTTTCTTTAATTTCAGCCTGTTTTGCAACTGTCTTTTTCTTACGGGACTCCTGCTGAATCCTCTCAATACTGTTTTCACTGCTTCCCAGGCGATCCCTGCAGAGGGCGCTGTGGGCACATTTAATTCAATATACACATTAATCTGGGTCCACAGCACTTCCTTAAATTCAGATTCTTGTAATAGATGAGTTAAATGTCCATCTAGGTGTCTGAATTCTATCACTGCAAGTCAACAGCTGGAGGCCAACGTGTGCGTGGTCAGATAACTGGAATCCTCCTCATGGAGCATGACATCTCTGATTGAAGGTCGTCTTTGGAAATGAGAAAAAAATCTATAGGAGAAAAGATTCTGTGAAGAGCAGAGAAGAAGGTATAGTCTGTCCCTGTTGGATTCAGATCCTCCACACATCAATACGTCCCAATGATTCATCCGTCTCACTGCTGATGAAGCTTTGGTCACCCTAGCCGGGGCAGAACGACTGCCATCAAGAACTCTACCCATTACCAGGTTAAAGTCTCCCCCACCATCGCATTATAATCTCCTGCCCGTTGTAGCTTCCTTTCCAAATCAGCACAGAACTGTGGCTCATCTCCATTAGAGCATATATATTTGATAGAATAATTATATGGCCTCGTAGTTCTACAACTAGTATAAGAATTCTTCCTGAGTCTTCGTCTAATGCATTTAAACTGTAGTCTTTTATTAATGAGTGTCAGGGCCCCACAGCTGTGACTAGAACCTACACTACAGCAGACAAGGTTGACCCGGCCTCTACACAACCGCTCCGACTCTTCAGTGGGTTTCCTGTAGAAAGACTGTCAACTTGTTTGGCTTTCACACTCAGGAAGATCCTTTTCCTCTTAGTTGGATGCTTTAATCCCTTAACATTCCAAGTGGAAATGCACAAATTATGCAGGGTTACAAAAATCATTTTTTTTCTAAGTTGTTTGTTTTTTCAACTGATTTAAGACAATTTTGCACCGCTGAATCCAAAAATGACATCTGTTTCTCTCCATCTGGTGCTCAGTAAAAACCTGTACTTACGTAGTCCTGTGCATGTCCTGACCTTTATATAAAGGTCAGGACATGTAAATTGAATGTTACATCATCACTGTTTAAAATTCAGAGAATGTCAAGACATAAAAAAGAATTTTGCATCATATAAAGCGAAAATACCCGTACATGTAAACAAAAATGTATAAAATATGTGGCCATAAATCAAAAAGTTGACCTGATTGAGCAAAACCAATGAGATCTTTGGGTTCAGCACCTCAA
The DNA here is from genome assembly GCA_020510985.1 of Pholidichthys leucotaenia. Lineage (NCBI taxonomy): Eukaryota > Metazoa > Chordata > Actinopteri > Cichliformes > Pholidichthyidae > Pholidichthys > Pholidichthys leucotaenia. The sequence goes on from CM035840.1 coordinate 463,422,884, forward strand.
AACTGTCCTAAATCAGCTAAAAAAATTTGGTGTTGACCAGTGTGATCACTGTTAACAGACATTAAGACGCTCAAAACGGAAACAAATGACAGCCTCTCCTCAGCTGCATCATTGCCAGAATTAGTAGCTCCCTTCACCCCCCCCCCCCCCCACAGAGCATAACTGAACTCTGTGCACAAACAGAACTAAACTGATGGTCCATGATCCCAACTGATCACGTGACTTACCCCCACAGTCCAACGGCGCTGCAGCATCTTAACCCAGAAGAGTAAATAACTCAACAAGGAGGGAATGAAACTTCTCCGTTCTTATGAATCCAATTAGTCCTCCAGCAAACACGTTCTCTTACTGAGAGTAATGTTACTAAAGTAGATGTACTACATATATTACGAGAGATGAAATTAAGGAAAGAAAAGAGGGAGAATCTATTCTATCCTGAGTTTAAAACAAAAGTAACATGAATATCCCCCGCTGCCTCCTCCCCTGGGGTCTTCCTAATATAGCCCATCACATTTTGAGGATCGTCGGACCGTTTCTGCGCTCCGTTGTCATCGATCCTCAGGACAGCAGGGTAGAGCAGGGCCAACTTCACGTTGCGCTCCGGCAGGATCTCTTGCATTCCCTGCATGTATCCCGTTTCAGCTGGGTGGCTTGTGAAAACTCTGGGAATATCGTGATGTGCTGTCCTTCCCATTGAAGCGACGCTTTACTCTGTGCTGTGCATAAAATGAGCTCCCTGTTGGATGAGCGCAGGAAGTGCACCAGGACCGTGGCCTGTGCCCTGGATTTGGGCGTGGCACCGGGGCTCTGTGGGTGCACAGAATCATCCCAGTCCAGGCCAACATCAGTAATTTCTGCACAAACATGTTTCCGCTTTCTTTACCTTCGGGGCCCCCCACAGCTCATACATTATTCCTCCCGTTGTGGTTCTCCATGTCCTCCAGTTTATCACGAAGGGCCTCCATCTCGGTCTGGGCAGGGTTAGCTTCTAGTGAGGCCTGTCATTTTTCGTCCACGTCCTCCAGCCTTTCCACTCTTTCCTCCATCTCTCCAACTCTCAAAATTAGTGAGGACATCTTCCCTTGCAGAGAGCTCAGAGCTTCACGTGTATCCTCCCAGCCAGACAGGTCCACGGATATGTTTGGAGCACTGCGAACATGTTAGCAACACCCCGGCTAACCTGAGGTGCCTCTGGGCCCTGTGAGCTGCCTTCGCCATCTTGTTGTCAGCTCCGAGCCCATAAAAGCCTCTTAATGTCCCCACTCTTACAGTTTTCACATCCTGTGTGATTCAATGAATTTTCCTGTGAAGAACATGTTTGCAGAGTTTCAGCGTTACGACGACTGCAGCATTATTGCCCGTCGGAGCCCCGTCTCAGGCAGCCATCTTCCCCAGGTGCGTCACATGACGGTTCTTCTGACCAGTCAGTATTTCTGTGTTTTCATCCAGGTTTCTGTTCTACTGGGACTTTAGGACCAACATTTTGTAATAAAAAAGTGGAGAAACCGCACAGCTGTGACTACGGTGAGTTTTTGGTGGGATTCAGCAGCCTCAGCTGAGGAAACATCAGTTATTGAGCTAAAATCTGGATGGAGCCGCTCTGAAACACAGCTGAGCCGTAAAATGAAGCAGAAACGGCACACAGACGTGCAGCCGATGAGCAAACCACCTCTGTAAGACGTGTCCCCGATGTAAACGTGCTGACGTTAGCTGGACGTCTGTGTGCTGCTGGGGTTGTAACAACCTAGCTAGGCTAAAGTTAGCTGGCTACTGTCGCCACTGTAGGCCGTTGTTAAAGCAGGAGTCGGGATGTTTCCCCTCACTGCGCGTCTCACCAGCGCACCGCTATAAAACCAAAACTGTAGCTTGGCCACGCCTCCTAGCACCAGCCGTCACTGCATCCTCCTTCCCGCTGCTAGCAGAGTCCATGCTAGCAGCGAACCACAACTCGCCGCCCTTCTCTGCTACCTTTCACTGATGGGGGTGTCCGACCCAGCTGCTCTCCGTTTTTCTGCTGGTAACCTGACACCGTAACGACAACAACCTCATAAATTCAAACCTAAAGCAGGAGAACATTAAATAAAACCATTTATTTCATGTAAATAAAGACTTTTGATATTTTACATCAGTCAAAGTGCTCCACCAATCAGAGACTTCGTTAACCCCTGCAGCTCTTAAACGAGCCGAACGCTTTTACACTAACAAAGACTATGAAAATACAAAAGAAAAGCTGCTCATTATTCCAAAGGTCTGCTGGTTTCTAAAGGGCCTGTTGCTGATCCTCAGAACTCTTCCTCCTCTGCTCCTCCTCCTCTGCTCCTGCAGCTCCTCTCTCCTGGTTCCACTCCTTCAGGCCCTCCGGCAGACTGGTGTCCTCCTCGAAGCTCCCCGTCCCCTCCACGAACTCCTCGTACGTGGACTTCTCCTCAAACGGCCGTGGGCCCAGGAGCTCCAGCATGTCGGCCTTGTCCAGCACCTCCTTCTGCAGGAGGCGCTGCGCCACCTGATGGGAGGAGGAGGACCGATGTTAGTCACCCAGAAGTTTGTTCAAAAATAAAGATGGGAAATGCTTAAAAACTCCAAATTCTTGTAAAAAAAAAAAAAGTCACAAATTTGCAAGGAAACAACGTTAGCTGTGAGTAAAACGGTGGAAAAGTAACGAGTCAATGCAGGAAAAGCAGAAACTTTCTGAAACAAACAGCAGAAAATGTTTGGAATAAAGTTTCTGAAGTGTGACATCACTGAAACGTCACCCTGGCTGCTGAACTCTGACCTCCTAGCTCTCCGTACTCACCAGCTCCACCCGCTCTCTCTTCTCCTGGACCAGCCGCAGCGTCCGGCCGTACACCCGCCCCACCAGCTCCCTCACCTCCTCGTCGATGAGCTCTGCCGTCGCCTCGCTGTACGGCTTTTCCGTCACCACCTCGCCCTGCCGCGGCAGGTCGAAGGACACCTGGCCCACCTTCTCGCTCATCCCGAACTGCACCACCTGGAGGTCAGGAGGAAGAACTGCACTCAGGACTGGATTTATTGCTTTTTAATGACATTAACGCCATCAGTGTGTAAATGTGTGGACAGCAGGATCAAGCTCAATACAAGTGAACGCCATTTACCATTTAATGATGCTAATCAACAGGTGTAATGGACCTGTGTGAGTGTCAGCTGTGCACGGGTGTACAAGTGTGAGTGTGTATTACCTGTGCACGGAGGCATACGGGCATGTGTGTTAGCTGTGCACGTGTGGGTTACCTGTGCGTATGCTGACTGTGTGACCTTCCTGAGGTCATCCTGAGCTCCAGTGGTGACCCGGTTGAAGAACACCTGCTCAGCCACTCTTCCTCCCATCATCATACACATGCGGTCCATCAGCTGCTCCTTGCTGTACAGGTACTGCTCTCTGGGCAGGTACTGAGCGTAGCCCAGACCCTTTCCCCGGGGAATGATGGACACCTGGACATGAGACACAGCCAAGAGACTGACCACACCTATGAGGAGGTTACATCTCAGACTTTTTAACACCTTCTGAAGGTCAGCTGATCCCGTTTCAGACCTCAGTGACCACGTCCCTGTCAGCTTAATGCTCAGTTATTCAGCAGAAGTGAACTGAGGTCTAATTTTGGGTGGACACCTGAAACCACACTGTACCACAACAACCACGGGTCACAATTACTAGAGGAGAAAAAATTATAAATCTCTGAGAAAAGAGTTTTAACAAAGTCCCAAATTTATAAAAACAAAAAAAGTCTCAGGAAAAAGCCCTGGATCAACAGTCAGGTACGTCAGATGCTGCGTGCTCGCTCTCATGCATTTAAATCAGGCTGTGAGGTCGAGTACAAAGCTGCAAAGTATGGACTGAGGAAGGCTATAACAACAGCCAAGAGGCAGTACAGAGAAAAGCTGGACAGCCTCTACTCCTCTCCTGACCTGGGGTGCATGTGGGAAGGCCTGCAGCACACCACAGACTACAAGAGGACCAACAGCAGCACCACTAGCTCCACAGACAGCCTGCCGGACAATCTCAGCATCTTTTACACACGATTCGAGACCATCAGCCACAGCACAGAAAAGAGACATATACTCACACACACCCCCACACCCACTCACTAAGAGTCTCACCAGACCAGGTAAACAAAGCACTGAGGAATATCAACCCCTGCAAGGCAGCAGGACCAGACAACATCCCTGGGCAGGCCCTCAGAGCATGTGCTGCAGAGCTGACTGATGTCCTCACATCCATCTTCAACCTCTCCCTCAACCAGAACATAGTCCCCTCCTGCTTCAAAATGACAACCATCGTCCCCCTCCCCAAAAAGAGCTCGCTGACCTGTCTGAATGATTACAGGCTGGTAGCACTCACTCCAATCACCATGAAGTGCTTCAAGAGAGTGGTGCTGCCCCTCATTCAGGACAGCATACCAGGCATCCTGGACTCCCTGCAGTACACCTACCGACCCAACAGGTCCACCTCAGATGCTGTCGCTGCAGTACTCCATTATTCTCTTTCCCACATAGAAGATAAAGACTCCTACATCAGGATGCTCTTTGTCGACCACAGCTCCACCTTCAACACGGCCATCCCCCACAAACTCACCGGCAAACTGTCTTCACTTGGTCTGCACCCCACACTCTGTGACTGGCTACTGGACTTTCTGACTGGCAGGCCGAAGACTGTCAGGATGGGTAACAGGACCTCAGCCAGCATCATCACAAACACAGGTGACCCCCAGGGTTGTGTTCTCAGCCCCATCCTCTACAGCCTCTTCACCCATGACTGTGTCGCCTCCCACAAGGACAATAGCATCCTAAAGTTCACGGATGACACAACAGTGATAGGACACATCACTGGTGATGACAAAGCATCCTACAGGAGAGAGGTGGCCAACCTGGTGTCATGGTGTGAGGACAACAACCTCACCCTCAACACGGACAAGACAAAGGAGACGATAGTGGACATGAGGAAAGGGAGGAGGAGACCCCATCAGCTGGTGTTCATCTGGAAGCTTGAGGTAGAGAGGGTGAGCAGCTGTAAGTACCTGGGCATCCACATCAGCGAGGACCTTAAGTGGACACACAACACAACAGAGCTGGTTAAGAGAGCTCAACAGCAACTGTACTTTCTGAGGAGACTGAAGAAGTTCAGCATGTCCTCCAGGATCCTCAATAATTTCTAAAGCTGCATCATCGAGCGCATCCTGACCAACTGCATCACTGCGTGGTACAGAAACACCACTGCCCTGGAGCACAACCGCCTGCAGAGAGTGGTGAAGACAGTGGGGAAGATCATCAGGACTCCACTCCCCTCTCTGCAGAGCATCTACCACCACAGAGTCCAAAAGAGAGCTGATGTCATCCTCTGGGACCCCACCTACCCCCAACAGAGACTGTTCACACTTCTACCCTCAGGCTGGAGGTACAGAAGTGTGAAATGCAGGACAACCAGACTGAAGAACTCCTTCTTTCTCACTGCCATCAGACTCCTGAACAGACAACAACTCCCCAAACTCTTAACACAGCTTTGCATATAGGAACTCACACACCGGCTGCTAAATCTGCTCACTGCTCACCTGTACAGTAGATACAGTCTCACCTGTCTGATGTCCACATCATCTCTGCTGCTACTTACCAATAATGTGTAATTATACTCTGCTCTTTGCACACTGTACACAGGTTCATACCATCTCAGGTTCACATCATCTCTGATATCACTTTAGTCATCCGGTCAATTTTCAGTTTCATTCCTCTGCTGCCTAACTGTGTGTTGGTGTGTGTGTCTGAGCATCCATCAGTACTAGGACTGAGTTACTGTGTTGGTGCGTCATGACCTGTTAGGATTGTTGTTCCTGTACCTTTAACTTGGAATTCATTTGGAGAGCAGAGTAAGAATTTCATTGCTCAGGAAATGTAGCATTTCTTAACTGTGCACATGATAATGAATCCTTTGAATATTCACAAACATGGGGGGCGGAGCGAGGATAAAAATCACAAATTCACTAAAAAATGTCAATTTCTGAGTGAAAAAAATATGTTTTAGAAAAAAAAAGTTAATTCATGGCATAAAAAAGCCACAAATTTGGGGTAAGAAAAGAAACAGATTTTTATTTTTGCAGAAAACTTTACAGAAGAAAGAAGTGAAAATTGACGAGGAAAACCAAATTACAACCGTCTTTAAAATCAACAGAATTAAATGCTGATTCTTCCACCTGCTCTCATAAATCAGAGTTTCTTCTCTCGCTACATGATGCTGATTTTTGTTTTTCTGGATCTTCTACCTTCAGCAGCGGGTCGGCGTGCTGCAGAAACCAGCCGACCACGGCGTGTCCGGCTTCGTGATACGCTACCGTCTTCTTCTCTGACGGCTGCAGGACCTGAGTCTTCTTCTCCAGACCTGAACAAACCAGGAAGTCAAGACAGAAATAAGCAGAAAATTTACATTTACCAAAGAAAACACGGTGAGAATGCTATCAGCTGAAAACGCTTTTCTGAAATGCTAAAAAAAAAAAACAACTGTTGGTGTAAAAGCTATGAGAAGTTAGCTTAAAAATGCTAACTAAAGACTTAAACCTAAAAATATATTAGCTTAAAAAGATGAAATGGCCCAAATTTGTTTAATATTACCATAAATGTAGGACTGCTTCAAAGTTAAACCTAAGCCTAAAAATGCTAGCTTAAATGCTAAAAATCCCTTAAAGTTGTACATGTTAGCATCTTAAAATTAAAGAAAATTAGCTTGAAACACTAAATAAATGCTGAAAGCTACAAAACAGCGAGCTTAAATGTTAAAATGATGTCACCTTGTGTAATGTTAGCATAACTTTAAGCTAAAATAGCTTAAAGTTGAACAATGGTAGCATCAAAGCTGCAATACGGAACTTCCGCTTTCGTTTGATCCAGTGTAAAATCAGTGATGAAGGCTGCAGTGCAGTTGAAACATGTAAAGAAGGTAAAGACATCTTTCTATTTTACTTTTGTCTTTCAAAGGAAAAAAAAAAAAAAAAAAAAAGGATAAATAATTGAAAGAAGACAAAATGAACCTGTTTGACGTAAAATCAGTCAGTTTCAGTTGAGTAGCAGGGACATTTAAAATAGTGTTTTAAAAGTTTTTCAAATTCATTTTAATGTATACTCCATATACGTGTTCTCCACTCAAGTGGAAGCTAATTTCAGCACGTAGTTTTTGTATTTTTTGAATGTTTTGGCGTAGTTCTGGTACTTCCTGCTGTTTGTGGTGTCAGGCTTCTCACAGACAAGCACTGCTAAATCTGTGGCTCCATCAAAACTAAAGGATCGTTCGTGAGATCGGTGGGACAGACACCAAGACGAGAACCAGCTATGTTTTCACTTGTATGAATGTCACAGATCTGACGTTTCACCCCGAATTTAAAGCGCCCAGGCACAGTGTTGAATGTGCGCGGTGCCATTACGAGCTCTACAGGCAACGGGGAGCCATTAATTATGACTTTCTTTCTTTCTTTCTCTGCTAGCGGCAAAGTCCCAAGAAACCACAGGCTGTCTGGTATCATTTTAAAGCTTAGAAATTGTACTTTCTAAAAATACATATGTTTTTGCAGAAGACATAACTCCTGACTGATCAAACGCTAGTTTTCAACATAGCTAAAATATTGTTTACATCGTTAGCATCTGTGGCGCTAACTAACGGAGCTAAGGTGTACGAGGCTACTTTGTAAGATCATGGTTCCATCCCTCGATGGTCGTGGGAAGTGGGATGATTATGTTACTGTTTTGAGGTGAAAGAGGCTGTGTTCCCGCACTTCTGACGCCCAAGTCATTGTTTCGGAACAAGGAAAAGTGTCGCGTTTCAGTGACGTCCACACATTCTAAACTAGTACAGGAAGTTGTGCCCATAATTCACGCAAGGCACCACGGGGCCTAAAAGTCAAATGTTTTTTTTCTAGCTGAAAATATCAAAGTTTTTTATTCTTAAAAACTGATGGAGCCTTGAGAGAATTTAAAGAAATTCTCCATTCACTTCCATCATATTTTTTAAGTAAAAAAAAAAAATATTATAAAAAATATGACAGAAAAGGTACAAAATTAGTAACAAATATTCCTAAAAGAGTGAAGAGAATGATAGAAGAATGGCATTTTGAGCATAAAGAAAACAGACGCAGAGAAATGTGTGAGGGAATAAAAATGGCCGACTGGAAGGAGAACAGCGGTGACAGCTGGATGTGAATCAGGGACGGGCGACTGTGGAGGCAGTGAGGGCCTCAGACGTCACTGCTGTCCTCTCTTCCCGGGGGCCACGTTCACCTGTAAACCACTGGGGGGTCAAAGTCAAAAGTTTCACAATTACAACTGAAAATGCAAATGAGCATAAAAGCTACTCAGTGTTTGATCATATTAGAATTACAATAACTGATGAAATTACATCACGACTGAATTTTTAAAACTCTCCATCAAAGCGATGAGCAAGGAGAAATCTGGATGGTAATTAACAACAAATAAGAAGAAAAGGAACTATGACGATGAAGAAAAATGTTTTAAAAATATTAGCAGACAATGATCAAAGTAAAAAATAGTTTTACTGATAAATATGCTGCATTTCTGCTTCAAATCAGCCTTTTTTTTGTAAATTTGTGTTTTATTTTGGTATCAAATGTGCAGGCGTCTCCTGACAAACTTGCATCATAACTTTTTAGTTGCACTGAGTTTTTCTGTTTTAAATTTGCCGTTTCTCATCTAAATCTGCCTTTCAGTTTGAAACTTGTGGCTGTAAATCCTCCTCGTCTTTATTGTCGTCTCATTAAAAGCAGCTACTCTGCACCTTTACTGCCTCTTCATGCGTCTCAGCGTGCAACACATACAGTCATGTGAAAAAATTAGGACACCCCTTTAAATATTCAGTTCTTTATTAAGCAATGTTCACACATCCGTCTAACCTTCTTTTTGTTTTTATTTCCATTTTTTAACATTTATTTTAGCCATTTTAAGTGGGAATGAATGTCGGGGTGTCCTAATTTATCCCTCTCTATTTGTTTAGAATTACATTTTACAGAAAATTTGAAAAAAGTCTTCAATTCATTTTTAATAGTTCAGTTACAGTATATTACATGAATCTCCCAGTGTTTTTAACATTGATATTAGATATCCATATGTCCAAATATGTTAAAAAAAAACACAGGCTAATACAGGGTGTCCTCATTTTTTCACGACTGTACATGATTTAAATGACATACTCCGAGGCACACGTGCTACCTCACTCTTGCTCGACCACTCTCTGAGCGGCACCGAGGCTTTGATTCACGCTCCCTCTGCTGGCAGACTCTATAACTGCATTTAAGAATACAGTTCCAAATTTGTTCAAACGAGATATAAATAATTGATTTTTGGAAATGGACTGGCCACCAGTTGCCCATCCCTGATGTAAACGACAAAGATAATGAGAGAATAGCAGACAGTCAGAGGACACGTTAGCATCGATAAAGCGGGACTGGTGAGCTGTAAATCATAAACTAACAAAGAGAGAACGACGATGAGTGCTAACCTCCGATGATGCGCTCGATGGCCTGGTGGAAGTGGTTCTCTCTGACGGCGGGGTTCAGGTGTCGGGCGGCAATCAGGGCAGCTTCGTTACAGACGTTAGCGATGTCCGCTCCTGATTGGGTCACAGGAAACACACACAGGAAAACAGACAACGGCGAGGGACGGCCGTCAGTTTAATGCCTTTACAATAATGAGTTTTTTCAAATTTTGTGACCATTTTTCATCCAACATTTGGAATAATTTAATTCAGTAGATGATATTTGGGGGGGGGGGGTCGTCCTTGTTAGGAAAATTACATAAAATTCCCCCCCGTTAACCTGCCAACCGCCCATCAGCATTCATAGAGGGGACCGGGGAGGGAAGAGAGAAATGCTCCCCCCAAATATCATCATCAACCTTCTATATGACAGAACTCAGTAAAATGACTCTGAACCAACAATTATAAGCAGAAATGAAAAAAAAAACTTCTAGATTTGCAGCAGCAATATGGCTGCCGAGTCATCTGTGTACGGGACCTGGAAACCAGACGTGACACAAAGTTCTGTGGAAAGGACGCCCTATTTCAACGTTTTTTAGCTGATTAAAGGCTACATTTTGGTTTCCTGGCTGCTACGTGGGCAACTTCCTGTCTCCAGCTCACACGAGGGCGGCCGTTCCACGGAACTTTGTGTCACTTCCTGTCCCCAGCTCCAGTACACTGATGACTTGGCGGCCATATTGCCGCTGCATCCAGGTACTCTTGGAAAATTTTAAACTTCTTCCTCAAAAATTGTACTCATAGGTTTGCATTTTTTTTTTTGTAAATTTCCACCTGTTCTCAAATTTATTTTTTCTAAGAAACTTTGGAATTTTTTTTCACATAAATTTGAAACTTTTTCTCATGAATTTTCTCAAAAATTTGAAAATTTTCCAAGTAAATTTGAAACTTTTTCCTCATACATAAGCAAATTCTCAGATCTACATTTTTTGTAAATTTTCAAGTCATCTAACATTTGCAAATTTTTCTTAAAACTTTGTCAATTTCTCAAACTTTTTTCCTCACATGCACATTTTTTTGTACATTTGCAAGGCTCTCCTTAAAATTTTAAACTTAAAAATTTGCAGCTTTTTCCTCATAGATTTGCATTTTTCCTTGAAAATTTGCATTTTTTTAAAAATAAATTTGCAACTTTGTCCTCGTAGATTTGAAACTTTTTCTCAGAATTTGACTTTTTCTTGCATATGGCTAGACTGGCGCCTAGCGGCTGCCCCGGCCTTGGATGCGCTCTGCAGAGCGTGCCCAAATGCCAAGTCATGTTTCGTTACCTTGTATTATACATGTGTAATGACAATAAAGTTGAATCTCATCTCATATTTGTAACTTTTTTGCTACATTTTTTAAACATTTTAATAAATATTTAAGATAGTTTGACATTAAATTTGTTATACTTTTAAGATTTTTAAACTAATATAATACTACAGTTACATAATAAAAGTGTTTAAAGATTCATGCTCATATTACAGTTGTATTATTTACATTTTTATTGATATATTTTTGTTTTTAGTTTTTTTTTTATTTAAGTTTTTGTAAAGGGTATACACGTCATTGCAGCATTGCACTGTTTACATTTTCATCACATGTTCCCTTTTTTTTGTTATTTGACAACATTGGAAGAATAATTATTACAACACCCCTTTTTTTAAGTGAAAGAAAAAGTGAAATTAAAGAAAGAACAAAAAAACAAAAACAAAAGAGAAAATAAATAAATAAATAAATAAAAATAAAAGAGCATCTGAGTAGCGTTGGAACAAAGAGCAGGACCATTATTGAAATGGTATTTGTCAAAGATTAGATCTAATGGAAGACACATATGCGATCCAGGGTTGCCAAAAGTTCATGAACCCATCCATGTCCTGTCTCAGTGCGAATGTCAACTTTTCCATCGAGTAAATGTCTTGGATCACGTTAGTCCAATCTTCAGGTGTAGGACAGTCCTTCAACATCCATTTTTTAGTTAGGGCTTTTTTACTTGCCAATATTAAAACATTGAATAAGTATTTTTCTCCTCGTCTTTCCAGTGAGTCCGGTAGTAAACCCAAATACAAAGTTACAAAAGAAAAGGGAACTGTAATTTTGAATATTTTCCCCAATATTGTCTGTACATTGGTCCAATATTGGTGGATAACTGGGCATGACCAAAACACATGAAAATGATTTGCAGTCTCTTCACCACACAAGCGCCAACAGTTCAATCCCTTATGGGTAAATTTGTTTTGTGCAGGTGTTCTGAAAAATCTTACCAAGTTTTTCCATCCAAATTCTCTCCACTGCAGGGATGAGGTACTTTTCCATTGCTGTTTATTTAGCTTTTCCCATATTTCCAGTTGTAAATTGAAATTCCCCTCTTTTTCCCATCTCTCTTTTATATATGATGTGTTGTCTCCTTTTAAGTCTTGAAGACCTTGGTATATTTTAGAAATGTATCTGATCCCTGGGATCCCTTTATATGCCATTAAGAAGACCTTCAGAACACCTGACTGGGCCCTTTCCAAATCCTCCTTTTTAAGTATATTGTTTATGTGGTGTCTAAGCTGGAAGAACCTGTAAAGATCTTGATTTATTAGGCCTTGTTTTTTCAAATCTTCAAAACTTCTTAAAATTTGCCCTTTAAAAAGATCGTAATATTTTATCAGTCCGTTCTCTTTCCACTCTTTAAATCTAGTGTCTGTTTTATTGGGGGTAAAGTCCTGATCATAGGCAATCCATTGCAGAAATCGATAGGGCTCTTTAGTTTGATTCTCTCTGACTATCTTAAACCAAATTTTTAGCGGGGTCTCTATCCACGGATTAGTGTTATTCAAAAGTTCAGGTAAGGTATTGTTACCTATTATCGCCTGTAGGGGGATGTCACTTGTTATTTGGCATTCCATCTCCTTCCATTGTGCAGTGTAGACTGGGTTACATATCTCTACTAAAGTTTTAATTTGTGCGGCTTTAAAATAGTCCCTGATATTTGGCAGCGCGAGCCCACCTTTGTCTTTGTTTAGCTGTAGGGTTCTATATCTGATTCTAGGTCTCTTGCCCTGCCATATGAATCTTGAGATCCTTCTGTCCAGTTCTTGCCATGTTTTTTTGGGAGGTTCTACTGGTATTGTTTGGAAAAGGTATAGAAGACGTGGAAGTATATTCATTTTGACTGCTTCAATTCCTTGTGCAGTACCCAAGAATGGCATCATATTCCATCTTGCTAGATCAGATTTTATTTTTGCCACCAGTGGATCGTAGTTTAGTGTTATAATTTTGTTGAGTTGTTTTGGGATATTGACCCCCAGATATTTCATAGATTCCATCTCCCAGTTAGTTTTGAGTTTGCTTAGTAAATATTGATTTGGGTCATAGTTGAATGTTAAAACTTGGGTTTTATGCATGTTTAGTTCGTACCCCGATAAATCTCCATACTCTGAAAAAACTGAGATTAGTTCTGGAAAAGAGGTGTCCGGCTGCCCCAGGTATATTAAAATGTCATCAGCAAAGAGTGCTATTTTATGTTCCTTCTGACCAAGTGTATAATCCATCCATCCATCCATCTTCTACCGCTTTTCCGGAGGTCCGGGTCGCGGAGGCAGCAGTTCAAGCAGAGAAGCCCAGACTTCCCTCTCCCCAGCCACCTGCTCCAGCTCTTCAGAGGGGATACCAAGGCGTTCCCAGACCAGCTGGGAGACATAGTCTCTCCACCGAGTCCTGGGTCTGCCCCGGGGTCTCCTCCCAGTGGGACGTACCTGAAACACCTCAAGTGGGAGGCGTCCAGGAGGCATCCTAATCAGATGCCCATACCACCTCAACTGACTCCTTTCAATGTGGAGGAGCAGCGGTTCTACTCTGAGCCTCTCCCGGATGACAAGTGTATAATACCTTGAATTTTTTGATTCTGTCTTATCCATTGGCTCAGAGGTTCTATGAAGATTGCAAAGAGCAGTGGAGACAAGGGGCAGGCCTGACGACATCCTCTTTCCAGCTCAAAAGATGATGATAAATTACCGTTAATCCTTATTTTAGTTGTTGGTTTTTTATATAATGCCTGGATAGTTCTAATGAAGTTGTTATGAAAATTGAAACTGGATAAGATTCTATATAGGAAAGACCAGTCAACCGAATCGAATGCTTTTTCAGCATCTAATCCCAATATGACTGCATTTAAGTTATATTTTTTTATATGATGAATTATGTGTAAAGTGCGTCTAATGTTGTCTTGTGTCTGTCTTTGTCTTATAAAACCTGTTTGATCTAAATCAGGGGTCGGGAACCTATGGCTCGCGAGCCAGATGTAGCTCTTTTGATGGCTGCATCTGGCTCGCAGACAAATCTTTAAACTTTAAAGATTTTGTTTTTACAAGAGCGCCGAGTGTCTGCTGCTCTGTATATAGTTTTAGAATCATCTTCCATGTTGCGGCCATTACGAGCTCAGATCACACGAGACGGCCCGCTGAATTTAAGCATTTATTTATTTATTTTCTACTCGTTTCAGTTCTGCATTTAATATGAACCCTGAGTTTGAAATAAACGTTTGAATTTGAATATCCCAAAAGCCGCTGCACATCCGGGTACTCCAGGCTCAGCCAATATTGAGCACCAGAAGTCGCATTAATGGTAAGAAATACTCATCATTGATTAGCAACAGCATAACAATGTTATTAAAAAGAATTCAGAGACTTATTGTACTTTAAAAGTGTTGAAATTACATAAAATGCACACATTTACTTGTATTTTTAGTTTTAAACATATTGTACGGCTCTCATGGAATTACATTTAAAAACATGTGGTGTTCATGGCTCTCTCAGCCAAAAAGGTTCCTGACCCCTGGTCTAAATGAATTAAGTCTGTCAATATATTTTCTAACCTTTTGGCAAGGATAGTGGTAAAAAGCTTATAGTCCTGATTTAATACACTGATTAGTCTGTAGTTGGAGCATTCTAGTTTATCCTTTTCAGATTTAGGTATGACTGCAATGACCCCTTCTCTCCAGGAGGGGGGGGGGATTTCCCCTGTGTGGAGGACATAGTTAAATGTTTTCAGGAGGAGAGGAGATAGTTGCTGTTTAAAGGTTTTGTACCACTCTGCTGTATAGCCATCTGCTCCTGGGGATTTGTTAGCTTTAAGTTTCATAATTGCTTTTTCTAATTCTTTAGGTTGTATTTCTGACAGTAGTGTTTTATTTTGAGACTCAGTAAGTTGGGGAAGGTTTAATGTGTTTAGGAATGCTTCGGATGCGTTTTTTATGTTTTTTGAGGGAGTACAAGTTCTTATAGTAGTTCTTGAAGCTTTTAAGAACATCCTGAATTCTGAATTTTATTTCCTTTGATACTGCGTCTCTGATTTTGTAGATTGCTCTCTCCGTTTGTTGTTTCCTCAATTTATAGGCTAGTAATTTTGCTGATTTGCTGCCTGCTTCATAGTATTTTTGTTTCAGAAATGTAAGTTTCTTCTGGATTTCTATTGTGTAGATCTCATTTGTTTTTTTAATTTCCTTAATTTTGAGCGAGTCATTAGAATGAGTGTTGTCTTTGTACTCTTTTTCTAGGCTCTTAAGTTCTGACTCTAATGTGGTTAGTTTTTCTTGTCTCAGTTTCTTTTGGGTTGCCAGTTTTGCAATAATCTTTCCCCTTATTACAGCTTTGCATGCGTCCCACAGTATTAAAGGGGATACTTCTCCATTATCGTTTTCTTCCAAATATCTGAGAATATCTGATTCCAATTCATCTTTCAGTGGTCCTTTCAGGACATTTGAATTTAACCTCCAAGAAAATGTATTATTTGTGTATTTTTGGATATTTAAGTCCATATAGATCGGACTGTGGTCAGAGAGATCCATCAGTCCTATTTTACATGTTTTTACTCTTCCAATGTCTCTATTAAACATAAAAAAATAGTCAATCCTTGAGTAAGATGAATGTGGCGTTGAGTAAAATATATAATCTTTTACACTGGGGTTGAATTCCCTCCACACGTCACAGATTCCCATTTCTTTTAGTAGCATCCGAGTTTTCCTACTTTGAGTGTTATTTTGATGTGGAGAATTACCTGATGCATCCCAGTATGGATTCAGTCTTAGATTGAAGTCTCCACCACATATCACTAAACCTTGGGCTTTAGTTATCATTAGGTCAAATACATTTTTATAAAATTTCCAGTTAGCCCCTGGTGGTGCATATACATTCAGCAGGGTGATATCTTCTCCCTCTAGCCGCCCAAGTACCAAACTGTATCTCCCTTCTTTATCTTTGTGTTCTGATTTTTTTTCAAATGTAATTTTGGTTGAGATCAATGTCACTACTCCCCTCCTCCTCCCTGACTTATGTGAAGATGAAGAGATCATTTTAAACCCTTGTCTATTAAGTTTAGTGTGCTCCACGTCTGTTAGGTGGGTTTCTTGTAAAAATATTATTCCTGCTTTGTCTTTTTTCATTTTGCCTAGAATCTTGGATCTTTTAACTGGATTCAGGATCCCTTTTACATTATATGAGATTATTTTGGTTACACCCTGTTTCTCCATTGTATTGTCTTATTTAGTATAACAGTGTGGTGGCCTTCTTTTATGCTACTCAGAAACTGAAAGAACATTAAAAACATAAAAAACATTAAGAACATAGTGTATAAAACTTTAAAACAAAAAACTGACAAAAGAACTTCCTGAGCTGGGGTCTTTTTAGAGACCCTGGAAGAGCCTTGATGGAGTGTAGGCTCTGAGGGAAATTCCTCAAACTCTGTTACGTGTTGAGGGCCCTCTCTTACCCCTGTAAGTTGTCCCATGTTTTTAACGTGAATTTCAGATCCTAATCCGAACTTGTAATGATTTTTTTTTTTTTTTATGCCTATACCCTATGAGATTGTGTGCACCCTCCCACCCCCCTCACAGCAAACATTCATGTTAATACAGTATTTGTTAGTGTGGAGAGATCATGCGGATCATTGTCACATTTCTATTTTAACAAGTTGTTTTGTTTTTTTTTTAAAGACTTATTTGTTTCTAATATTATGACTGTTCCATGAAATGTTTTACCACATGCTGATTCTGCATCTCCTTTAATGGTTGTTACCTTGTAGGAGGGGGTTGGATGAGCAGATTGAAAAAAAAAAAAAAATCGTGATTTCCTCCTGTAAACGGCCAGTTTTTCCTTGTAGCTCTGGCGCTGGGTTTCCCGCTGTTGGCCCGTGGATTTTGAGGGTCTCTGTGTGGACCACGTTTGAGCTTTGATTCTTTCGATTGGGTCTGCTGCGGGTTTAAACACCGTTACCGGGAGCCCTCTTCTCACCATATCCGCGGTTGCTTCTTCCGCCGAGTTGTAGAGACACGTCTCATCGCCGTAGAAAACCCTCAGTTTCGCCGGAAATGGTGTCTGGAAACGCAGTTTTTTCTCTCGTAGTACCTTTTTAGCGTCGTTGTATTCCCAACGCTTTTTAAGGACCTCCGGGGCGTAATCGTGTTCCACGAAAACTTTTCTCTCTTGGTGCATAAATCCTTTTTTCTGCCAAGCCAGTCTTACAACCTCTTCTTTTATTTTGGAGTTGGAAAACTTCACCACCACTGATCTTGATGGCGCTTCCGCCGCTGGCCTAGGGGCTAATGTACGGTGCGCCCTTTCTATCTTCAAGTCGGTGGATTGGGGAATATCCAACTTCTCTCTCAGTAAGGATTCCACACATGCCGCCATTGTGGTGAAACCATCCTCGACTCCTTCTTTCAGACTATGAATTCTTATGTTATCTCTTCTCAGTCTTCCTTCTTGGTCGGTTAGCTTAGCCTCCAGTCTTGACTGCCTTTTGTGTAGATCCAGCACGGAATCTTCCAGCCCTTTTATTCTTTCCTCTGCTTCCAAGATTCGGTCCTTGGCCTGGTCCACTCTGCTGTTTGTCCTTTTTAATTCTTCTTTGATTTCACGAAATTCGGCCCAACACTCTCGGCGAAATCGTCTTAATTCTTTAAGTACCATTTTCAAGCTAACCTTTTTGTTAGCTTCATTCAGCTCCTCGTCTTCTGAATGGAAATCCTCCGGATCAGATTCTTCGGCCGATGCGTGTGTTGGCCTGGTAAATGTCGATTTCTTCTGTTTTCCTTTAGGCATGATGACTTTGTCTTTTGATTTTCACTCTTCCAAAAATCCGTTAAATCTGATTTTCAAGGTATTTTCCTGGATTGGGTCTGGGAGCTTCAGCGTTAAGCTGCTATCACCATGGTGTCCAGACCGGAAGTCCGTTTTTTAGTTATTTTTTACATATTTATTTTCTATTTATTCTGATTTTCCCCCCTGATGACTTTTTTTATTAGAAACGCTGTTACCATTTAATGACAAAACCACAAACGTAACGAGGTTAATCAGCTTGTGTGACGGACCGGTGAATCCCGGCGTGGCAGCGGCCATCTTCCTGGCGAGGACGTCTTTGTCCACGTCAGCGTCCACTCTGATTGGACGGAGGTGGACTTTAAAGATGGACGCCCGACCTTTGATGTCCGGAGGACCTGAGACAGAAAAAAAAGAAAAATTTATAAAATGACCAGTAATGACAATAAAACACTAAAATTATTGACATTTCCACAGCAGATTTCTGATTATTTCATGAAATCATAATTATCAATATAATTCTCCACTGTTCCAACCATTAATCTGTTAGAAAGATGGACTTTTCTTCCAAAATATTTAGACATTTTTCTTTAAAATGAATTAATTTCTTTTATTTAAACTACACTTCTCACACATTTACAGCTTTTTTCATCAGGACAATTTACACATTTGCAGCTTTTTTCCTATAAAACTGTTTTTGTATAATTTTGCAACTTTTTCAGTTAAAAAATGACCAACAATGACAATAAAACAATGAATCATTTACATCAAATTTTTTACATTTTTAAAGTAGATTTCTGATTTGATAAAATCAAAAATAAATTGTCTGTGAATTGTTTATAATTCAGTTTTTTCAGAATTCTTTACAACTTTTATAAATCTGAACTTTTCTTCTAATATATTTTAGACTGAAATTTTTTCTTTGAATTAGATGGGTTTTTTTTTTAAATTTAAACCAAATTTCTCAGAAATTTACAGATTTTGTCACCTTAACATTTTGCAGATTTTCATCCATCCATCCATATTCTACTGCTTTTCATGAGGTCCGGGTCGTGGAGGCAGCAGTTCAAGCAAAGAAGCCCAGACTTCCCTCTCCCAGCCACCTGCTCCAGCTCTTCAGAGAGGATACCAAGGCGTTCCCAGACCAGCTGGGAGACAGTCTCTCCACCGGGGCAGACCCCTGGGTCTGCCCCGGGGTCTCCTCCCAGGGGGACGTGCCCGAAACACCTCAACTGGCTCCTTTCAATGTGGAGGAGCAGCGGTTCTACTCTGAGCCCAGATGACTGAGCTCCTCACCCTATCTCTGAGGGTGAGTCCAGCAATCCTACGGCGAAAGCTCATTTCAGCCACTTGTATCCGCGATCTCATTCTTTCGGTCATTACCCAAAGCTAATGACCATAGGTGAGAGTAGGAACGTAGATCGACTGGTAAATTGACAGCTTTACCTTAGAACTCAGCTCCCTCTTCACCACAACAGACCGGTACAACGTCCGCATCACTGCAGATGCTGCTCCGATCCGTCTGTCAATCTCTCGCTCCATTTTCCCCTCACTCGTGAATAAGACCCCAAGATACTTAAACTCCTCCACTTGGGGCAGGAACCTGTCCCCAACCCAGAGAGGACAATCCACCTTTTTCCGGCTGAGGACCATGGACTCGGACTTGGAGGTGCTGATTCTCATCCCAGCCGCTTCACACTCAGCGGAAAACCGTCCCAGCAAGAGCTGTAGGTCATTTCTGGATGAAGCCAACAGGACAACATCATCTGCAAACAACAGAGATGAGATCCTGTGGTCACCAAGCATGACACCCTCCATTCCCTGGCTGCACCTAGAAATCCTGTCCATAAAAATTATGAACAGGATCGGTGACAAAGGGCAGCCCTGGCGGAGTCCAACTCTCACTGGGAATGACTCCGACCGAGTGTTGGCAATACGAACCAAACTCTCACAACGGTCGTACAGAGACCGAATAGCTCGTAACAACAAGCCCGATACCCTATACTCCCGAAGCACCCTCCACAAAAAACCACGAGGGACGCGGTCGAATGCCTTCTCCAAGTCCACAAAACACATGTAAACTGGTTGGGCAAACTCCCACGAACCCTTGAGGATTCTCAAGTGGGAGTTAGTCCGAAGTGCCTTTTTGCAACAGCGGATCAATTTCTGCCTATTTCTATTTACTATCTGGCTCTCTTGCCAATCTTTCTGATCCAGCGTCACCTTTATTCCATCCGAACACGTAGATCGCCCAAATGTCTCCTGAGCCAGCGGACGGAGCCACTGTTTCTAGGAGGAGGCGGCAGTACAATAGAGACCAGCTGTTAGCACTTAACCGGCCCACGATGCGAACGCAAAAACTCGACATACCGGGAGAGATAAGACAGAAACGGCGTGGGTGTCGAGCTGGGGTAAGATGGCGGGCGAGGAAAATAAGGTACAGACCCGTCCTCCCATCCGTTATTATGGGGAATGTTCGATCTCTACTCAGTAAGACTGATGAGCTAGCGGCTATCTCCTGCTACGAGAGTGTCTTCAGGGAGAGTAGTTTGATGCTATATACTGAGACGTGGCTAACAGAACTAGCAACAGATGCTAACATCGAACTGGAGGGTTTCCACGCAATACGGGCAGACCGAACACCAAACAGTGGGAAGACAAGGGGCAGAGGAGTGATAATGTATGTCAATAACAACTGGTGCAAACCAGGACATATCACGGTTAAGGAACAGCACTGTGGCAAAGACATGGAGTTGCTAGCTGTTAGCATGCGGCCTACATATCTCCCGAGGGAATACTCACACGTGATCTACATTGTTATTTATGCAAATCCGACGGCGAACGCTGGGACAGTGCGTGACGTCATCCACTCAGTAACCGGCAGGCTGCTGACAGAACACCCAGATGCTCTTCTCCTCATCTCAGGCGATTTCAACCATATTTCAGTCTCCAATTCTACCCACGTTTACCCACTATGTCACATGCCACACTAGAGACAATAGAACACTGGACTTATTCTACGCAAACACTAAGGAGGCGTACACCTCATCACAACTCCCCCCACTCGGGAGATTGGATCACAACTTAGTCCATCTCCTGCCAGCGTACAAACCCCTAGTACACAGACAACCTCCGGTCATGCACACGGTGAAGTTATGGTCTGAGGAGGCAATGGACACTCTAAAGGTCTGTTTTGAAACCACCGCCTGGGAGCAGCTCTGAGATCCACATGGTGAGGACATCGATGGCCTCACTCACACCATCACGGACTACATCAGCTTCTATGTGGACAACACCGTACCCACCAAGACCATACGGTGTTGATTGAACAACAAACCCTGGATCAACCCTGAGATAAAAACACTTCTGAGAGAGAAGAAGAGGATCTTCAGGTCGGGGAACAGGGAGATGCTGAAGTCCGTACAGAGGGAGCTGAGGAGAAAGATCAGAGAAGGCAAGGACAGCTTCAGGAAGAAGATGGAGGACAAGCTGCAACAGAGCGACATCGGCGGGGTCTGGAGAAACCTTAAAACCATCTCTGGGCTCCAGAATACCTCCTCCCAGGCCACGGGGGGCAGGGAGTGGGCAAACAATCTGAACCTGTTTTTTTAATAGGTTTGACCAGTCGCCCTCCCCCCCGACTGCACAACAACCACTGCTGCCTCTAAAGAAATCGAGACCTGCTGTCCACACCCCACTCCACCAACACCCCCCCACCCCCAGCACACAGCCCCCCAACCTGACCCTCACTAAGACCCAGGTGAGGACGGAGCTGAGGAAGATCAAGGCGAGGAAGGCGCCGGGTCTGGACGGCATCAGCGCGAAGCTCCTCAAGTCCTGTGCAGACCAGCTGTGTGGGATTGTGGAGCACATCTTCAACCTGAGCCTGAAGCTGGGGAGGGTACCACAGTTGTGGAAAACATCTTGTGTGGTACCTGTACCAAAAACTTCCCACCCCAAAGATCTGAACAGCTACAGACCAGTGGCCCTGACGTCTCACATGATGAAGACCCTGGAGACACTGCTCCTTGCTCACCTCCGCCCCCTGGTGGGACCAGCGATGGATCCACTCCAGTTCGCCTACCAGCATGGCATTGGGGTGGAGGATGCAGTGATCCTCCTCCTTCACCGTTCTCTGTCCCACCTGGAGAAGCCCGGGAATGCGGTGAGGATCATGTTCTTTGACTTCTCCAGTGCTTTCAACACCATCCAACCGATGATCCTGAAGGACAAGCTGCTGTGTGCAGGGGTGGACCAGCACCTGTCATCATGGATCCTGGACTACCTCACTAACCGGCCACAGTTTGTGAGAACCCGAGATTGTATGTCTGACACGATCATCGGTAGCCCAGTGGCCCCCCAAGAAACAGTTTTGGCTCCCTTCCTGTTCACCCTTTATACTGCGGATTTCTCACACAACACAACACACTGCCATCTACAAAAGTTCTCTGATGACTCTGCGATCGTCGGCCTCATCTCCAATGGAGATGAAGCTGAGTACAGAGGACTTATCCAGGACTTCGTGAACTGGTGCCATCAGAACTGCCTCCAGATCAATGCGAGGAAAACTAAGGAGCTGGTGGTGGACTGCCGCAGGCAAGGACAACCCCTCACAGCACCAGTAAACATCCAGGGAACAGACATCGAGATGGTGACATCCTACAAGTACCTGGGTGTTCATCTGAACAATAAACTAGACTGGTCACACAATACTGACGCACTCTACAAGAAGGAACAGCGCAGGCTGTTCCTACTGAGGAGGCTCAGGTCTTTTGGTGTACAAGGGGCGCTGCTGAAGACATTCTATGACACGGTGGTGGCATCAGCCATCACTTTTGGAGTGGTCTGCTGGGGCAGTGGCATTACAGCAGCCGATAGGAAGAGACTGAACAAACTGATCAAGAAAGCTAGCTCTGTCCTGGGGCAGCGCCTTGACTCAGTGGAGGAGATAGGAGAGAGAAGGATGGTGGCTAAACTGTCATCTCTGCTGGAGTCCGAGTTCCGCCCTATGCAGGACATACTGAATGCACTGAGGAGCTCATTTAGCAGTAGGCTACATCATCCTAGGTGCGCGACTGAGAGGTTTCACAGGTCCTTCCTACCTACGGCTGTCAGACTGTATAACCTAAGCAGGGCTGCTCGCAGAGATAGCAAAAAAACGTAACAAACTAATAGTTTTGAATGCAAAAGACGCAACGGACTTACACAATGGTCCCCTCCAGTATACAACTAGGACAATATCAGTCGCTACGGAGGGTTACAATATGTATGGGTACATATTCATACTATGTAGGATAACTAAGTAGATGGTTATGCTGTTTATTCCATCTAGCTACAATGCTCCGCACTGTGTATATATATTTATATATTTATGTGTATGTATGTGTATTCACTGCTCTTATTTATATCTTCCGTATCTTCTTAATTGTTGCTCTGAGTGTTGCTATCCCTGTGCTGTTGCAATCCTGGAATTTCCCCATTGTGGGACTAATAAAGGCTTATCTTATCTTATCTTATCTTATCTCGTCTTATTTCTCTCTGGTAAATTCATAAAAGTTTTTTGGTCAGAAATGAACTTTTTTTTATCCTTTTGTCAATTTGTAAAATTGTTCAGAGGAATAAATTTATTCAGCATTTTAAAATTATTTACAGGATGAAACCTTAAAAAAATGCATATAAAAGTTACACCAAAAGTCTCAAATTTACATGAAAACCAAACGAGTGACAAATTAAAGTGACGGAGCGTTTCCTTCCTGTTTAAATCTAGCCGTCCAACAGCACACACAAACGTCGGCCCAACGTCAGCAGTACATCTGATGTCTAGCCAATGAACAAACGACCTCCATCAGATGTAGTGCCAACCTTGGGCCAATGTGCCGTTGGGGAGCCGTGTTTCCATGGAGAACATGATACCAACGTTCTAAACAGAAACCAACGTACCGATGTAGATTTGCCGGTCGAAGCGTCCCGGTCTCATCAGGGCTGGGTCCAGGATGTCGGGTCTGTTGGTTCCTGCCAGGATGACCACATTGGTGGACGAGTTGAAACCTGCACAGGAAGTTAAAAAAAAAAAAAACATGTGAAGGAAGTCAGAATCAGAATCAGAATCAGAATCAGAATCAGCTTTATTGGCCAAGTATGCACAACACATACAAGGAATTTGACTTTGGCTAAAAACTTGCTCTCATTGTTCAGGTGGAGGATTTAAATAAGGATTCAATGACAACAGAGTATGTACAGTAAATTACAGTCTGTCCACGTTTCAAGTGTTGTCCAAGTGTGGAAACAAACATGGGAACAGAGAGAAAAAACCGCCTCCTTCCTGTCTGAGCGCCGTCTCCTGGCTCTGACCTCTGATGACATCACATGGTTATCAGCTTCAGAATCGGAGCACCAGAACCAGTCAAGGTGGTGGATCAGAGGTACTTTCATAATAAATGTGTGTTTTTCATAATAAATTTGCAACTTTTTCCATCAAAAGTCCTCTTTTTTCTCATGAATTTGTGATTTTTTTCCTCAGAAATTTACTTTTCCCCCTCTAATCCTGATAATTTTCAACCTTTAATCCCTGTAAATTTCAGACTTTAATTCCTCTCTAAATGTATAATAAATAAATCTTTAACTTCTCACTCGTCTCATCTCATAAATCTGCAGTTTTGCCCCCAGAATCTCATAAATGTGTGACCCTCCACCCTCGCTAACATTTCCCTGAACCTGCATATCCACCCGTCTCAGAACTGGACATTCTTGTGTTTTGGAACTGAGAACTTGTCAAGTCCTGCTGGATGTTCTTCAGGTTTGTTACAGTGTGTCTTCACCAGAATTATCTCATTAGTCTTTGTTAGAACCTCTGTCTGGAGGCCTGATGGCGACCTGTCCATGTTCTCCTTACCGTCCATCTCCACCAGCAGCTGGTTCAGCGTGTTCTCCTGCTCGCTCTGGCCCCCAAAGTTCCCTCCTCCTCTCTTCCGTCCCACAGCGTCGATCTCGTCGATGAAGAGGATGCAGGGAGCATTCTTCCTCGCCATGGAGAACATGTCCCTCACCTTCAAAAACAACAAAAACAAGACAAAGACTCTGCTTAGTTCAACACCTTTTTATTTCAAGATTCAAAGGCTTTATTATCAGGTGGACAGTTAAGAATAAGAAATGCAACATTTCCTGAACAATGAAATCCTTACTCTGCTCTCTGAACGAATGCCAAGTCAATAGATACACATCAAGACT
Source organism: Pholidichthys leucotaenia (assembly GCA_020510985.1). NCBI lineage: Eukaryota > Metazoa > Chordata > Actinopteri > Cichliformes > Pholidichthyidae > Pholidichthys > Pholidichthys leucotaenia. The sequence continues at coordinate 463,447,712 of CM035840.1, forward strand.
AATAAAGGTAATAACACACCTGATACTAATGAATACCAATAACACACATTAGGCAATTAGGACAGTTAAAGCAGTTAAACTAGAGAAAACAAGAAGAATGAAAATTGAAAATTCACTGAATGACTATAATGGACAATGGTATATTAATATCAGAGATGATATGAACCTGAGATGGCATAAGCCTATGTACAGTGTGCAAATGAGCAATGTGCAACTTAGCACCCAGTGTGAGAATTTCTCTGTAATGATAATACCCAGTAGACTGTACATGATAATTTAGCAGCAGAGATGATATGGGCATGAGATGGGGTGAGACTACATACACTGTATAAGTCAGCAATGTACAAATTTAGCAACCAGTGTGTGAATTCCCATTTGCAAGGCTGTGTTTGCAAATAGGGAGTTTGTTTGGGAGTTGTTATCTGTTCAGGAGTCTGATGGCAGTGGGAAAGAAGGAGTTCTTCAGTCTGGTTGTCCTGCATTTCACACTTCTGTACCTCCGGCCTGAGGGTAGAAGTGTTAACAGTCTGTGCTGGGGGTGGGTGGGGTCCTGGAGGATGACGTCAGCCCTCCTTTGGACTCTGTGGTGGTAGATGCTCTGCAGAGAGGGGAGTGGAATCCTGATCATCTTCTCCGCTCTCTTCACCACTCTCTGCAGGTGTTTGCGCTCCAGGGCAGTGGTGCTGCCATACCACTCAGTGATGCAGTTGGTCAGGATGCTCTCGATGATGCAGCTGTAGAAATTGTTGAGGATCCTGGAAGACATGCCAAACTTTTTCAGCTTCCTCAGAAAGTACAGCCGCTGTTGAGCTCTCTTAACCAGCTCTGTGGTGTTAAGTGCCCACGTAAGGTCCTCACTGATGTGGATGCCCAGGTATTTACAGCTGCTCACACTCTCCACCTCAAGCAACTGGATGAACAGCAGCCGATGGGGTCTCCTCCTCCCCTTCCTCATGTCCACTATCATTTCCTTTGTCTTGTCTGTGTTAAGAGTGAGATTGTTGTCCTCACACCATGACACCAGGTTGGCCACCTCCCTCCTGTAGGATGCTTCGTTATCACCAGTGATGCGTCCTATCACTGCTGTGTTGTCCGCAAACTTTAGGATGATATTTTCCTTGTGGGAGGCAACACAGTCATGGGTGAAGAGGCTGTAGAGGATGGGGCTGTGAACACAACCCTGTGGAACACCTGTGTTTGTCATGGTTCTGGCTGAAGTCCTGTTACCCATCCTGACAGACTGAGGCCTTCCAGTCAGAAAGTCCAGTAGCCAGTCACAGAGTGTGGGGTGCAGACCAAGTGAAGACAGTTTGTAGGTGAGTTTGTGGGGGATGACCGTGTTGAAGGTGGAGCTGTAGTTGACAAAGAGCATCCTGATGTAGGAGTCTTTATCTTCCAGGTGAGAGAGAATAATGCAGTGCTGCAGCAATGGCATCTGAGGTGGACCTGTTGGGCCAGTAGGCGTACTGCAGGAGGTCCAGGGTATCGGGTATGCTGTCCTGAATGAGGGGCAGCGCCACTCTGTTGAAGCACTTCATGGTGATTGGAGTGAGTGCTACCGGCCTGTAATCATTCAGACAGGTCAGCGGCTCTTTTTGGGGAGGGGGATGATGGTTGTGGTTTTGAAGCAAGAGGGGACTATGTTCTCGTTGATGGAGAGGTTGAAGACTGCTGTGAGAACGTCGGTGAGCTCGGCAGCGCATGCTCCGAGAGCCCATCCAGGGATGTTTTCTGGTCCTGCTGCCTTGCGGGGGTTGATATTCCTCAGTGCTTTGTTTACCTGGCCCTGATGAGACTTTTAGTAGAGGGGGAGGGTGCGTGTGTGTGTGTCTCTTCTCTGCACTGCAGCTGGTGGTCTCAAAGCAGGTGTAAAAGATGTTGAGATCGTCCGGCAGGCTGTCTGTGGAGTTAGTGGTGCTGCTGTTGATCCTCTCGTAGTCTGTGGTGTGCTGCAGGCCTTCCCACATGCGCCCCGGGTCAGAAGAGGAGTAGAGGCTGTCCAGCATTTCCCTATACTGCCTCTTGGCTGTTGTTATAGCCTTCCTCAGTCCATACTTTGCAGCTTTGTACTCAACCTCACAGCCTGATTTAAATGCACAAGAGCGAGCACGCAGCATCTGACGTACCTGACTGTTGATCCAGGGCTTCTGGTTGGGGAATTTCCTGACCTGTATGGTGGGTATGATGGTATCAACACACGTGCTGATGTACCCAGTCACATACTCAGCATAGTCCTGTATGTTTACAGATGAGTCCTCCCGAGTGGCTGCAGCTTTAAACACATCCCAGTCTGTACAAGCAAAACAGTCTTGCAGGGTGCTCTCAGTCTCTGGAGTCCAGCATTTAATTTGTTTAATAACAGGGTTTGTTTGTTTCAGCTTTTGTCTGTAGGCTGGGTACATAAACAGGGAGATGTGATCTGACCTTTTGACACAAGTGATCTGATATTTGACACAGTACAGACGAAGAAGAAAAGCTGACTTCATCCTGGTGAATCAGCCTCATCTTAACTTCAGTCTTATTGTTTCATCATTTCTTCCACAAGGAGGTCAGCTCTATACCGCTACCTCCCAGGTTCTCTTCCACCTGCTCCTTACTCTAACTACAGATAAAGTCGTCCATCACCAGGGAAACAAGAACTGATGTAACCTCACCCCCACCCTGAATCCATCCTTCACTCCTACAGCACACCTCACCACTGTCACACTGTCCTCATACATGTCCTGCACCACCCTCACATACCTCTCTGTCATATAGCACCATCCTATCATCTGCTTTCATCCACAAAGACACAGTGGAGCTCCTCCTGGGCGGCACAGTGGTACAGTGGTTAGCACTGTTGCCTTACAGCTAGAAGGTTCCAGGTTTGAATCCCCAGGCTGGCAGGGGTAGAAACCTTTCTGTGTGGAGTTTGCATGTTCTCCCTGTGCTGGGTGGGTTTACTCCGGGGGCTCCGGTTTCCTCCCACAATCCAAAGATATGCATGTTACGTTAACTGGTTGTTCTAAATTGTCCCTAGATATTGGTCTCCTATAGGCCCTTAAGAGTAGAGGGTTAGTACTAGTGAAGTGCTTTGAGTGGTCTTTGAGACTAGAAAAAGGCGTATATAAGTGCAGGACCTCATCTCTTATCCTCCTGACTTTATCCATACTTATGTCGCCTTTATTCTCACTCATTATCAAGAGAATTTATTTAAACCTTGACCCACCCACCCCCACGAGTTTATAGAGAATGGCACTCTGACATCACTTCCTGTTGTGGCCGTAATGTTGGGGGAGCAGCACTGAAGTGTGTTTGTGTTTCTCTGGTGCAGTGAACATTCCAGAAGGTGTTAGGAATTATTTGTCTCTTTATTCCCATAACAGATGTTTGCTAATCCAGCTGTAGTAGCAGCACTGCATTAAAAATCATTTCCAACTTCGGCTAAGACCATTTTTTTTTTTTTTTTTAGATTAAAACTTTCTGAGATTCAGTGACAATCTAAACAGGACACCCAAGAGACACCAGCTTATATTTGTGGTCCATCACTCTTTTCACCTGGGTACAGTTACTATACTAGCCTGGTTATAACTGTTATCTGTATCCGTTTATATTTATCCACTTCATGCAAGAAATGGCCAGTGCTTGTTGAATAGCATATCTGATTTGATAAAATATTTTGATAATTTGAAATTGATATGTAAACAATCTCTGTAGGATAAGGAAACAATAGTCGTCGGCCTCCGTCGGTCTATGATGACCATGGAAGAGAATCCTAAACGTCTACTCTGCTGGAACAGCACCGCCTGTGGCTGAACAGGCCGATGCGCGAATGGCAGTCCCTGTCACACAGGTGGCACTTGTGGGTGGTCTCCGTGCTGCTGGGTCTGTGGCGGTTCTTCCTGCGGGTCCTTTTTTCATCTGCTGCAGCAGTCAGTCTCTCTTCACCCGCCTTGAGCTGTCTGGTCAGGGTGCCTCTCCATTTGGAGCGGTCCGTTGCAAGGTCCTCCCAGCGCTCTGTGTTCATCTCCAGGACCTTCATGTCTCTCTTGCAGACGTCTCTAAAGCGCAGCTGTGGGCGGCCAACATCTCTCCTGCCAGTCTCCTGCCAATAGTATTACCAGGTATTATACTGTATGTATGTTTATTTTTTATTTCATGAATTAAAAACCTGATAAAGTTATAAATACACAGTTATGGCATTGGAAAAAATGTGGCACCAGACACGCTTAGTAAATGAAAGACGTTAAAAATCACTATAATATGCTGTGGTCTTCTTCACAAATGTTGCCACTCATTAAAAAATAGATGTTGCTTGTTTAATTGGTGTGTAATTAATTATGGATTTGGGCTGCCTGGACCTTTGCACTCCCACAGTTGTGTTTTTATTGACGTGATTTTAATTCTGGTCATTTTGCTAAAGAGACAATAAAAACCTTCATCTCTAACAGAGAATGTGGAAACATTTTTTCAACTTAAGAATATGCACTGTCCAGATTTTTGCAAAAACTTGTTGAGGGCTGGCCATTTTTTAACCCATGTAATTATTTGATCAGCCTTTTCATACTTACCTGAGCAGAATCAACATGTTTCTCTGGGTCCTGCACCATCGTTCTCAACTCCCTAAAGCAATGGGTACCACTGACATCCGATGGACATGCAGAGTGTGAACACTGCACTGCATTCATAGTTACATCTGTTTGCAGATGTGAATTTATATTTCTGTTAAAGACCTGTCACTGAGCACTGATTAAACGTTATATTTTTATTCATAACTTACTACACTGGACCTGTTCACTCGGTTTCCATTGTTTTTAAACATAAGAAATACATATTTTCATGTCGATTTAATATTTTCCCCTCATGGATCGTCACCTTATGGTGGTGGGGGGTTTGCATGCCCTAGTGATCCCAGGAGCTATGTTGTCCGGGGCAATCTGCCTCTGTTAGGGTCACCCAAGACAAACTGGTCCTGGGTGAAGGGCCAGACTAAGAACGATCCAACAGACTCTCATGATGAATGCTAGAACAAGGATTCAGTGTACCCCGCCCGGTATGGAGTTACCGGCGCCTCACCCTGGAGCCAGGCCATCTGGCTCCAGGAGGGCCCTGGGGGAGGGGCTCAATGTCTAGTGTCTGGTGGCCGGGTTTCCACCCATGGGACCCGGCCAGGCTCAGCCTGAAGGAGTTACATGGGTCTGCCCTACAGTGGGCTCACCACCTGCAGGAGGGACCATGAGGTCCGGTGCTATGTGGATTAAGTGACAGTCAAAGGCGGAGGCCTTGGCGGTCTGATCCCAAGCTTCCTAAACTGGCTTTTAGGACGAGGAATGTCACCTCTCTGGTGGGGAAGGAGCCTGAGCTGGGGTACAAGGTTGAGAGATACTGGCTAGATATAGTCGGCCTCACCTCAACACACAGCTCCGGTTCAGGAACCAGTCTCCTGGGGAGGGGCTGGAGCTTGGCCTACTCTGGAGTTTCCCCAGGCAAGAGGCGACAAGTAGGGGTGGGTATTCTTGTATCCCCCCACCTTGTTGCCTCTATATTGGAGTTTTCCCCGGTGGACGAAAGGGTTGTTTCCCTGCACCTTCAGGTTGGGAAACAGGTCCTGACCATTATTTATCTTTTGTTCTTATTAAAGACAAGAATAGAAAGGAGATGTCTTTACCTTCTTAACATGTTTCAACTGTTCACTGCAGCCTTTGTCAGAAGAGTCAGCTGATTGCTGCCAGGTGACATTTATCAGCTGATTTTCGTAGGCGGGGCCAGCTCAGCAAATCTGTCAGATCCACCGAGCCGGCCCCACCTTCCACCATCAGATGGTCTCTGGAGAATGTGATCCCAGGTGTGGGAAAGCATAAAGGCCCCCTCATCTCAGTTCATAATAATAATAATAATAATACATCAGTCTTATATAGCGCTTTTCTAAATACTCAAAGACGCTTTACAAAGCAGCATAGGGACAAACATATAGAGGACGAGTAAACAGACAAGGTAGGTACACATAGGTAGAAGAGGCAGTCAGTTTTTGTAGGTAGATTTGAAAAGATGGGTTTTGAGTTCACTTTTAAAAGAAGCAAGTGTGTTGTCAGACCGGATGTGAAGGGGCAAGGGATTCCAGAGGGTTGGTGCGGCAATGGCGAATGATCTATCACCCAGGGTGCGGAATTTTGTCTTGGTGATGGGGGTAAGAAGGTGAGCGTCAGCAGAGCGGAGGAGACGAGTGGGAGAATGACGAGACAGAAGGTCCGTTAGGTATGAGGGGGCGAGGTTATGAAGAGCTTTATAGGTGATGAGGAGGATCTTGAAGTTGATGCGCTGTTGAATGGGGAGCCAGTGGAGCTGACGGAGGAGAGGAGTGATGTGGTCTCTGGAGCGGGAGTGAGTAAGTAGGCGGGCGGCTGAGTTTTGGACATACTGTAGTTTTTGGAGGATGGTGGAAGGAAGTCCATACAGAATGCTGTTACAGTAATCAAGTCTGGAGGTGATGAAGGCATGGATGAGTATTTCAGCAGCAGAGGGTGAGAGGGTTGGACGGAGGCGTGCAATATTACGAAGATGAAAAAATGCTGTTTTGGTGATATGGTTGATGCCGAGGTTTCTGGCCAGGGGGGAGGGGGTGACTGAGTGACCATCGATTTGGAATGAAAAGTTCTGGGAAGAGGGTAAAAGAGATTTTGGTCCAAAAATGATGATTTCTGTTTTATTGCTGTTTAGCTTGAGAAAGTTGTTAGTCATCCAGGTTTTTATGTCTGTAAGGTGATGGTGGAGAGAATGGCGGGGTTGATGGATTTAGAGGAGATGTACAGCTGGGTGTCGTCGGCGTAGCAGTGAAAGTGAAGACCATGTTGACGAATGATGTGACCAAGCGGAAGCATGTAGAGAGTGAAAAGGGTTGGACCGAGCACAGAGCCTTGAGGGACACCGTGTGAGACGGGGGTGGTGCGTGATTTATGATTGTTGATGGAGATGTACTGGAATCTCTCAGACAGGTAGGAGGTGAACCAAGAGAGGGCGGAGTCAGTGATGCCAATAGAAAGCAGACGACGGAGCAGGATGGAATGATTGATGGTATCGAAAGCAGCGCTGAGATCGAGAAGGAGAAGAATGGTGAGGGAGCCAGAGTCAGAGGCGAGCAGGAGGTCATTGGTGACCCTGAGGAGGGTGGTTTCAGTGCTGTGGTGAGAACGGAATCCAGATTGGAATGTTTCGTAGAGTTTGTTGGAGAGGAGGTGTTTCTTGAGTTGGGTGGCAACAGCTTTTTCCAATATTTTAGCCAGAAATGGGAGGTTGGAGATAGGTCTGAAATTGTTGGGGTCGTCAGAGTCCAGGCCAGGTTTCTTAAGGAGGGGGGTGATGGCAGCAATCTTAAGTGATGGGGGGACAATGCCAGTGGTCAGGGAGGAGTTGATGGTGTTGATGATAAGGGGGGCAAGAGGGGTGAGACAGGCTTTGATAAGGGGGGAGGGGATGGGGTCCAGGGGGCATGTATATGATTTCATGCTGGAGAGTATTTTGGAAAGTTCATCAGTGGTTATGGGTGAGAAAAGGGAGAGCTGTTTATCTATGGGTGGAGAAAAAGTGGGTTCTGGGTCAGGGGTGATGGCTGGGGAGGAGGCAAGCTGGTTGTGAATGTTGTCAATTTTGGAATGGAAAAATGATAGAAAGCTATTGCATTTTTCAGGGGTGAAGGATGATGAAATGATGTCCTGGGGTTTGAGGAGTTTGTTGATGGTGGAGAACAGAGTGCGGGGGTTGGAGGATCCAGAGTGAATGATGCTGGAGTAGTAGGCAGAGCGAGCTTCATTGAGTGAGGATTGATATAGGTGCATCAGTTCTATGTGAGCGAGGGTGTGTACATTCAGACCAGTTTTGCAGCTCAGGCGTTCAAGCTGCCGCAGTTGTTTTTTGAGTTTGTTAAGTTCTAAGGTGTACCAGGGGGCCGAATGAATGAAAGTGACGGATTTTGTTTTCATGGGGGCCAGTTTGTTGAGGGAGGTAGACAATGTGTTGTTGTAGATGTTTACTAAGTCCGTAGGGGTTGGGTTTACAGGGAAGGTGAGGTTGGAGAGAGTGTTAGATATGCATGTGGAGAGAGAAACTGAGCAGATGGACTTAAGATTCCTGAAGGTTATTGTTCGGTCTTGTTTGGGTTGAGGGGCCGGGATGTCAATGTCCAGTGTGATGGCGAGATGATCCGAGATGGTGAAGTCAGTGCTGGAGATGTTGTGAATGTGGAGACCAGTGGAGCAAACCAGATCCAGGACATGTCCACGTCTGTGGGTAGGGAAAGTTATGTGTTGGGTGAAGTTTAGACACTTTAGTAAGTCCAGAAAATTGTTTGCGTATTTGCAGTCAGGGGAATCAATGTGGAGGTTGAAATCGCCAAGCAGTAGGACAGATGGTGAGGTTGCAGACAGTACTGTAATGAGTTCTGAAAGATCTGATAAAAAAGATGGATTTGGTTTGGGAGGGCGGTAAATAATTGCAATGAGGAGAGGTTTTGGGCCGGGGAGTTTAAAAGTCAGGTGTTCAAAAGAGGAAACAGCGGGTATGGAGAGAGGTCGTGGATTAAGGTTATGAAGATGAATAGCGGCAATGCCTCCTCCATGGCCTTCAGGGCGTGGGTTGTCCAGGTATGAATATCCAGCAGGGGTGGTTTGGTTAAGTGCGATGTAATCCAGGGGTTTTTGCCAAGTTTCAGTGAGACAGAGGAGATCCAGTTTATTATCAGTGATGAATTCATTTAGAATGAGGCTTTTATTGTTAAGGGATCGTGTGTTGAAGAGGGCAAGTTTCAGGTGCTTTTTTTTTTGAAAATGCGGGTGCGGAAGTCGGGATAGGGCGGAGATTGAAAGGATTCACGTTGGGGTTGTTCTGATGACGCGTCACATTGTTGTGATGATGCAACGCGGAAGTGCGGAAGCCGGTGTCCATGCAGCGATTTGACCAGAGAACGGGGATACAGTTTGTTGTGGTGAAGTGGTAATTAAACTTGCGGCGTGAACTTCGGTGGATATATCGGGGCCGGAGGAGAAGTCTGGAGCTTTTTAGTGAGGCAATGAGTTCCAAGGAGGGAGAGGTTTGGTGGTTTAGCCGGAGGAGTTGCACGGATGTGTAGCGTAGCGCCATAACTGGGGCTATGCCGGTGCTGGAGGTGGGTGATGGAGGTCCGAGTTTGTTGCAGGCGATAAAACCAATGAGTCGGCAGAGTTGCAGGATGAAGTGACAGAACGTGTCGACCATGGAAGGACGCTTCCCAGCCTCTCTGATTTCTAGCCGAGCAGCGCTAGCACCAGGCAGCAGCCAGTTAGCCGTTGACCCGCCAGCTTGTAGCGAGACACCCGGTAGCGAGCTCGGTAGCGAACTAGCTGATGGCCCAGCGATGTTAGCAGGGAGTCCCAGACAGATGACAGCCAAAGCACGGACAGGTAGCGGTCGGCCAGCCGTCAACTGGCTGGCTAACAGCCAGTTTCCCGCTAGCCCGCTTTCCCGCAGGCTAAGGCCACCAGCAAGTTGCGGGTAGATGTTCCAGAGATGGAGAGTAGAGAGGCAGATGAAGACAATCCAAACCATGACAGGACAACAGAACAGTTTGTGACCGGAGTAGCACTTGAGTCAGCCCGGTGGGTGAAGTTGACAGCCAAGATCGTCTTGCAGGTAAGCGTCCACACCACCAGTAAAATGAACAAAAAATAGTAGTATCCAGGTCCAGCAATGTAGGGAAATTAACAAACAAACAACACAGAAACTGTAAAGTTAAAAAAAAAAGAAGAAATTACGAATGAATCACGACTGGGGAAGCGGCGAACAGAACAGCGCCAGCGTCCTCCGGTGGGAGGGAGGACGGTGTCATGGTGTCTTTTCCCCGCTTCCTGATCTCTATGGCCTCCTTGATCCAGCGTTTGTGTCTGTTGCTCTCTGATCCAATAATCTTTGTGTTGTCCCAGTCCATGATGTGATTATTTCTTTTGCAGTGACCTGATATTGCTGATTTTAATGTTTCTTGTTCTGCCTTTTCCTTTTGTGATCTTGTGAGTCGTCCTTGTGTTTCCTTCTCACATTCCTTCTGGTGTTCTTTTTTTCTTGTGGTGAATGATCTTCCAGTTTCTCCAATGTAGGTTTTGTTGCATGATCTGCATGATATTTCATATATTACATATATTTCATATATTATTATTGATATTTCACTATTCATCTCTCGGCGCCACACCAGTCGGCTGCCTTTTGCAACAGCGGCTCGATTCCGAGTTTTTTTTTCCCTTCCTCTCTCTTTTGATCACTTTTTTTTTTTTTCACCCCACTTATATCACGGACACACAGATCGTCCCAAATGTCTCCTGAGCCGGTGGACGGAGCCACTGTTTATAGCAGGATTCGATACAACAGGGAAGAGCTGCTAGCATTTAACCGCCACCCGGTCCCACTGGAAAAACTCGACATACCGAGAGAACTGAGGCGAAAACGCCGCGGCTGCCGGGCTGGAGTAAGGCGGAGGACAAAAAATATAAGGTACAGACCCTCCCTTCCATCTGTTGTCATGGGAAATGTACGGTCGATACTGGGAAAGTTAGATGAGCTAGCGGCTATCTCCCGTTATGATAGCACTTACCGGGAGTGCTCTCTCCTTTTGTTTACTGAGACGTGGCTAACTGAACTAGCAGCAGATGCTAACATTGAGCTGGAGGGTTTTCACACGATACGAGCTGACCGAACACCAGAGAGTGGCAAAACTAGGGGCGGTGGAGTGATAATGTATGTTAACAACAACTGGTGTAGACCGGGACATATCACTGTTAAACAACGACACTGCAGCAAAGACATTGAGTTGCTAGCTGTTAGCATGAGGCCTACATATCTCCCGAGAGAACACTCACACGTGATCTGCATTGTTGTTTATGCAAATCCGACGGCGAACGCTGGGACAGCGCGTGACGTCATCCATTCAGTAACCAGCAGGCTGCAGACAGAACACCCAGATGCTCTTCTCCTCATCTCAGGCGATTTCAACCACGTTTCACTGTCTCCCATTCTGCCCACTTTCACCCAGTATGTCACATGCCACACTAGAGACAATAAAACACTGGATTTGTTCTACGCAAACACTAAGGAGGCGTACACCTCATCACAACTCCCCCCACTTGGGAGATCGGATCACAACTTGGTTCATCTCCGGCCGGTGTACAAACCCCTAGTGCACAGACAACCTCCGGCCATGCACACTGTGGAGTTATGGTCTGAGGAGACAATGGACACTCTAAAGGACTGTTTTGAAGCCACCGCCTGGAAGCAGCTCTGCGATCCACATGGTGAGGACATCGATGGCCTCATTCACACCTTCACGGGCTACCTCAGCTTCTGTGTGGACAAATCCGTTCCCACCAAGACCATACGGCGTCACTCAAACAACAAACCCTGGATCAACCCTGAGATAAAAACACTTCTGAGAGAGAAGAAGAGGATCTTCAGGTCGGGGAACAGGGAGATGCTGAAGTCCGTACAGAGGGAGCTGAGGAGAAAGATCAGAGAAGGCAAGGACAGCTTCAGGAAGAAGATGGAGGACAAGCTGCAACAGAGCGACATCAGCGGGGTCTGGAGAAACCTCAAAACCATCTCGGGGCTCCAGAATACCTCCCCCCAGGCCACGGGGGGCAGGGAGTGGGCGAACAACCTGAATCTGTTTTTCAATAGATTTGACCAACCGCCCTCCCCCCTGTCTGCACAACAACCACTGCTGCCACTAAGAAATCAAGTCCTGCTGCCCACTCCCCACTCCACCGACACCCCCCCCCCACTCCCAACACACAGCCCCCCATCCTGACCCTGACCAAGACCCAGGTGAGGACGGAGCTGAGGAAGATCAAGGCGAGGAAGGCGTCGGGACCGGACGGCATCAGCGCAAAGCTCCTCAAGTCCTGTGCAGACCAGCTGTGTGGGATTGTGACGTATATCTTCAACATGAGCCTGAAACTGGGGAGGGTACCACAGCTGTGGAAAACATCTTGTGTGGTACCTGTACCAAAAACTTCCCACCCCAAAGACCTGAACAGCTTCAGACCGGTGGCCTTGACGTCCCACTTGATGAAGACCCTGGAGAGACTGCTCCTTGCTCATCTCCGCCCCCTGGTGGAACCAGCGATGGATCCACTCCAGTTCGCCTACCAGCATGGCATTGGGGTGGAGGATGCGGTGATCTTCCTCCTTCACCGTTCTCTGTCCCACCTGGAGAAGCCCGGGAATATGGTGAGGATCATGTTCTTTGACTTCTCCAGTGCTTTCAACACCATCCAACCAATGATCCTGAAGGACAAGCTGCTGCGCGCAGGGGTGGACCAGCACCTGTCATCATGGATCCTGGACTACCTCACGAACCGGCCTCAGTTTGTGAGAACCCGGGACTGTGTTTCCGACACGATCATCAGTAGCACGGGGGCCCCCCAGGGAACGGTGCTGGCTCCCTTCCTGTTCACTCTTTATACTGCGGACTTCTCACACAACACAACACACTGCCATCTACAGAAGTTCTCTGATGACTCTGCGATCGTTGGTCTCATCTCCAGCGGAGATGAAGCTGAGTACAGAGGGCTTATCCAGGACTTTGTGGACTGGTGCCATCGGAACTGCCTCCAGATCAACGCGAGGAAAACTAAGGAGCTGGTGGTGGACTGCCGCAGGCATGGGCAGCCCCTCACAGCACCAGTAAATATACAGGGAACAGACATCGAGATGGTGACATCCTACAAGTACCTGGGTATTCATCTGAACAATAAACTAGACTGGTCACACAATACTGACGCACTCTACAAGAAGGGACAGCGCAGGCTGTTCCTGCTGAGGAGACTCAGGTCTTTTGGTGTACAAGGGGCGCTGCTGAAGTCATTCTATGACACGGTGGTGGCATCAGCCATCACTTTTGGAGTGGTCTGCTGGGGCAGTGGCATTACTGCAGCCGATAGGAAGAGACTGAACAAACTGATTAAGAAAGCTAGCTCTGTCCTGGGGCAACGCCTTGATCCGATGGAGGAGATAGGAGAGAGAAGGACGGTGGCTAAACTGTCATCTCTGCTGGAGTCCGAGTTCCACCCTATGCAGGACATACTGGATGCACTGAGGAGCTCATTTAGCAGCAGACTACATCATCCCAGGTGCACAACCGAGAGGTTTCGTAGGTCCTTCCTACCAACGGCTGTCAGACTGTACAACCTAAGCAGGGCTGCTCGCAGAGATAGCAAAAAGACGTAACAAACTAATAGTTTTTTGAATGCAAAAGATGCAATAGACTTACACAATGGTCCTCTCCGGCATACAACTAGGAACTTACCGGTCGCTATGGAGGGTGAGAATATGTATGGGCACATAATCATACCATGTAGGATAACTAAATAGACGGTTATGCTGTTTCATCCCACCTAGCAACAATGCTCTGCACTGTGTGTGTTTATATATTTACATATTTATTCCATCTAGCTACAATGCTCTGCACTGGGTGTGTTTATATTTATATATCTATATATTTATTCCATCTAGCTACAATGCTCAGCACTGGGTGTGTTTATATTTATATATCTATATATTTATTCCATCTAGCTACAATGCTCCGCACTGTGTTTTTATATATCTACATATTTATTCCATCTAGCTACAATGCTCTGCACTGTGTGTTCATATATTCATATATTTATTCCATCCAGCTACAATGCTCTGCACTGTGTGTCTGTGTGTGTGTATATATATATTTTATAGTAATATGTACATATGTATATTAGCTGCTCTTGCTTGCTTGTTTTTTTTTTTTTGTTTTTTTTTTTTGCCTTCTGATTGTTGCTCTGAGTGTTGCTATCCCTGTGCTGTTGCAATCCTGGAATTTCCCCGTTGTGGGACTAATAAAGGCTTATCTTATCTTATATTACATTGCATTTTTTGTCTTGTTCTAGTTTGTCCTTGGGATTTTGTATTTTTTCATGATCCTTTGAATTGGTTCCGTGATCCCTCGTATGTATGGTATAGTTATGGTGTCCTTGTTTTTGATTTCGGCTTTTGTTCTGTGTCTTATTTCCTGTTTATTTTCTTTGTTTTTGACTTGCTGTTTCCCTTTGATTATGGCCCATACTGGATATTGGCAGCGTATAAGTGCATGTTTTATGTGGTTTTCCTCCTCCTGTCTGTCTTCTTGGTCTGTGATGATGGTGGCTCGTTCATATAACGTCCTGACAACTGATAGCTTGTGTGCTGTGGGGTGTTCCGATGTCCATAGTAGGTATTGATCTGTGTGGGTTGTGTGTGGGTCATCATCGTTGTGGTGGATTTTCATGTCCAGGAAGGCTATGGTGCCATTTTCTTCCTCTCTGTGTGTGAATTTTATATTCCCAGTGCTGTCCGTGCTGTTCAGATGGTCAGTGAGTTCTCGTGTGTGTCCTTTCCTTATTTTTTCCAGAATGTCATCCATGCATCTCTTCTAAAAGGTGGGTTTACATTGTGTAGGTGCTGTGTTGATGGCTTTGTTTTCCAGATCCTCCATGAAAAAGCTTCTCATAATGGCTGATAGTGGGTCTCCCATTGCAAATCCTTCTTTTTGTCTGTAAATTTTTCCTCTGTATTGAAAATAGGTGGATTTTGCTACAAATTGTAATAGTTTGGATATGTCGTGAACTGTGAGATTGGTGCGTCTTTTTAGGGTACTGTCATTATTGAGGCGTTCTTGCACTATATGTAGTGTGACATCAGCAGGTGTCTTTGTGAATAATGAAATGACGTCATGTGAAATGAGGATCTCGTCTGATTCTATTTTCATATTTTTGAGTTCTTGTGCCAGTTCTTTTGAGTTTTTGCAGTGGAAATCTGATAGTCCAAGGAGGGGTTTGATGATTTCAACCAGGGCTTTTGATAAATTGTACGTTGACTGATCCAATACTGTCTATTACTGGCCGCAGTGGGATATCCTTTTTGTGTATTTTTGGAGTTCCATAGATCGGTGATGCTAGCTGTGGGTATCAGGTGATCATATGCGTCCTTTGTGATTTTTTTGCTTTCTAATAGGGGTTTGAGAAGGGCTTTTAGCATTTTTTTCTTTTCTTCTGTGGGGTTTGTTTTAATGATTTCCTATATGCTGCTGTCTGCCAACATGGTTTCCATCTGTTTTTCATATGTTTCCGTGTCCAATATTACTGTCGTTCTGCCTTTATCTGATGGGAGGATTGTGATTGTTTTATCTGTCTTGAGTGAGTTTAATGCTTTTTCTTCTTTTTTCGTAACGTTGCTTTGTGGTAATTTGGCCATTTTTAGGATTCCTGCGACTGTGTTCCGGAGTGATGCTTTTTCCCCTTGGTCCTGGATTTTTTCACATGCCAGTTCTGTTGCAAGGATGGATTCTTCATGGGCTATTCTGGCTGGTGTGATGACAAAGTTCAGTCCTCTGCTCAGCACCGTTTTCTCCGTGTCCGTGAGTGTGCATTTTGACAAGTTTTTGACCCACTTAGCATTTGTTTCCATGTGTGTTTGTCTTCGTCCGGTCTTCCTTTCTGTAAGTTTTTTTAGTTTTTTTAATTGGCGGTTTTTCGTTTTAATGAATTCTTGTTCGTGTGCGTGTTTTAATTGTGCTTCTATCTGCTCCTGCGTTTCCTGGTCAGTCATGTAGTGTTTTCTGAAAATGTCCATTTTCTCCTTGATCTGGTTGTGGATTCTGTCCACTTTGTTTGTCGTCATTCTTATCCGTTCTTTGATCAGGTCTTTCCGTGCTTTACTGATAATTTTCTCTGCGTTTTTGGCAGATCTGCTGAGCTGTCCCCGCCTACAAAAGTCAGCTGATAAATGTCACCTGGCAGCAATCAGCTGACTCTTCTGACGAAGGCTGCAGTGTACAGTTGAAACATGTTAAGAAGGTAAAGACATCTCCTTTCTATTCTATTTTTATCTTTAATAAGAACAAAAGATAAATAATTAAAAGAAAACAAAATGAACCTATTTGAGCTACAGGTCCTGACCATCATTTGTGCCTATGCACCAAATGATGGTTCAGAGTCCCCTCCCTTTTTGGAGTCTGTGACTGGGGTGCTGGAGGGTGCTCCTCTTGGAGACTCCATTGTCCTCCTGGGGGACTCCAATGCACACGTGGGCAACAACAGTGAAACCTGGAAGGGGGTGATTGGGAGGAACGGCCTGCCCAATCTGAACCCGAGTGGTGTTCAGTTATTGGACTTCTGTGCTAACCACAGTTTGTCCATAACGAACACCAAGTTCAAGCAAAAGGGTGTCCATATGTGCACTTGGCACCAGGACACCCTAGGTTGCAGGTCGATGATCAATTTTGTTATTGTGTCATCAGACCTGCGACCGTATGTCTTGGACACTCAGGTAAAGAGAGGTGCAGAGCTGTCAATTGATCACCACCTGGTGGTGAGTTGGATCCGATGGCAGGGGAGGAAGCCATTCAGATCTGGTAGACCCAAACATATAGTGAGGGTATGCTGGGAACGTCTGACTGAGGCCCCTGTCCGGGAGGTCTTCAACTCCCACCTCCGGATGAACTTCATTCACATTCCGAGGGAGTCTGGAGACATGGAGTCTGAATGGGCCATGTTCTCCACCTCCATTGTTGAAGCAGCTGTCCAGAGCTGCGGCCACAAGGTCACTGGAGCATCTCGTGGTGGCAACGCCCGAACCAAGTGGTGGACACCAGTGGTGAGGGAGGCCATTAAGCTGAAGAAGGAGTCCTATCAAGCTTGGTTGGCTTGTGGGACTCCCGAAGCAGCTCAGGTGTACCGTCAGGCCAAGCGGAGTGCAGCTCGGGTGGTTGCTGAAGCAAAAACTCAGGTGTAGGAGGAGTTCGGGGAGGCCATAGAACAAGACTTTCGGTCGGCCTTGAAGAGATTCAGGCAAACTGTCCACGGCTCAGGAGGGGGAAACAGCTCCCTGTCCACAGTGTGTATGGTGCGGATAGGGCGCTGGTGACTTTGACTGGGGATATCGTCGGGTGGTGGAAAGAATACTTCGAGGCTCTCCTCAATCCCACTGACATGCCTTCCACAGAGGAAGAAGGGCTTGTGAACGAGGGAGACGACTCACCCTCACGGGCTGAGGTTGCCAAAGTGGTTAAAAATCTCTATGGCAGTCGGGCCCTGGGGGTGGACGAGATTTGCCTCGAGTCCCTCATGGCCCTGGACATTGTAGGGCTGTAGGGCGAACGAGGCTCGCGAACGGCGCTGCCTGGCATATTTCTGTCCAATACCAACTCTCTCTCTAACAAGGTAGATGAACTGAGACTGCTGATGCGTTTTAAGGACCTCGCCTCCTCAGCTGTCCTCTGCTTTACTGAGACCTGGCTCCGGGAAAATATACCGGACAGCGCGCTGCGCCTCGACGGCTTTCAGCTCTTCCGTGCTGATCGTGACACAGAGCTTTCCGGCAAGACCACAGGAGGCGGTGTCTGCTTCTACATCAACTGCAGCTGGTGCTCTGATGTAACGGTAATTTCCAAACACTGTTCTCCTGCCTTGGAATTTCTTGTTATCAATTGCAAGCCCTTCTATTCCCCGCGGGAGTTTGCTTCTTTCATAATGATCGCTGTGTACGCCCCTCCCGACGCGGACACGCGCGAAGCTCAGCGCGTGCTCGCGGATCACATTCAACACACAGAGCGGAGTTTTCCAGACTCGCTGATTATTGTGGCTGGCGACTTTAATCAGTGCAATCTGAGCCACGATCTCCCCCGCTACAAACAGTTTATTAAATGCCCCACCAGAGGATTAAACACACTGGATCACTGTTACACCACAGTGAAAGACGCATATCGCGCTGTCCCTCGAGCTGCGCTGGGATTATCTGATCACGTGATGGTTCACCTCATTCCCACATACAGACAGAGATTGAAGCTCACTAAACCTGTTGTGAGCACTACGAAGATACGGACCAGTGATGCTGAGGAGAAGCTGGAAACGTGCATGGAAATATCTGACTGGGGCATGCTTAAAGGAGCCACGCATGATCTGGATGAGTACACGGACACTGTGAACTCTTATATCCACTTTTGTGAAGAGAACATTCTTCCATCACGCACCAGGGTGAGTTACTCTAATGACAAACCCTGGTTCACAGCTAAGCTCAGACAGATCAGGAAGGAGAAGGAAGCAGCGCTGAAAAGTGGAGACAGGGACTGCTACAGGGAGGTTAAATACCGGTTTAACAGAGAGCTGAAGAGGGCTAAATCTCTATACTCAGAGAGACTCCAGCAGCAGTTCACTGCTAATGATTCGGCTTCCGTGTGGAGAGGACTGAGGCAAATCACCAACTATCGACCTAAGGCTCCTAAAGGTCAGGATGACAAAGCCCTTTGTCAAAGACTGTCCCAACACTATGCCCGTTTTGACACCTCGTCATCTGTGTCCAACTCCCCCCCTCCCTCCAGCTCCACAGCCTCCATATTCCCTACTTCATTTAAGGCACCCCCCCCTCCTCCCCCCCTCCCCTTATCATCAGTGAGCAGGATGTGCTCAAACAGTTCTCCAGACTGAACCCACGCAAGGCCCCCGGCCCAGACGGCGTGTCTCCCTCCACCCTGAGACTCTGTGCGAAACAGCTGGCTCCTGTATTCACAGACATTTTTAACACCTCCCTTAAGTTATGCCACGTGCCGTCCTGCCTCAAATCCTCCACCATCATCCCTGTCCCCAAGAAGCCACGGATCACTGGACTTAATGACTACAGACCTGTAGCGCTCACCTCTGTAGTCATGAAGTCCTTTGAGCGCCTGGTCCTGTCCCACCTCAAGTCCATCACCACCCCTCTCCTGGACCCGCTGCAGTTTGCCTACCGAGCCAACAGGTCTGTAGACGATGCAGTCAACCTGGCCCTCCACTCCATCCTGCAGCACCTGGACTCCCCGGGAACCTACGCCAGGATCCTGTTTGTGGACTTCAGCTCCGCATTCAACACCATCCGCCCCGCTCTGCTCCCGGACAAGCTGTCCCTGCTCAACGTGCCTGACTCCCTCTGCAGGTGGATCATCGACTTCCTGACGGACCGGAGGCAGCATGTGCGGCTGGGAAAGACTGTCTCAGACTATACTAGCATCAGCACCGGATCACCCCAGGGCTGTGTACTTTCCCCCCTACTCTTCTCCCTTTACACCAACTCCTGCACCTCCAGCCACCAGTCTGTCAAGTTGATCAAGTTTGCGGACGACACCACCCTCATCGGGCTCATCTCCATCGGCGACGAGTCCGCCTACAGGAGAGAGGTGGCCCAGCTAGCGTCCTGGTGCAGCAATAACAACCTGCAGCTGAACGCTCTGAAGACAGTGGAGATGATTGTAGACTTCAGGAAAGTCACCACTCCTCTGCCCCCCCTCACCCTCTCAGGCTCTCCCATCACCACTGCTGATTCCTTCCGCTTCCTAGGCACTACCATCACCAGGGACCTCAAATGGGAGCTGACCATCAGCTCACTCATCAAAAAAGCCCAGCAGAGGATGTTCTTCCTGCGGCAGCTGAGGAAGCTCAAGCTACCCACCAAGATGTTAGTGCAGTTCTACACAGCCATCATCGAGTCCATCCTCACCACCTCCATAACCGTGTGGTACGCAGGAGCCACTGCCAGGGACAGACTAAGGCTGCAGCGCGTCGTGCGCACTGCTGAGAAGGTGATCGGCTGCAAGCTCCCATCTCTCCAGGATCTGTACATCTCCAGGACCCGGAGGCGTGCTGGCCGGATCATAGCCGATCCCTCACACCCTGGTCACGTACTGTTTGCCCCCCTCCCCTCTGGTAGAAGACTTCGGTCCATCCAGACTAAAACCTCCCGTCACATGAACAGCTTCTTCCCCTCTGCCATTAGACTGCTGAACACTAAGTGACTTATTGACTCTCGTGCACCATGTACAGCAGCTCAACCAGACTCATGTCAATCATCACTGTTTTCTTCCTGCATTACCGACTGCACTATATAGTTCTCCACAGTATCTGCTGCTGGCTAATATATATTTTAACTGTTGACCAGTATCACTTAATCTTATCCTACACTTTATTACATGTATAGTTTATTTCTCTTATCTTATCATGTTTAATGTTGCAGCACTGTACCGAGACAAATTCCTAGTTTGTGTACTACATGAACAATGGCAATAAACCTGATTCTGATTCTGATTCTGTCATGGTTGACACACCTCTACAACATTGTGTGGAGGTTGGGGGCAGTGCCTTTGACATGGCCAACTGGGGCGGTGGTTCCCCTCTTCAAAAAAAGGGGACCGGAGGGTGTGCTCCAATGTTAGAGGGATCACACTCCTCAGCCTCCCTGGGAAGGTCTATGCCAAGGTACTGAAGAGGAGAGTCTGGCTGCTGGTCGAACTTCGGATTCAGGAGGAGCAATATGGTTTTCGTCCTGGCCGTGGCACATCAGACCAGCTCTTTACCCTCTCGAGAATCCTCGAGGGTTTGTGGGAGTTTGCCCAACCAGTCTACATGTGTTTTGTGGACTTGGAGAAGGCATTTGACCGCGTCCCTCATGGTTTTTTTGTGAGGGGGGATTCAGGAGTATGGGGTATTGGGCTTGTTGTTACAAGCTATTCGGCTTCTATATGACCGTTGTGAGAGTTTGGTTCGTATTGCCAACACTTGGTCACACTCATTGCCAGTGAGAGTTGGACTCCACCAGGGCTGCCCTTTGTCACCGATCCTGTTCATAATTTTTATGGACAGGATTTCTAGGCACAGCCAGGGAATGGAGGGTGTCATGCTTGGTGACCACAGGATCTCATTTCTGTTGTTTGCAGATGATGTTGTCCTGTTGGCTTCATCCAGCAATGACCTACAGGTCTTACTGGGATGGTTTGCCGCTGAGTGTGAAGCGGCTGGGATGAGAATCAGTACCTCCAAGTCCGAGTCCATGGTCCTCAGCCGGAAAAAGATGGATTGTCCACTCCAGGTTGGGGACAGGCTCCTGCCCCAAGAGGAGGAGTTTAAGTATCTTGGGGTCTTGTTCACGAGTGAGGGGAGAATGGAGCGAGAGATTGACAAACGGATTGGAGCAGCATCTGCAGTGATGTGGACATTGTACCGGTCTGTTGTGGTAATGAGGGAGCTGAGCTCTAAGGCAAGGCTGTTGATTTACCAGTCAATCTACGTTCCTACCCTCACCTACAGTCATGAGCTTTGGGTATTGACCAAAAAACACGAGACTGCGGATACAAGCAGCTGACATGAGCTTTCTTCGTAGGACTGCTGGACTCACTCATCTGGGAGAGGCTGAGAGTAGAACTGCTGCTCCTCCACATTGAAAGGAGTCAGTTGAGGTGGTTTGGGCATCTGATCAGGACGCCTCCTGGACGCCTCCCACTTGAGGTGTTTCGGGCACGTCCCACTGGGAGGAGACCCTGGGGCAGACCCAGGACTCGGTGGAGAGACTATGTCTCCCAGCTGGTCTGGGAACGCCTTGGTGTCCACTCTGAAGAGCTGGAGCAGGTGGCTGGGGAGAGGGAAGTCTGGGCTTCTCTGCTTGAACTGCTGCCTCTGTGACTCAGATGTCCGGAAAAGCGGTAGAAGATGGATGGATGGATGGATGGTTTTAATATTTTGATTCTTGTATAAAATGAATTACCTGTTCATCTGTGTACATTCATTTAATCTTAATAAATGTACTAACATGTGTCAAAGTTTAAATATCACCATTCATAATTTAATCCAAAAAACTAATTTATTATCAAAATGTAAAGCTAAAAGGCTTGAAGTAACTTGATGGTGAATATCAAAATTATGAAATTAACTCAGTTTAAACATTTATTTTCCACACTGTAACTTGAGATACACAAATATTGTAAGAAACATGAAGTGAAAACATTTTATATGTTATACAAAAATTTATTTAACACATCTTGATATCTCATTTAGGCACAATGAACAATAATGACATCAAGCCCAAATAAAGCCCACACTGTCCTTTATTTAAAATGAGCTGGAGAGACTACGTCTCCCAGCTGGTCTGGAGCACTTTGGGATTCTCTATGAAGACCTGGAGCAGGTGGTTGGGGAGATGGAAGTCTGAACTTCTCTGATTGAGCTGCTGCCTCTGCAACCTGAACCTCATGAAGAGCAGTAGAGGATGGATGGATGAATGTATGGACAGGTGGATGGATGGACGGATGGACAGCTGGGTGCATGGATGGATGGATGGATGGATGAACAGACAACAGATGGGCAGATGGATGGATGGATGGACTGACGGACAACAAATGGATGATGGCTGGCTGGCTGGATATATGGATGGATGGACGGACAGGTGGATAGACTGACGGACGGATGTATGGATGGGTGGATTGATGGATGGATGGACAGATGGATAAATGGATGAATGGACAGACAGATGGATGATGGATGGACGGATGGATGGATGGATAGCCGGGTGCATGGATCGACGGACGGATGGATGGACAGACAACAGATGGATAGATGGATGGATGGATGGATATATGGGTGGATGGATGGACAGACAACAGATGGATAGATGGATGGATGGATGGACAGGTGGATAGACTGACGGATGGATGTATGGACGGTGGATGGACAGATGGATGACGGATGGACGGATGGGTGGGTGGATGGACAGATGATAAATGGATGGATGAACGGGTGGACGGACAGACGGACGGCTGGGTGGACAGCCGTCAGCGTCGTGGACTGAAGGTGTGTGTGTGATGCTCCACTGACAGTCTGGATGCGTGTCTGTATTTCATAGCTGGTTTGCCTCTAAACACAAAGAAAAAAGGTTTTAAGAGAAAAGTTTTAACATGGAATCAGTTACATGTTGCATTTAAAATATAAATACATGAAGACAATGCTGTGATGACTTAAACATCATGTAATAATTTATATCAAAGCATATTTAATTCTGTATATGAAAACATCATGTTAAATAATCCATGCATTGCCATAAAGTGGAGACTCCATCTTTGCTCAGTGACGCCATGATAAAGACCAGTGGCGTGTGCAGAGCATAAAGGAGCAGCTGTGAGCAGATGGACTGTTGAAAGCTCAACATAAAGGCTGTGATGCAGAGGCAGCACTGATGTCATCAGCACACCTGGACATGCAATCAGCTGCTTAGCTCGTTAGCTAGCCAGAGCGGGTGAGTTATCGTGTGAAATGAGTGCATACCTGAGTGGAAATGCAGACGGCACACTCTTACTGACCGAGACGTCAAGATGATTTTTCTGCATGCGACTGCAGCCAGCCGGGCCGCGCCTCCCGCTGAGCTCGCTCCTCTGCTCTCCCTCCCTTTGCTTCCGAGCACAGGAGCTGCAGAGCGACGTTCTGCTGCTTCAACACGGAATCCTTCCTGATTTTAGGAAGAACACGACGGCCTAAACAAAACCAAACACTTGTGTTCTACACGCTGCAGGTCTGCCAACATGGAGGATCTGTCCCACAGTTCAGTGCGGCGGTGACGTCGGCGCCCGTCCTCCATGAACCAAACTCACTTCTCCACAAACACATTTTTAACAAGACGAAAATAAATGATATGAAATAAAAATGGAAAAATAAAAACAAAATAATAAAATTGCCATGAAAAACTAACAAGACATAAAAAATTAAGAAAAATTTTTCAAATTACAATAAAAATTAAAATGTAAAAAAACATGAAAATGCCTAAAAATAAAGAATAGAAATTAAGACCATTAAAATAAAAAACTAAATTAAAAGAAAAATAAAATTTTAAAAATGTATAATAAATAAAATAAAAATTAAGAAAAGTTAAATAAATAAAAACAAATAAAGTTAAAAAATAAAAGGAATAATAAACAAATAAAACAATACATTAAATGAAAATTCAAGTAAAATTAAATCAAAAATAATGAAAAATAAATTAAGTAAAAAATGTAAAAAACCCTCAAAAATAACCAGGACTGATAAAGTGAAAGTGGGCCGAGTGGTCCTACCCGGGCCGGGCCGACGCCCACGAACATCTCCAGGAACTCGGAGCCGTTGATGGTGATGAAGGGGACGGCGGCCTCCCCCGCCGTGGCTTTGGCCAGCAGAGTCTTGCCCGTCCCCGGAGGTCCGGTCAGCATGGCCCCCTGGGTTGGCACACAGGAACATTTTAATTCTCCCCCAGTAAACTGCAGCAGTGTTCTTCAGAACCCAGGCTGTCACATCTAAACCTTTTCCTTCAATTTGTGACTTCATTTCTTCAAAAGTTTGTAATTTCCACCTTTAACTTTGATAAATTTCTACCTTAAATGCCTGTAAATTTCAGACGTTAATTCTGGTTCATGTCCAGGTTTAAGCTCTTTAATTTCCACATTTAATCTCGTAAATTTCAAATGTTTAAATCTTGTTAATTTATATCATAAACATCTGAATTTTTCAGCCTCTGTCCCTACAGCGGGGGGGGGGGGGGGGGGCTGAAAAGTTCATGGTGGTCAAATTTGACCAAATGTGGTTCATTTTTCAACCGCAGAGATCCAAGTGCTGCAACACCGATGGACGAAGTGCGTGGACTGAAGGGGAGCCCATGTTGAAAAATGAGCCACATTTGGTCAAATTTCACCACCATGAACTTTTCAGCCCCCCCTCGTATAAAAACCTGTTTCTGTCCCCAATAATGTCTCTTATCTGCTAACATAACAAATACTCATTTGGTGGCAGGGGGTCAGGACCTTTGGGATCTTGGCCCCCAGCTCCTGGTACTGCTGTGGGTTCTTCAGGAAGTTGACGAACTCCAGGATCTCCACTTTGGCCTCCTCACAGCCGGCCACATCCCTGAACCTTACATCCACCCGCTCCCTCATCATCCGGGCTGTGGACTCACTCAGACCGAAGGGGCTCCTGCCCCCCCCAGGGCCCCTGCTCAGTGGCCCCCGTCTGACGGTGAAGAGGAGGAACCCAATCAGCAGCAGGGTGGGGACCAGGCTCAGGAGGAAGGAGCTGAGGACAGAGGTCAACACGGATCATTCTACTGCCAACACCTGACCCCCCAACCCAACCAACCCCCCACTGACCCGTCACTTTCAGAGATGTAGACCACGGCGGGTCCTTGTGATGGTTCCAGGTTCATGTCCATCAGAGCCACCTCCAGGTTCCTCTCAAAGGTATCCACGCTGCCAATGTTGAACCACACCCAACTCTGGTGGAGACAAACGGAGACGGAAAAGATGAAATGGGGACCGCGACCAAATCACACCGGGATGGACCAGTCAGGGTTCTGTAGACCAGGACCGGACCATATCAGGAGAACATGAAGTCCTACTGTTGAGTGTTCTGATAACAGCAGAACAAGAACCTAATATCTGTTCAGATCAATTTATGTAGAAATATAATTAACTAATTAACTTCTATGGTCATTACTGACACCTGCTGTGGGGGAGGGTAAGAACCGGGTCAGTGCTGGATCAGAACCAGGTCAAAACCGGGTTGTTAGCAGGTCATAACAGGATCAAGTATGATTTACACATACTGCTTCCTGTGGTAACGTATCGTCACTTCCTGTGCTGCTGTCTGGTGTGCTGAGCTCTCCTCATTCTCCTGAGGATTGTTGCCTTTAATTGTATTTTAATCACTTTTTTTTCCATCTACCGTCACCTCTCTCTTCTGTTTATCAAGCCTCCTGCACCCGTCCGCACACTCAGTGTCACCTAATCGCCCTCGTTAGCCTTCTGTTCACCTTTCGTCGGTGTCTGTGTTAGCTTCAGGTTAGCCACTAGCTATGGCTACTAGCTCTCCTTCCTCTCCTCCTCTGGTCTGCTCTCTCTGTCACATGTTTAGCTGCACCTCTGCCTCTTTTAGTGATAACGGTAAATTTATTTAATTATTTATTTACCTTTATTTAACCAGGAAAAAACCCGTTGAGATTAAAAACCTCTTTTTCAAGGGAATCCTGGCCAAGAGGCAGCAAAAAAAAATCACAAATACACTTACAATGACATACAAATCATATAAAACAGTTACAAATTAGTGAGGCCGTCTCAACTGTTCTCAATCTAGATTTAAAGTCGTTCAATGAAACAAGTTCCATTAGTTTAAATGTAATAAATGTCGTCTTTTTGAGGTGGTCGAGGTGAGGTTGTCTGATTTGGAATCCCAGCTCCGCTGCATTGAAACATCATCTGCACCAGTTAATAATGACGGACTCCCCGGAGCTGCAGCGGAGCTCCCTAGCATAGGGCCTGCTAGCCGTCCCCCGGCTTCCACCTCTCCTGAGCAGCCAGGAGAGACTGGGTGGGTGACGGTGAGAAGGAAGCCCCTGGTTCACCACCAACCTGTTCATGTTTCTAATCACTTGGCCCCGCTCAGCAACACACCCACTGAGGAAAAAACTCTGATCATTGGTGACTCTGTAAAATGGTAAATAAATGGCATTCACTTATATAGCGCTTTCTTTCTCATCCCTAGAGGACCAAAGCGCTTTACAGATCCTGCTAGCCACCCACTCACACACTGATGGCCGTGTAGCTGCCATACACTGGCGGCCTGACCCACCAGGAGCAACAGGGAGTTCAGCTCAAACACACTTCAACATGCAGACTGCAGACAGAGCGGGAATTGAACCCCTGACATTCCAACAAGAAGATGGCCACACTACACCTGCACCACAGCCGCCCCTGAAACGTGAACCTAGAGACTCCAGTGGCCATAGTCAAATGCATTCCTGGGGCCAGAGCAGGCGACATCGAGCCAGATTTGAAAATGCTGGCTAAAAGTAACTGTAAATACTCCACAAATGTTATTCACGCCGGCATTAATGACAGTCGCAAGTCACAAAGCTTAATATAGAATCGGTGTGTGAGTTTGCCAAAACGATGTCTGCCACTGTAGTATTCTCTGGGCCCCTCCCCCATCTGACCAGTGATGACATGTTTAGTCGCTCGTCATCCTTGAACCGCTGGCTGTCTGTGTGGTGTCCTAAAAATGACGTGGGCTACATTGACAATTGGAGCTCTTTTTGGGGAAAACCTGGTCTTATGAGACGAGACAGCATTCATCCCACTTTGGATGGTGCTTCTCATTTATCTAACAATCTGGCATCTTTTTTATCCAAATTTCCAAAACCATGACTACTCAGAGTTGGGACCAGGAAGCAGAGTCTCAGTCTTACACGCCTCTCTGCAGCTCCTCTTCATCCGCCACCCCTCAGCTTAGCCCCTGACTTCCCCATCAGAGAATCGTTGTCTGCTCCCTCCAAAGTGAATAAAAATATAATGTATAAGCATCCCAAAGTGATAAAGCAAAAAGTTGGTAAAACTCAAATTAAACATAAAGCCTCTAAATTGAATGATTTGGCCTCTGTTCCTCCTCATAATTTAAAAATTAAATGTGGTTTATTAAATATTAGGTCTCTAACTCCCAAGTCTCTGTTAGTCCATGATCTGTTAATTGATCATCAGACTGATTTAATTTCCCTTACAGAGACTTGGTTAGGGCAAGAGGATTATGTTGGTTTAAATGAATCAACTCCCTCTGGTTATTTAAACTGTCAAAATCCCAGAAGTTCTGGTCGTGGAGGAGGAGTAGCATCAATTTACCATTCCAAATTACTAGTTAATGTAAAGCAAAAAACATGTTATAATTCCTTTGAGGGCCTGGTCCTCAGTATTGGGCATTTTAGCAATTTTAGGCTAAACCCAATTTTATTTGCCATAATTTATTGTCCTCCATCAACCTACTCAGTTTTTATCCAAATTTGCTGAGTTTTTAGCGGATTTAGTGCTGAAATCGGATAGAATAATTATAGTAGGGAACTTTAATGTAGATGTAGATGTAGATAGTGATTGCCTTAATATGGCATTTAATTCAATATTAGACTCGATGGGGTTTTCTCAGAAAGTAGGAAATTCTACCAATTATCTCCACCATATGTTGGACCTTGTTCTGACATTCATTCATTCATTCACCTTCTTCCGCTTAATCCTTTTCGGGTCGCGGAGGGGCTGGAGCCTATCCCAGCGTCTTTGGGCAAGAGACAGGGTCCACCCTGGACAGATCGCCAGTCCATCACAGGGCCAACACAGAGAGACAGACAACCATTCACTCTCACAGTCATACCTAAGGACAATTTAGAATCCCGTTTGATGCCAATTAACCTAACTTGCATATGGCAAAGAAATAGAAAATATGGTAGTGTCTCCTTATAACCCTGTACTGTCAGACCATTGTCTGTTCACCTGTGATTTTACCATTTCTGACTATTTGGCTCCTAAAGAATAATATTACTACAGTAGATGCATACCTGCCAACTTTTAAAACCTGAAAAGCCTAGTAGCTTGCCGGGGTCCAGGGGCCGCAGGCCCCGGTAGGTCCAGGACAAAGTCCTGGCGGGGGGTTCAGGGGGGCGAAGCCCCCTGACGGCAAACAAATATTAGCATTAAATCAAGTTAAAATGTGGCTAACAACCTCATATTTCTTCAACAATCATGTTTCTGTTTTCCTTAAATTGCCAATGCAGATATGCTGATGGAAAAGATCAAGGACAAACTCTATGGTAACTCTCAAGCATTGTTGTTTTCCATGGTGCACCTCTTAGCTTTCGTCAGTTGGTCTTTTGAATGGAACACACTGTGGCACTTGTTACCCGAAGCTGTCATCATCATTTTCCTGGTCATGAGGTTGCCCAGAACTTTAGTTGACAGACTGGACCTGAACTCAGTTTTGTTCTTGTTCACATGGCTGAATATGTGCTCACAGTCCGCAGTAATAATTTCTGGAAATGCTTTGGAGTATTCCTCACGAAAAGACTTGCCATGTGTGTGGATATGGATTATCATAGTCTCTTAATTTTCTTAATCAGTGTTCATCTATATTTATTTAAGTTGGTAAGATCTCTGATTATTATACTCTTTTGCTTCCTCAGGTGTTCCATTTAGTTTGATCCAAACTCTACAATTTCTTGTCCATGTTGCCTGTATCTTATTTTGTCTTTTCAGCATCCATGCTTGCCGTGCTACTTCAGCATTAGTTTTTGTTAGATGTTCATTTAGCTAAACTTTCTGGCCTGCCTCAGTACGTCATTCTTTACCCAAGGATGTGATTTGGGGTTGGGGAAATTATCTGAAAATTTAGCAGGGGGTCTGGGGGATGCAGTCCCCCAGTGGGGTCCGGGGCAGAGTCCCGATGGGGTGGCAAGGGGGGGCAAAGCCCCCCGAAGCTCCTGGGTTTTATGATTTTTAAGTACCAGAACTGTGCTTAAATGACATAAAACAAACAGCTGAATGCCACGTATTACTGTATAATACTGACTTATGTTCCAAGAAGATAAAATCTCTGAACTTAGTTCAGAGATTTTTTGATCTCTTCCATTTCCTCCTTCTTTGGTGGCATTTTTACTGACCTGTTAATAGTAAAACAATCTCTGCTGGTGACACCGATATCCGATCCGACCGACCTCGAATCCAGCTGGGCCTCAGCTAGTCCCGCTGTTTACCGCCGCTGCAATTGAGCTCCTGTCCATCCGGGGTACCAGCAGCTCCTCCACCGAGTCCCGCCGCCCCCCGCCGCCCACCGCCGCTGTAGTTGAGCTCCGATCCTGCTCCTGTCCAGCTGGGGTCCCGGTAGATCCTCCGCTGAGCCCCGCCACCTACCGCCGTCTTCCTCAGTAGTTCCTCCGCCGAGCCCCGCCGCTGTAGCTGGGCTCCAGCTACAGTCGACTTATCCAGCTGGGGCCCCGGCTGCTCCTCCACTGGTCCCCGTCTCCTACCACCGCTGTACTTGAACTCCGATCCGGCTCCCGTCCAACTGTTGCCTCGGTTGGTTCCTCCGGCGAGCCCCAGTCACCGGGGACGGAGTCGCTTCTTTGTATTGGTGTTCGGTGCTACGACTAGCTATGGCGTTAGCTACAGTGATAGCGTTAGCTTAGCAAACGCTTCAGGTAAATTTAGACACAATTCCTAGCGATCTCGTGTTTGGAATTGCTTTTGTGTTTTTTTTACGATTTAAATTTTTTGACTGAATTTTTAGTGAAAAACCGTAATTTTAATAAATAAAGCCGTAACCCGGAATGGGGTCTTGAAAACCGTAACCATTATGGCAAAACCAGAGTAGTTGGCAGGTTATGTAGATGCCTCTCAGATGATGCCGTTACCAAATTTATGCAGATTGTTTCCTCTATGCCATGTGTCAACACAACGGAGATAAGCTATGGAGAGCTTGCGCCTTCTGTAATTGATACCATGGTAGGTAGTGTTACAGCTTCTCTGCATCAGACGCTAGACATTCTGGCCCCTTAAAAAAAGAAAAAGTCTAATCAGAGATTTCTAACTCCTTGGTTCAACACAGAAACTTGTAGCTTAAAACAGAAGACTCGTCAATTAGAATGAAAATGGCGTTTCACTAATTTAGATGAAATCTATTCAAGCTTTAAAGTCCTCGGACGGTGACATTTTTTTATTGAACCAATAAACTGATTGTATGAAAATATTCCATTCTAACTAACTAACTAACTAACCTGCACTTATATAGCGCTTTTCTAGTCACAAAGACCACTCAAAGCGCTTTCATTAATACTAACCCTCTATTCTAAGGGCCTATAGGAAACAAATATCTAGGGACAATTTAGAACAGCCAATTAACCTAACATGCATGTTTTTGGCATGTGGGAGGAAACCGGAGAAATCCCGGAGTAAACCCACGCAACACGGGGAGAACATGCAAACTCCACACAGATCACTGTTGGTCGGGGGCTGGGATCGAACCCACGATCCCACGATCCCCACAATCCCCCGGCCAAGGGTAAACTGTGCTGCCGCAGTGATAACCACTGCGCCACCGTGCATTCTGGCCATTCCCGTGATTTAAAATGTGTCACCAGCCTCCATAAATGACTATTTGTTAATAGCCCATATTTCTTCTAATTTAGAAAAAAAATCTCTTAGGAAAGCTTAAACAAGTTATTATTCCGCATTAACAGAAGAGAACAAGAATAATCCCAGGTTTCTTTTCAGCACTGTAGCCAGGCTGACAAAGAGTCAGGACTGTCAATTCTAGCATTCCCTTAGAGCTTACTAGTCAGGACTTTATGAACTTTTTCAATAATAAAATTTCATCCATCAGAGGTAAAATCAGTCAGATTCTTCTCACCGTTAAATACAGTAACTACTACAACTCCTTCAACTGATACACACGTGGACAAAATTGTTGGTACCTCTCTATTAATGAAAGAAAAACCCACAGTGGTCACAGAAATAACTTGAATCTGACAAAAGTAGTAATAAATAAAAATTCTATGAAAATTAACCAATGAAAATCAGACAATGCTTTTGAATTGTGGTTCAACAGAATTATTTTTTTTAAAAAAAACAAACTCATGAAACAGGCCTGGACAAAAATGATGGTACCCTTAATTTAATATTTTGTTGCACAACCTTTTGAGGCAATCACTGCAATCAAACGATTTCTGTAACTGTCAATGAGACTTCTGCACCTCTCAGCAGGTATTCTGGCCCACTCCTCATGAGCAAACTGCTCCAGTTGTCTCAGGTTTGAAGGGTGCCTTCTCCAGACGGCATGTTTCAGCTCCTTCCACAGATGTTCAATAGGATTTAGATCAGGGCTCATAGAAGGCCACTTTAGAATAGTCCAATGTTTGGCTCTTAGCCATTCTTGGGTGTTTTTAGCTGTGTGTTTTGGGTCATTATCCTGTTGCAAGACCCATGACCTGCAACTGAGACCAAGCTGTCTGACACTGGGCAGCACATTTCTCTCTAGAATACCTTGATAGTCTTGAGATTTCATTGTACCCTGCACAGATTCAAGACACCCTGTGCCAGATGCAGCAAAGCAGCCCCAAAACATAACAGAACCTCCTCCATGTTTCACAGTAGGGACAGTGTTCTTTTCTTGGTATGCTTCATTTTTGCATCTGTGAACATAGAGCTTCCAGTTTTGTCTCGTCTGTCCATAGGACATTCTCCCAGAAGCTTTGTGGCTTGTCAACATGCAGTTTGGCAAATTCCAGTCTGGCTTTTTTATGATTTCTTTTCAACAGTGGTGTCCTCCTTGGTCGTCTCCCATGAAGTCCACTTTGGCTCAAACAACGACGGATGGTGCGATCTGACACTGATGTACCTTGACCTTGGAGTTCACCTTGAATGTGTTTAGAGGTTGTTCTGGGCTCTTTTGTTTCCATTCGTATTATCCGTCTCCTCCTGCGGCCACACCCAGGGAGGTTGGCTACAGTCCCGTGGATCTTAAATTTCTGAATAATATGTGCAACTGTAGTCACAAGAACATCAAGCTGCTTGGAGATGGTCTTATAGCCTTTACCTTTAACATGCTTGTCTATAATTTTCTTTCTAATCTCCTGAGACAACTCTCTCCTTTGCTTCCTCTGGTCCATGTTTAGTGTGGTACACACCATGTCACCAAACAGCACAGTGACTACTTGTCACCCTTTAAATAGGCCGACTGACTGATTACAAGTTTGTAGACACCTGTGATGATAATTAGAGGACACATCTTGGTTGAACATGTCCCTATGGTCACATTATTTTCAATTTTTCCTAGGGGTACCATCATTTTTGTCCAGGCCTGTTTCATGAGTTTGTTTTTTAAAATAATTCTGTTGAACCACAATTCAAAAGCATTGTCTGATTTTCATTGGTTAATTTTCATAGAATTTTTATTTAAGTTAAGATAAGATAAGATAAGATAAGCCTTTATTAGTCCCACAATGGGGAAATTCCAGGATTGCAACAGCACAGGGATAGCAACACTCAGAGCAACAATCAGAAGGCAAGAAAAAACAACATCTAGTAAACATATGTCCATATTACTATAAATGTATATATATAGACACACAGTGCAGAGCATTGTGGTTGGTTGGTGAATGTGCAGCAGAAAGTCTAAGCTCTCTCTCCGCGGATGCGGCGGGCCAGCTGGTAGTCTTTGGGCATGATGGTGACCCCCTTAGCGAAAAAGAGACCACCAGGTGGGCCTCGCTGGTCTCCTGCAGAGCCATGACGGCGAAGCTCAGGAAACGCAGGACGGTCTTGAAGTCCTGAGCGATCTCCCTCACCAGGCGCTGGACGGGCAGCTTACGGATGAGCAGCTCCGTGGATTTCTGGTAGCGACGGATCTCTCTCAGAGCCATGGGCCTGTGATGGTGAGGCCTCTTCACTCTGCCGGTGGCCGGAGCGCCTCTCCGAGCAACCCTGGTGGCTAGCTGTCTCCTGGGGGGCTTCTTCCTCCAGTAGATTTTACGGGCGGTCTGCTTGGTTCTTGCCATTGCTCTTTATTATTCTGTCTTATATTTCTTGCACGCCGCCTAAACTCCAGCCCGGCACCCGCGTCGTTTTCGCTACAGCTCCCGGTATGTCAAGTTTCCCATTAGCACTGGGCGGCGGCCAAGTGCTAGCTAGCACTAGCTCCTCCCCGCTGTAACGTCTCCCGCTGCAAACCGTGGCTCCGTCCACTGACCCGGGAGACCCCCGGGGCGATCCGTGCGTCCGTGATATATATACAGAGTGAAAGGTGTAGAAAGAAGAAGGAAGATTAAAAAAAAAAAAAAAAAAAGGCTGTTGCAACAGGCAGCCTACTCGTGTGGCGCCACCGGTCCGGCAGAACCGATTTATTACCACTTTTGTCAGATTCAAGTTATTTCTGTGACCATTGTGGGTTTTTCTTTCATTAACAGAGGGGTACCAACAATTTTGTCCACGTGTGTATCTGTTTGGATGAGTTTACTCCAATTGACCTTTTAGAGTTAGATAAAATAATTTTCTCATCCAAGCCTTCAACTCATCTTTTAGACCCTATTCCTAACAGGTTATTTAAAGAAGTTTTCCCATTTATTTGTAGCTCTATTCTATAATAAGCCATATACCACAGGCTTTTAAAACTGCTGTAATTAAACCCATACTCAAAAAGCCAATGCTGGATCCAGGAGTTTTAGATACTGTAACTATAGACCAATCTCTAATCTCCCTTTCATTTCAAAAATCTTAACAGGTGCTGCTATGCAATTATTTGACCACTTGCAGGGAAATAGTTTATTTGAAGAGTTTCAATCTGGGTTTAGAATCCATCATAGTACTGAAACAGTTTTAGTGAAGGTCACTAATGACCTCCATATCACATCTGATAATAGACTTGTTTCTGTACTTGTCCTTTTAGACCTTAGTGCAGCTTTTGATAGTATTGATCATAATATTTTACTTGATAGATTAGAACACCATGTTGGACTTAATGGAACTTCGCTGCAGTGGTTTAGATCTTATTTATCTGATAGGTTCCAGTTTGTTCATGTCAATAATGAGTTTTCTTCCAATGCAAAGCTCAGTCACGGAGTTCCGCAGGGATCTGTGCTAGGCCCTATTCTTTTTAGTTTATATATGCTTCCATTAGGCAACATTATTAGAAAGCACTGTATACATTTTCATTGTTATGCAGATGACACACAATTATACCTGTCAATGAAACCAGATGACATTCATCAATTAGCCAAATTAGAATCTTGCCTTAAGGAAATCAAAGCTTGGATGACTTGTAATTTCCTGCTACTGTATTAAATTCACTTAAAACTGAAGTCATTCTAGTTGGTCCAAAAACCCTTAGAAACACCTTTCCAAATCAAACTCTTAGTTTGGATGCAGTTACTCTTTCTCTTGATAGTTCTGTGAGGAACCTTGGAGTTATTTTTGATTAAGATCTGTTCTTTAATTCTCATATTAAACTTGTTTCTAAGACTGCCTTCTATCATTTGTGTAATATTGCCAAGATTAGGAGCATCTTGTCTCAGAGT
The DNA here is from genome assembly GCA_020510985.1 of Pholidichthys leucotaenia. Lineage (NCBI taxonomy): Eukaryota > Metazoa > Chordata > Actinopteri > Cichliformes > Pholidichthyidae > Pholidichthys > Pholidichthys leucotaenia. Next base: position 463,482,404 of record CM035840.1, read on the forward strand.
GATGCTGAGAGACTGATCCACGCTTTTGTTAGCTCTAGATTACATTATTGTAATTCTTTATTATCAGGCTGTCCTAAAACATCTTTGAAAAGTCTTCAGCTGATCCAAAATGCTGCAGCAAGAGTTTTAACAGGTACTAGAAAGAGAGATCATATCTCTCCGGTTCTGGCCTTCCTTCATTGGCTTCCCATAAAATTTAGAATTCAGTTTAAAATCCTTCACTCCCTCCAGGATTTTGTGATGTTGCGATCGCACCAATTCATGCAAAATCAGCCCATCAGCGCAACTATTGCACAACCTTGCAACTTTGTCCAATCACCGTAACTTTCCCACAATTTTGGCCAATCCTTGTCAACTTCCGTCAATTTCACCAATCAAATTTGTCTAACTGGCGCTGAAATGCTCAGTCTAACCAATCAAATGCATCGTTGCACCGCGTTCACTTCCGTGTTTACAGTGAGTAGTGAATTTATAGTTTACAGTGAGTAATGGAACACATCTGCAAACAGAGTGTGTGATTTTTAAAAAAAAAAAAAAAAAAAACCACTCACCTGGGAGGTTTTCAACACAGTCCCTTCCTCCGTCTCCCCCAGGTTGCCCGTGGACGCCTCGCCACGTCTCCGTCCTGACCACATGTGCGAAGCTCTGGATTTGTGTTGAAAAACATGCGCCTGCCCAAAAGCACCCCGTCGCGGGAATGCGCATGAGAAGAGTACACTACACTACAGCCAATGTTTGAACATCTTTAGAGGTAAATTCATTACTACATCTGGTCAATGAGCTTTAAAACTGAATCTCCATTGTGGACGGACAAACGCACCCACCCATCCATCCCCCCTCCCCGTTTAAATGTTGTAAATGAAAGGGGTGTGTGTGTGTGTGTGTGTGAGAAGCCCGACATGCAGCAGACAGGTAGGCATGGGAAAACAGAGAATATTCTCTGTATTTAAAAAAAAAAAAAAAAAACAGACACCAATAGCCAATACAGAGCAACAGAATAATTTATTTTTTCTTCTCCGCTCAGTACCGAGTGGTTGGGAACCATAGGGTGTTTTCAAATGAAGGTCTGCCAATAATTTCCAAATCTATACTCTGAGTTTCTATATAGCAGAAGTTTCTGCTTAATTTACAAATCACTATAATAGGAAATTTTTGACAATTCCGAGCTTTTCTTGTACTGTTTTTTAGAATATCACTGCAGTAAACTGGAAAAAAGCATCTGCTTTAAAATTTGGAATTCTTTCCTAACTTTTAGTGTAGAAAACACTCTTAAAAACATCGCAACTTTTCCCACAACTTTTTAAAAAAGCTCCCGTGAATTCAGGCTTTTTGGCTCGCAACAATCATAAAAACATCCCGTGAAATCCTGGAGGAACTGATCCTTTTTCTCACTTACAAAGCTCTAAATAATCATGCCCCTTTTTATTTAAAAGATTTGATACTACCCTATTATCCTAACAGAGCACTACGCTCCCAAAATATAGGATTAATTGTAATACCTTGAATCTCCCAAAGTACAATGGGAGGCAGAGTTTTCAGTTATCAAGCTCCTCTCCTTTGGAACCAGCTGCCAATCTGGAGTCGGGAGTCAGACTCGATCTCTGTTTTTACGAATACGGTTAAAACCTTTCTTTTTGATATAGCCTATAGTTAGGGAGGGATCATGTGTCTCTGAACCCTCCCTTAGTGACGCTGCTAATAGGTTTAGTCAGCCGGGGGACCTCCAACAATGCACTGGGCTTCCCTCCTTTCTTCACTCTCAATGAAATATTTTTGCTGGTCATTAACATCTGTTTGTTCTTTCTCATAGATTGAGTCCCCATCGTGCTGTTTGCTCTCTACATGTCTGTTCTTTTCTTCTTCTCTGTCCCCTCACCCCCCAGCCAGTCGCAGCAGATGACTGCCCCTCCCTGAGCCTGGTTCTGCTGGAGGTTTCTTCCTGTTAAAAGGGAGTTTTTCCTCTCCACCGTCGCCAAGTGCTGCTCACAGGGGATCGCCTGATTGCTGGGGTCTTTCTTCTTTCTGCAACTGTGGGGGTTCCCCTACAGTTGAAAGTGCTATGAGATGACTGTTGTTGTGAAATGGCGCTATATAAATAAAGTTGAATTGAATCATTGGAGCGTATGGAACCAAACATGGATGCTGAAACAGACAATCAAAGCAGATACCAGTTATCACTGGTAACTACATCCACCGGGAAACACCTGTGGATCACAGGAAGGTGCAGTCCTGACATGGACTCAGAAGACCAGGACTCATGGCTCAGTGGTAAAGAGGAAGTGATGGCATCATTTGTGGATATTTTTCCTCACCGAATCAGCATGAGCTCCAGGGACCAGGACCACCCTGACCAACTGCTTGTTCACCACTTCCAACCGCTCCACCTGGACCAGGAAACACCAAATTAGGGACCACCATGTTGCAGATTTGCTCCAGAGCCACAGGTTGAAGACCCTGGTCCTGTAGTTATTATTTAAATGTTGATTTATTTTCTCAGGTTCGTCACCTTCCCTCGGCCTAGAAATCCCTGGACAAAGTCCTTCCAGCTGATCTCTCTGCCCGTGTCTCTGAAGTACAAGTAGAGGAGGGTGGAAGCCACGCCCGCCACCGCCACTGCCAGATACCGGAAGTCCTTCTGGTCCCACGGCATGTCGCCCTGATCACACACAAGAACATCAATGATATTTATTAACAGAAATAACTTGGATTTAACCACCATAACTTCTGAATTCTAGATTAAATAAGTATAACCCTGATCTGTAAACTCACCTTCTGGATCCGGCTCCACCAGTCCTTCCCCCCTCCTCCTCCTCCTCCTCCTCCTCCTCCTCCTCCTCCTCCTCCTCGTGGGTTTTTTTGCCCTTTTCCATCTGAAATACACGACTGGTTTAAAAAATAAGTCAGAATAAAAACATCATCCAGAATAAAAAAACAATCATCTATCTATAAATTCACAAAATCTCTGTGTTCCACGCATATCGTCAGACTGACCTCACATTTTAAACGTGGTGTCCTGAGGTTATGAAGGAGTGCATCCCCGAATATGGAGTCACTCAGTCAAAATATGTCATTTTTATCAATGAAAGTTTAGCCACCCCTCGGTCTCACGCCCAGGCTTCTAGAAGTGTTGGCGGGGTTTGGTTTCGGATCGACTCCTATTGATTGGATAATATGGCATTACGGCATCAGTAACCACAGCGCTCCATGTGCAAAACGAGGAAGCGAAACATGACAAATCTGACTAGAAAAAGATAATACTTAAGATTTAATGCTTAAAAAATTATACCAAAAAAATTGCTGTGATTGCATAGGTCTAATGGATAACTTGGCATCGGGGGGGGCGGGGTGGAGCAGCAGCTGAACTGCTGGGACTACAGATAAAGCAAGAGCTGAGACTCCCATTAACCGGGCAGGCTGAGCTTGGCTCCCCGTGAAGCACTGCGGTCCACCGGTTCAGCTGCTGCTTCTGCCACCGGTGTCCGACTGGCCGCTGCACGATCATTCACCAGGAGGCACGCCCAGCCTGCCCCAGTCAGCGGTACACAGGAGTCCCTTTGCAGCCTGACTGGGATACCCGTTTCAAACAGGAATACTTGCTTTCTACAGGCACAATGGCACTGCTCTCGGTGTGCTCGCACAATTATTAAAAGTTAATTATTAAAAGTTAATAATTGTGGTGCAGAATGCCCAGATCAACTGCATATCATCATATCAACAAATCTACCTACGGGTACAAATAAAGTAACCTGAACCAGAACCTGATATCATATGCGGCCACATGCACAGTTTGACTAAACGACAACCGTCACAAAACTGGATTAAAAAACGCTCAATAACTCATAAAAGAGCACACAAATAATTGATCTGACAAAAAAAATAAACAAGTGGTTCTTCAACAGTGGCTAATATTGCATGTCCAATTCATTTTCAAATATTCTGTAATTAATATTGACACAATCAAATAAATCTCAGTTCAGTTCCTTTCATATAAGATAAGATAAGATCTTTATTAGTTCCACAATGGGGAAATTCCAGGATTGCAACAGCACAGAGATAGCAACACTCAGAGCAATAATTAAGAAGATAAGAAAAAAAGAGCAGTGAATATACATATGTATATAAATATATATACACAGTGCGGAGCATTGTAGCTAGATGGAATAAACAGCATAACTGTCTATTTAGTTTCCTCACATAGTATGAATATGCACCCATACATATTGTCACCCTCCATAGCGACTGATATTGTCCTAGTTGTATAGTGGAGGGAAACATTTGTGTAAGTAATATTTGCCACAGTCTAACATGCGATTGCCACCATATAGGCTACACCTCTGTATTCCACTTTCAAACACAGCTTACATGGCCAGACACCACCTGGCTCAAAGGCACGCTAACTGATGGTGATAAAAAAAAAGTTGTTTTCAATAAAGTGAAAAAAAAGAGAATGTATGGCGTGTGCTTTTCCCTGAGGCTTATTTATCATGTGGTTCCAGTGATCTGCTGATTGGTAATAAAAAGGTGGAGCCAAAGGTAAAAAAAAAAAAAAAAACATTGGGGGGAGGACCCTCCAACCTTTGCTTCTCAAATGCGGGACGCATCAACCATACGCTGAATATATTTTCAGCATGTGGCACATATTTTTTCCAGTTTACAAAATTTTTCACCAGGTCTGAGGTGTGTGTGAAAAAAAAAGTGTTTTGGTTAACGTCAAGGGGTCAAAAATGTGACAGTTTAGGCAGAATAATAATAATAATAATAATAAATTATCTTCTCACATCAATACAAATCAAACGCGTACAATAGAGCCACAGCGCTTAGTTGTTGCCAGTCCTGCCCTCAAGGTTCAGATCATTTGGCCTCAGTATTGCCCCTGCGTTACGATATAACTATGCCTCAATCTTAGCATTAAAGTTTAAAAAAAAAAACAACTTTCAACCCTTTAACTGTCCAAATTTCATGGACGGGCCACGCGCCCCTAGTGGCACAGCGCAGCAACTGCACCTGTCAACTCATTGCTGTCCCCCAGCAATACTGAGAATTTGTACTGATCTGTACTGATCTGACAGTTCAAAAGGTGGCAGACACACATCGGAGGAATCATGACTGACATGGAATACAGCAAAGAAGAAGAAATCCTCATTATTATTATTCCTTTTTCCACTTTGAGGTCGCACCACAATGGGTCTCATATAATTGTAAACATGTCCTGTTATAGTATTGCATGAGTTTATTGATGATACACAGAAGAAATTCAACATTACACTGAGCTCCATCACTGAACAGTGATATAAAGCAAAATAATTATTATGATGACTGAACAACTGCCATTCCCCAAAGTGCAAGATTTACTATTATGGATATATTGATAAAGGATCAGACAAATAAGTGATCTGACAAACAAATAAACAAGGGATCTGAAACAGTCGCTAATATTGGATGTTGCATTAATTTTCAATAATTAGGTATTCTGTAATTAATATTCACACAGTCAAATAAATCAGTGCCATTTACTCCCTTTTATATGTACCAAAGTCTAACATGCGATTGTCTACATCTAGGCTACACCTCTGTATTCCACTTTCAAACACAGCCTACATTTGGGCCTGGAAAGCCTGACTGAGATACCCGTTTCAGACAGGAATACTTGTTTTCTACGGGCAATGCACAAATCCAGAATAAAAACCAAAACAAGATCCAGAATAAAAAAACAAAGACATCATCCAGAATGAAAACAAAAATGTCACCCAGAAAAAAAACAAAGCAATCATCCAAAATAAAAAGAAAAGAATCATCGAGAAGAAAAACAAAAACATAATCCAGAATAAAACCAAAAACATCATCTAGACACAAAACAAAAACATCACCCAGACACAAAACAAAAACATCATCCAGAATGAAAATAAAAACGTCATCCAGAATGAAAATAAAAACGTCATCCAGAATAAAACAAACACATCATCAAGAATAAAAACACAAACATCACGCAGAATAAAAACAAAAACATCATCCAGACAAAACAAAAACATCTAGACACAAAAAACATCAAGATTAAAAACAAAAACAACACGCAGAATAAAACCAAAACATCAAGACAAAACAAAAACGCCATCCAGAAAAAAAACAACAAAACCATCTAGAATAAAACAAAAACGTCATCCGGAATAAAACAAAAACATCATCAAGAGTAAAAACAAAAAATGTCATCCAGAAAAAAAACTAAAATGTCATCAAGAATAAAAACAAAGACATCATACAGACACAAAACAAAAACGTCACCTAGAATAAAAACAAAAACATCATCCAGACACAAAACAAAAACATCATCCATCCATCCATCTTCTACCGCTTTTCCGGAGGTCCGGGTCGCAGAGGCAGCAGTTCAAGCAGAGAAGCCCAGACTTCCCTCTCCCCAGCCACCTGCTCCAGCTCTTCAGAGGGGATACCAAGGCGTTCCCAGACCAGCTGGGAGACACAGTCTCTCCACCGAGTCCTGGGTCTGCCCCGAGGTCTCCTCCCAGTGGGACGTGCCTGAAACACCTCAAGTGGGAGGCATCCAGGAGGCATCCTAATCAGATGCCCATACCACCTCAACTGACTCCTTTCAATGTGGAGGAGCAGCGGTTCTACTCTGAGCCTCTCCCGGATGACTGAGCTCCTCACCCTATCTCTGAGGGTGAGTCCAGCAATCCTACGGAGAAAGCTCATTTCAGCCGCTTATATCCGCGATCTCGTTCTTTCGGTCATTACCCAAAGCTTGTAACCATAGGTGAGAGTAGGAACGTAGATTGACTGGTAAATCGACAGCTTTGACTTAGAACTAAGCTCCCTCTTCACCACAACAGACCGGTACAACGTCCGCATCACTGCAGATGCTGCTCCAATCCGTCTGTCGATCTCTCGCTTCATTTTCCCCTCACTCATGAGCAAGACCCCAATATACTTAAACTCCTCCACTTGGGGCAGGAGCCTGTCCCCAACCCGGAGTGGACAATCCACCTTTTTCCGGCTGAGGACCATGGACTCGGACGTGGAGGTGCTGATTGTCATCCCAGCCGCTTCACACTCAGCGGCAAACCGTCCCAGCAAGAGCTGTAGGTCATTGCTGGATGAAGCCAACAGGACAACATCATCTGCAAACAACAGAGATGAGATCCTGTGGTCACCAAGCATGACACCCTCCATTCCCTGGCTGCGCCTAGAAATCCTGTCCATAAAAATTATGAACAGGATCGGTGACAAAGGGCAGCCCTGGACGAGTCCAACTCTCACTGGGAATGACTCCGACCGAGTGTTGGTAATACGAACCAAACTCTAAACAACGGTCGTACAGAGACCGAATAGCTCGTAACAACAAGCCCGATACCCCATACTCCCGAAGTAACCCCCACAAAAATCCACGAGGGACGCGGCTGAATGCCTTCTCCAAGTCCACAAAACACATGTAAACTGGTTGGGCAAACTCCCACGAACCCTCAAGAATTCTCGAGAGGGTAAAGAGCTGGTCCGATGTGCCACGGCCAGGATGAAAACCACATTGCTCCTCCTGAATCCGAGGTTCGACCAAAGGCCGGACTCTCCTCTCCAGTACCTTGGCATAGACCTTCCCAGGGAGGCTGAGGAGTGTGATCCCTCTAAAGTTGGAGCACACCCTCCGGTCCCCTATTTTGAAGAGAAGAACCACCACCCCGGTTTGCCATGCCAAAGGCACTGCCCCTGACCTCCACGCAATGTTGCAGAGGCGTGTCAACCATGAAAAACCTAACAACATCCAGGGCCTTGAGGTACTCAGGGTGAATCTCGTCCACCCCCGGGGCCCGGCCACCAAGGAGATTTTTAACCACCTTGGCGACCTCAGCGCCTGTGATAGGCGAGTCATCCCCCTCGTCCCCAAACCCTGCTTCCTCTGTGGAAGGCGTATCAGTGGGATTGAGGAAATCCTCGAAGTATTCCTTCCACCGCCCGACAATATCCCCAGTCGAAGTCAACAGTGTCCCATCCGCACCATACACAGTGTGGACAGGGAGCTGCTTTCCCCTCCTGAGCCGCCGGACAGTTTGCCAGAATCTCTTTGAGGCCGACCGAAAGTCTTGTTCCATGGCCTCACCGAACTCCTCCCATACCCGGGTTTTTGCTTCAGCAACCACCCGAGCTGCACTCCACTTGGCCTGCCGGTACACCTCAGCTGCTTCGGGAGTCCCACAAGCAAACCAAGCTTGATAGGACTCCTTCTTCAGCTTAATGGCCCCCCTTCACCACTGGTGTCCACCACTTGGTTCGGGGGTTGCCACCACGAGATGCACCGACCACCTTGCGGCCGCAGCTCTGGGCCGCCACTTCAACAACAGAGGTGGAGAACATGGCCCATTCAGACTCCATGTCTCCAGACTCCCTCAGAATGTGGATGACATTCTTCCGGAGGTGGGAGTTGAAGACCTCCTGGACAGGGGCCTCAGCCAGATGCTCCCAGCACACCCTCACTATACGTTTGGGTTTACCAGGTCTGAATGGCTTCCTCCCCTGCCATCGGATCCAACTCACCACCAGGTGGTGATCAGTTGACAGCTCTGCACCTCTCTTAACTCGGGTGTCCAAGACATACGGTGGCAGGTCTGATGATACGATAACAAAATCGATCATCGACCTGCGACCTAGGGTGTCCTGGTGCCAGGTGCACATATGGACACCCTTATGCTTGAACATGGTGTTCATTATGGAAAGACTGTGGTTAGCACAGAAGTCCAATAACTGAACACCACTCGGGTTCAGATCGGGCAGGCCGTTCCTCCCAATCACCCCCCCTCCAGGTTTCACTGTCGTTGCCCATGTGCGCATTGAAGTCCCCCAGTAGGACAATGGAGTCTCCAAGAGGAGCACCCTCCAGCACCCCCAGTCACAGACTCCAAAAAGGGTGGGTACTCTGAAACATCATTTGGTGCATAGGCACAAATGATGGTCAGGACCAGTTTCCCAACCCGAAGGCGCAGGGAAGCAACCCTTTCGTCCACCGGGGAAAACTCCAATATAGAGGCAGCAAGGTGGGGCGATACAAGAATACCCACCCCTGCTCGTCGCCTCTCACCCGGGGCAACCCCAGAGAAGGCCAAGCTCCAGCCCTTCTCCAGGAGACTGGTTCCAGAACCGGAGCTGTGTGTTGAGGTGAGGCCGACTATATCTAGCCGGTATCTCTCAACCTTGTACACCAGCTCAGGCTCCTTCCCCACCAGAGAGGTGACATTCCACGTACCAAAAACCAGTTTAGAAAGCTTGGGATCAGTCCGCCAAGGTCTCCGCCTTTGACCGCCACCTAATCCACATAGCACCGGACCCCCATGATCCCTCTTGCAGGTGGTGAGCCCACTGGAGGGTGGACCCATGTAACTCCTTCGGGCTGAGCCCGGCCGGGTCCCATGGGTGGAAACCCGGCCACCAGATGCTAGCCTTCGAGCCCCTCCCCCAGGCCTGGCTCCAGGGTGGGGCCCCGGTAACCCCATACCGGGCGGGGTACACTGAATCCTTGATATACAATTTATCATGAGAGTCTGTTGGATCATTCTTAGTCTGGCCCTTTACCCAGGACCAGTTTGTCTTGGGAGACCCTATCAGAGGCAAATTGCCCCGGACAACATAGCTCCTGGAATCACTGGGGCATGCAACCCCCCCCCCCCCCCACCACCACCACCACCACCACCACCACCACCACCACCACCACGATAAGGTGACGATCCATGAGGGGGCAAAAAAAAAAAAAAAAAAAAAAACCATCATCAAGAATAAAAACAAAAATGTCACGCAGAATAAAAACAAAAATGTCACCCAGAATAAAAACAATGACATCATCCAGACACAAAACAAAAACATCATCCAGAATAAAACATCAAGCATAAAAACAAAAACGTCACGCAGAATAAAAACAAAAATGTCACCTAGTATAGCTATAAAAATTATATTGTACATATTTTATATTTACCTATTTTGTAAGATGTGTGCCTGTGTTTGTGTCTATGTTGAATGTAATTGTGGCTTGTAAATATGGATGTCACCAACTGCAAAACAAATCTACCTACGGGTACAAATAAAGTAACCTGAACCTGAACCTGAACCTAGTATGAAAACAATGACATCATCCAGACACAAAACAAAAACATCATCCAGAATAAAACATCAAGCATAAAAACAAAAACGTCACGCAGAATAAAAACAAAAATGTCACCTAGTATGAAAACAAAAATGTCATGCAGAAAAAAAAAAAATGTCATCCGACTTCCGGTTATGGCGGCCACGTGAGGGGGACACGTCTCGCTCTGCTCTGCTCCTGGAGACGAAAAAACGGCAAATAACTCTCTCATTTGGGACAGAACCTATCCCAGCGTTTGGACGAGGATATGTCGGTGAAGCCTAAGGCTGGAAAACCAGGTAGAGGAAAAAGCGAGCCGCCGAAACAGTCCAAATTAATGGACTTTCACGTCTGTGACGCAGCAGATAAAGAAGCTCCATATATGGCGGAGGAAGCGAGCAGCGGTGCGGTGAATGTGGGAAACGGCACAGGTGCGGTGCTTAACGCCATTAGTTCAATGAGAGCGGACTTTTCCGCTAAGTTTCATGGGATTATGGCAGCGTTGGAAGGAATGAGAAAAGAATTGGGTGACTGTGTAGAACGAATGGCGCAGGTAGAGCTTCGTGTCTCTAGTGCTGAAGATGACGTCACCTGTCTTCAATTAAAGGTGCGCACTTTGGAAAAAAAAAATAAAAGTCTGGAAAATAACGTCTTGGACTTGGAATCCCGGTCGAGACGGAACAACTTGAGGCTGGTGGGTCTACTGGAGGCATCCGAAGGTTGGGACACATGTTTCTTTTTGGAAAAGTGGATTCCGGAGGCGCTGGGCAGCGCGGAGCTGCAATCAGCAGTCGTTCTGGAAAGCGCATATCGTATCGGCCCACGGAGAGATAAGGGACCACCGAGGACGATTATTATGAAGTTTATCAGCAACAGAGACAGGATGAAGATCTTCAACGCTGCGCGAGCTAAAGGCCAGATTAAACACCAGGACCAGCAGGTGCGGTTCTACCCAGATTTGGCCACAGGAATCCAACAATTGAGGAAGCAGTTTGATCCCGTACGTAAAGAGCTGCGCAACCTTGGGATTCGTCATGGTGTAATTTATCCTGCGAGACTGTTGACCACGTATGAGGGCAGAACCCACATCTTCAAGACCCCAGAGGAGGCGCAGGAGTTCATCAAGAAGATCCAAGAAGAGACTGGTGGGAGCTAAGCATGAACAAAATATAAGGTAGAATATTTAAGCATTTGCACACGCATCTGACTGACTTGAAGCAAATAGCAAGTTTACAAAATATAGATTGTATTATATATTAAAAAAACAAAACAAACAAAACTATGATGTACAAAGTTGCTAAAAATTTTGGAGTTAAGTTGGAAAACTACAGAAGAGAGTTAATGTTATGTCATTAAAAGTAGCAGAGTTAGGGTGATTGGGAGGATGAAGAAGGAGTGGCTTTGGCTGGTCCTCGTGGGTGTGGAACGGTCGATGGCTATATCGGGAGACGGATTTTTTTTTTTTATTTTGGGGGGATTACCACAAATGTGGGAAGGGGGAATTTGTTTGTGTGTAGTTTGTAGAATGAGTGTTCAACCACTCATGTTTTTGCTTCTCTGTATGAGCATGTTTATACTGCAAGGTAATCCTAAACTCCCTATTGATCATAAACCAAAGCGTTAATCTTAATTTAACTTCATGGAATTGCAGAGGTCTACAAAAATTAAAAAAAACTTAAACAAGTTATGAATAAAATAAAAGATATGGGTTCAAGAATTGTGTTTTTACAAGAAACTCATCTAATAGAGGAGGATGTAAAAAGAATTAAGAGTAGATGGCAAGGAAGTGTGTTCACCTCATCATTTTCATCCCGAGCCAGGGGAGTTATGACTCTCAAACATAAATCAGTCCCATTTCAAGTGAAAAATGTAATTGGAGACAAATTTGGAAGATATTTAATCATTCAAGGATCTTTGTTATTAGAAAATATAAATTTGGTAAACTTATATGGTCCCAATATAGATGATCAAAAGTTCTTTGCTAATTTATTTCTTACCTTATCATCACTTACAGGGCAACATATAATAGCAGGGGATTTTAATTGTACATTGAATCCCGGTATAGATAGATCAACAGGACTGGACTGTACGCACAATGGATGTAGGATGACCATTATTCATTTTATGAAAGAATTGAGATTGCTAGATATATGGAGAGAAATGAATCCACAAGTTAAAGCCTACTCTTGTTATTCCAATACCTACAAGACTTTCTCACGTATTGATTATTTTTTGATCTCCGTAAAATTAAGGTCCAAGATTCAAAACTGCTTTTATGATAACATCGTGATCTCTGATCATGCACCCTGCTGTCTAATATATGTAGATAAGAAATTGACAAAGGAACCAGGTAGATGGCAATTTCAGCATAAATGGCTTCAGGATGAGGAATTTGTTAAGTACATAGAAAAACAGATAGATGAGTTCTTTGATATCAATACTACACAAACATCAGCATGTGTAAAGTGGGAGGCTTTCAAAGCTTTTATTAGGGGACATATTATTAGTTATACAGGTTCAAAATCTAAGAAGACTCTAGAGGAGAGAGTTCAATTGGAACATAAAATAAAAATTCTTCAAGAAAAAGTATATGCAGGAAGTGATCCAAGGTTGGAGAACGAATTACTGATTTTGAGAGCTGAATATGACAAAAAATCAGCGAATAGAGCTGCCTCGAGTCTTCTAAGATTGAAACAATCTTTTTATGAACAAGGTGAAAAATCAGGAAAATTATTGGCATGGCAGATTAAACAATTAGAATTTAAAACACCAATTACCAATATTATAAGTAACGGACAGGTAGTTATAGATCCTTTAGAAATTAATAGAGCCTTTAGAGATTACTATGAAAAATTATATGATACCAAAAATGAATCTGACTTAACAAAACTAAATGGGTTTTTGAACGAACTATCTATACCGTGTATTTCAAATGAAAACAGGGAGATACTGGAGTCTAAAATTAGTCAAGAAGAAGTTGGGCTAGCCATTGATAATATGAAATCATGAAAAAGTGCAGGACCAGATGGTCTTCCAGTTGACCTTTATAAAAAATTTAAGAATAAATTAATAAAACCTTTTTTGGAAATGGTTTTAGAAGCATTTCAAAATAGTAATTTACCATCATACATGAATAATGCCTTAATTATACTGTTGCCATAACCAGATAAACCCTCTAATAAATGTGAAAATATGAGACCAATAAGCCTATTAAATGCCGACCTTAAGATAATCTGTAAAATTTTAGCAAGACGAATACAAGAAATTTTACCAAATATTATTAATCGAGATCAGAATGGCTTTATAAAGGGAAGACAAGGCTTCCATAATGTAAGAAGACTATTTAATATTATTTATTCTAATAAAGAAGCACCGGATACAGCTGTCCTATCACTGGATGCCGAAAAGGCCTTTGATAGAGTCGAATGGCCCTTTCTTTTTGAAGTCTTACAAAGGTTTGGACTTGGAAATAATTTCATAAAATGGGTTCAGATAATATATAATAATGCTACAGCAGAAATCCTAACAAATAACAATATTTCAAAATCAATAAAAATCAATAGAGGATGTCGACAAGGCTGTCCACTTTCACCTTTACTGTTTACTATGGCAATTGAACCTTTAGCGATGGCGATACGTCTACAGTCACAAATATATGGAATTAAAGTTGGACCAACAGAACATAAAATCTCCCTGTATGCCGATGACATAATTTTGTTTATGTCGAATCTTAAAAAATCAATTCCGACCTTGTTGAATTTAATAAAGAATTTTGGGGAAATATCAGGATATAAAATAAATAAAACTAAATCTTCAATATTAATGCTAAATGAGACCCAGAGAAATTACCCAGCCCCTGAGGTAAATCAATTCAATGTTGTAAATCAGTTTAAATATTTAGGAATCCAAATTGTGCCTAAGCTAGAATCAGTCGCCAGTGTCAATTATGAAGCCTTAATGACAGATATTGAGTTACTTCAGAGATGGATGTCACTACCAATGTCGATGATCGGGAGAATCAATATACTTAAAAGTAATATCTTACCTAAAATACTTTATTTATTTCAATACATTCCCTTACCACCACCTTTAGATCTATTCTCAAGAATTAAAAAAAAGTTAGTGGAATTTATATGGAACAACAGGAGGGCTTTGTCTTTATTATATTTACCATTTGATCGTGGAGGTCTGAAATGTCCAAATTTTATGTTGTATTATTGGTCGGCACAACTGAGGTCTATGACATATTATTTTTCATCAAATGATCTCCCTCACTGGACTGAAATGGAATCATACAATTTGCCTTTACCTCTTCCCATATTCATATATTCAGACTCGGCAAAAAAATTACAGAAACAAGTTAAAAACCCATTTGTAAAACATATGATTAAAATATGGTGTGAAACTAAAAAATATTTAAAAGAACCACACTTACTGTCACAATTTAGTCCAATATGGGGTAATCAATATTTTAAACCAGGGAGAGCGGATGCTGTGTTTAAAGTATGGAGTTTAAAAGGGATCCAAAAAATTCAAGATTTATATTTGTCATGTTCAGATAACATAATGTCTTTTGAAGAGCTGAGGATCAAATTTAATCTTAATAGAACACATTTTTTTAAATATCTTCAACTTAGGAACAAAATAATGCTCTCACTCGACCTATTTATTCATCCTTGGAAAAAATGTTGATGAAAGATAGTAAAAGAAAGGGTATTATTTCAGAGTTTTATAACTCATTGACACTATCCTCAAGTGAAAACTCACAGAAAAGATTAAACTACTGGAAAGAAGATCTGCAAACTGAAATTTCAGAGGAACAATGGGAATTGGCTTGTACAGAAGCTCAAACCAAATCAATAAATGTACGTCTTAAATTGATACATTTTAAATGGTTAATGCGGATGTATGTTACACCGGTGGAGTTAAATAGATATAACAAAAACATACCAGATACATGCACAAAATGCATGGAAAGTAAAGGAACCCTATTTCATTGTTTATGGGAATGTAGAATAATTAGAATGTTTTGGGAAGAGGTGAGGGTAACAATTGAAAAAATAATTTCAAAACAAATCATATTGAATCCTAAACTGTTTTTGTTGGGTCTGTACCCAAAAAAGCATAACTTTAATAAAAGTGAAAGAACATTCATAGACCTCAGTTTGCTTAATGCCAAAAAATGTATTGCATTACTGTGGAAAAAGACTCATAGACCAGATGTGACTCAGTGGTTAAGACAGATGTTAACAAACCTTCCATTAGAAAGAATAACATATATACTGAAATCAAAGGAAAGTGTGTTTGAGAATATATGGAGACCTTTTGTTGATTATGTAAAAAATTTAAACATAACTCTTGAAGAAGAAGGTGAATGATGTGTGTGGACCTTGTAAATTCCAAACTGGTGAACATAATATGTATACTTATGTAATGGATTGTCTAGACTAAACAGAGGAGCATTGTTGAAGACTTGATTTTGTTGGTGGTTGTTGGTGTTTTTAGTGCATTTTTTTTGTAGTACTTTAGTGTTAGTGTTTGATTGTTTGTGTTATGTTTGTTAAAAAAAGGTTCAATAAAGATATTGTGGAAAAAAAAATGTCATCCAGACACAAAAAAACCCATCAAGATTAAAAACAAAAACATCATCCGGAATTTAAACAAAAATGCCACGTAGAATGAAAACAAAAACCTCACCCAGAATGAAAACAAAAACATCACGCAGAAAAAAACAAAAATGTCACGCAGAAAAAAAAAAACCCAAAAACGTCACACAGAAGAAAAAAAACAAATGTCATCCAGAAAAAACAGAAAACAAAAATGTCATTCAGATACAAAACAAAAACATCACCCGGAATAAAAACAAAAATGTCATCCAGAATGAAAACAAAAGTGTCATCCAAAATAAAACGAAAAATATCCAGACTGAAAACAAAAACATCATCCAGAATAAAACCAAAAATGTCATCCAGAATAAAAACAAAGACATCATCCAGACACAAAACAAAAACATCATCCAGAATAAAAAAAGTCACACAATAACAAAAACATCACGCACAATGAAAACAAAAATGCCATGCAGAATAAAAACAAAAACATCACACGTAATTAAAACAAAAACATCATCCAGAATGAAAACAAAATCAAGAATAAAAACAAGAACGTCATCCAAAATAAAACGAAAAATGTCCAGACACAAAAAAAATGTCATCCAGAATAAAAACAAAAATGTCATCCAGAATAAGAAACATCCAAGAATGAAAACTAAATCATCCAGAATGAAAACTAAAACTTCATCCAGAATGAAAACTAAAACATCATCCAGAATGAAAACAAAAATGTCATCCAGAAAGAAAACAAAAACGTCATCCAGAATAAAAACAAAAGCGTCATCCAAAATAAAACGAAAAATGTCATCCAGACTGAAAACAAAAACGTCATCAAGAATAAAAACAAAAGCGTCATCCAAAATAAAAAACAAAGACATCATCCAGACACAAAACAAAAACATCATCCAGAATAAAAAAAAAATCAAGAATGAAAACGAAAACATCATCCAGAATAAAAACAAAAACGTCACACACAATTAAAAAAAAAAAGTCACCCAGAAAGAAAACAAAAATGTCATACAGAATAAAAACAAAAACATCACACGGAATTAAAACAAAAACGTCATCCAGAATAAAAACAAAAACATTATCCAGAATAAAAACAAAAACATCACCAAGAATAAAAGCAAAAACGTCATCCAAAATAAAACCAAAAATGTCATCCAGACTGGAAACAAAAACGTCATCCAGAATAAAACCAAAAATGTCATCCAGACACAAAACAAAAACATCATCCAGAATCAAAACATCAAGAATAAAAACAAAAACGTCACGCAGAATAAACACAAAAATCTCATCCAGAATAAAAACATCATCCAGAATAAAAACAAAAACTTCGAGACAAAACAAAAACATTATCCAGAATAAAAACAAAAGTGTCATCCAGAATAAAACAAAAAATGTCATCCAGAATGAAAACAAAAACGTCATCCAAAATAGAACGAAAAATGTCATCCAGACTGAAAACAAAAATGTCATCCAGAATAAAAACATCATCCAGAATGAAAACAAATAGAACGAAAAATGTCATTCAGACTGAAAACAAAAATGTCATCCAGAAAAAAAGTCAGACATCATCCAAAATGAAAAACAAAAAAATCATCCCGAATGAAAACAAAAATGTCATCCAGAATAAAACAAACATTTTATTCTGTTTGGAACAGAGTTCCCCAAAGATGCTGTCCGAGTTCTTGACAGGCTGAGAGGTTGACAGCTGGCAGGTGTGGCGCTGCTCTGCTGCAACCTGGGCTACCTTGTGCTGCTACTGTGTGTGTGTGTTTGTAGTACTCAGTTTTTAGTGCTCAGTTTGAAGTATCATAATGACATTTTTGCTAAAGGGACTGCTTGTGCTCTTGATGTTTGCGATAATATGCCACTGTACCCAAGTGGACCAGCACATGAGGCTGACCATGCTCCTGAGCTACAGTCAAGACCAGCTCCTGCTTCTTCATTCCAGCCACGTCTCACCACCCCTTCTGTCTAGGGAACTCATACGAAACCCGACAGGAGGGCGTAGGAGCCGGTCGCGGAAGAGAGGGTAATGTGGCGGAGTACGACAGAGACTTCGGAGGAGAGAGAACAGGCCACCACTGCCATCCATGTTGCTCTGCAACATTCGCTCACTAAAGAGCAAAATGGAGGAATTCAAAATCAATGCCATGTTCCTATACGAGTACCGGGAGTCATGCCTGCTCGTTTTCACGGAATCATGCCTTCAGGAGGACGTACCTGACTCACTCCTATCCGTGGACGGCTTCTCCCTGGTGCGGCAAGACAGGGACGCGCTCTCCGGTAAGACCAGAAGAGGAGGTATTTGTGTGTACATTAAGAACAAATGATGTTCACAGTTCACCACAACAGTCGATTTGTACCCCGGACATAGACCTGCTGTGCTTAAGCCTGAGACCCTTTTATCTCCCCTGTGAATTTGGAAACATTTTATTATGCACCGTTTATATCTCACTGAGTGGGAATGCTTTCAACGGGGCAAAATGCTATTGTGTACTGTGTACACAGACAACTGGAACGCACTCCTGAAGCACCTTGTTTGATTTTAATCACTGCAAACTGGATGCAGCACTGCCTGGCTTCAGCCAATATGTGAACTGCAGTACATGGGGGAAAAGTATTTTTGGACAAATGCTATGGGAACATCAGAAATGCCTATAAAGCATGGGTTAAGCCCCCCTTGGGGTCCTCAGACCATAATGCTGTTCATTTGATTCCTACTTACAAGTCTCTGCTTAAAAGCAATAAACCACAGACAAAGACAATCTTCATATGGGACAATGAAGGCATAGAAACTTTGAGAGGTTGCTTTTCTGGTACCGACTGGGGACTCTTCCATAACTTTAGTTAGAGGAGGCCACAGATATCATAACGAATATATAAAATTCTGCAAAGGAAATTTTTTTAACTCAGAAAGTAATCACTATGTACCCTAATAATAAGTCTATTTCCAAGGAAATAAAACAGTGCATAGTACAGAAAAAGATTGCTTTTAAGAGGGTGAACATGCTAAACATGAAAAAATATACAGAAAGAACTTAAGCATAAACTAAGAACAGCTAGAGATGAGATGAGGAAGAAATTTGAATCTGAATGCCTAAGAAAAAGTTCTAGGAAATTGTGGGACTCCATTAAAGTAATGACAAAGATGACTCCATCCAAAAGCTGCATTAATGTAATGAATGAGGAAGAAAAGGAAAACGAGTTTAATCTTTTTTTGCAGATTTGAGACTAGAGATTTTTCTCATGAACAAAAAGCTACTCTGGGCATTTATACCCGTTTCAGGCTCCACAAAAATTATAGTTGACCAGCATGTTGTGGAGAGTTTTCTCACATATATGACCCAGGGAGGCATCTGGACCAGATGGGATCTCTGGGTGCTGACTGAAGTCATGCAGTAAGGAGCTAGCAGAAACCTGGAGTCCCATCTACCAGAAGTCCTTAGATACTTGTTCTGTCCCAGTAATTTGGAAAAGCTCTATTATAATTCCTGTACCAAAAAGAGCAAGCTGTAAAGAGAATAATGACTACCGTCTTGTTGCACTGACCTCACTGGTAATGAAGTGTCTTGAGAAGATTGTCATTGACATTTTGAAAACTGGTATTGGAGCACTCTGGGATCCTCTGCAGTTTGCTTATAAAAAATAATAGAAGTCCAGAGGATGCCATTTTAACCTCAACTCATTCTGTTTTTTAAACATTTGCAGGAGATAACCTCATATGCTCATCTTTTATTGGTTGATTTTAGTTCAGCTTTTAACACACTGCAGCCACACCTTTAAGAGGTTAAATGATTTTAATGTGCATCCAGATATTATTAAATGGTACCACTTATTTTTAACTCATCGTAAACAGCAAGTTAGTGTAAATGGAACTTTATCTAAATTTAGAACCCTAAGCACAGGAGCTCCCCAAGGTTATGTTAGTTCACCAGTCTTGTTCACTTTGTACACTAATGAGTGCAGAAGTGTCTATCCAGGCAATCGAATTATTAAATTTTCTGATGACACTGCTGTTTTATCACTACTTCAAAAGACTCATGATCTGTCAAGCTATTTTATAGAAATTCAGAGGTTTGTCAATTGGTGTGATGACAGTCATCTCATTTTGAATACTGATAAAACAAAGGAGATGGTGTTTGGGGAGTTGGTGACCACAGGCCTGTGGTCATCCACAACCACACTATAACAGGTTAGTTCCTATAAATATTTATTGACGATTCATTAACCTGGAGCACACATATTGATTACGTATGTAGCAGACTACAACAGCGGCTGCATTTTTTGCGTAGATTAAGAATCCATGGCATCGATAAAAGGATTATGTTAACATTTTACCTGGCTGTGTTGGAGAGCTGTATCAGATACAGCATCACAACTTGGTTTGGCAACCTCTCTGTGAAACTAAAGAACAGAGTGCTGCGTTTAATTCATACTGCATGGAAAATCATTGGAGTTAAAGAGTATTTACCCATGCAGACCATATATGAACAGGCAGCCTGTAGACAAGCCCAAAAAATAACACAACATAACAAAAATAATTTTTTTCTAAGTTGTCTGTGTTTTTTCAACTGATTTAGATTAGATTAGATTCAACTTTATTGTCATTACACATGTATGAATACAAGGTAACGAAACACAGTTTAGCATCCAATCAGAAGTGCAAAGGACAGCAGTGCAGTATATACGGTAATTAACAGTATGTGCAATTTAAGCAAATATATGCAAATATATGCAGCAGTGCAGAAAGTTAAGAGTACTGTTATGTGCAAATAATGTGCAATAAGTTAGATGTAGTTATGTAGTTATGCAGTTATGTACAGGTGAGGATGGTAAAAGATGACTGTAAGAGAGTCAGCGGGGAACTAAGTTCAATAACGTGACGGCTGTTGGAAAGAAACTGTTCCTAAACCTGCTGGTTCTAGTCCGAAGGCTTCTGAAACGTCTTCTGGAGGGGAGAAGCTGGAACAATCCATGAGCAGGATGGTTGGAGTCCCTAAGAATGCTGCGTGCCCGGCGCAGACATCTTTTCCTGTAGACGTCCTCTATAGCTGGAAGTGGAGTCCCTGTGATGCATTGGGCGGTTTTCACCACCCGCTGCAGCGCCTTGCGGTCAGCTACAGAGCAGCTCCCATACCAGACTGTGATACAGTTGGTCAGGGTGCTCTCTATCACGCAGCAGTAGAAGTTGCCCAGGATGTCCGTTGACAGATGGTTCTTCTTCAGTGTCCTCAAGAAGAAGAGGCGCTGATGGGCCTTCTTGATCAGGCTGGTGGCGTTAACTGACCAGGACAGGTCCTCCGAGATGTGGGTCCCCAGGAATTTGAAGCTGGGGACACGTTCAACAGCTATGCCATTGATATGGATGGGGTCATGTGTCTCTTCCCTCTCCTTCCTGTAGTCCACTGTGAGCTCCTTGGTTTTGCTGGTGTTAAGGAGCAGGTTATTGTCAGCGCACCAAGTAGCCAAGTGCTCAACCTCTGCCCTGTAATCTGACTCGTCGTTGTCCCTGATGAGTCCAATCACCGTGGTGTCATCTGCGAACTTTATGATGGAATTGGATCCATACATAGGCCTGCAGTCATGGGTGTAGAGGGAGTAGAGGAATGGGCTGAGCACACAGCCCTGTGGTACACCAGTGTTGAGTGTGATGACGGAAGAACGGTTGGGGCCTGACCTAACATGCTGGGGTCTGTTGGTCAGAAAATCCATGATCCAGTTGCAAGTGGAGGTACTGATTCCCAGGTCCCCAAGTTTAGTGAGCAACTTGGAGGGGATAACTGTGTTGAATGCTGAGCTGAAGTCAATAAACAGCATTCTTGCATAGGTGTTCTTGTCATCCAGGTGTGAGAGTACATAGTGCAGCGCTGTAGAAACCGCATCCTCTGTACTCCTGTTGCTCCGGTAGGCAAACTGATGAGGGTCCAGTGTAGGGGGCAGGCTTTTTTTGAGCTGTGCCAGGACCAGTCGCTCGAAGCACTTCATGACTATGGGCGTCAGTGCCACAGGGCGATAGTCATTTAGGCACGATGGTGTTGAATGTTTCGGCACTGGTACTATTGAAGTGGTCTTGAAGCACGCTGGTACCACGGCCTGGGCCAGGGACAGATTGAAGATGTCTGTGAAGACCCCTGCCAGCTGCTCAGCGCATGCCCTCAGCACACGCCCAGGAATGCCATCAGGGCCAGCAGCCTTACGTACGTTGACATGACTCAGTGCATTACGGACGTCGGTGTGGGTGAGTGTGAGGTGGTGGAGGTCATCAGAGGGTGGGAAATTGATGTTCTTTTCGTTGTTGTCCTTGTCAAAATGAGCATAGAAGTTATTTAGCTCATTGAGAACGGGCACAGTCATGGCTATAGGTATGGAGTTGCTGGGCTTATAATCAGAGATAGCTTGAATGCCCTGCCACATACGTCGGGGGTCAGAGTCCCCAAAATGTTCCTCCACCTTCAGCTTGTAGCTGTGCTTGGCCTTCTTGATGCCCCTCTTCAGATCTGCCCTGGATGAACTGTAGGCCTGTGCATCACCAGATCTAAAGGCATTGTTGCGTGCTTTTTTTTAACCCTTTTAACCCTTTGAGTGTGATAATTTGCGTGCCCCTAGTGGCAGAGCACGGCACTGCACCTCTGCCTTCTCACTCTGTCAAAAGTGAGAAATTTCAGTGTTTTTTTTAATGTACTGATTTCTTGTTCATATACTTTGAAGATAAGACGATGAGGTACCTCTGTACAAAAAACGGTGTCAAAAGACTGAAACATTTTTTGTGTAAATATGTCCAAAGTCCAGTTTTGACTGAGTTATGGAATTTAAAGAGGTGCCGTGACAATATGCAAATAAGATGCGTAAATTTATTCCTATCTGAAACTTTGGATCATATTTTACATCTTTCTAATTGACAGTAAGCCATTATCTCTTACCACTTTCAAGTTATAGCCTTGGAAATCTGAACTATTTTATTGACAAAAAATATTTACCACTCTTGACCACTAGGGGGTATGTTGCAGTACTGCGCCATACACACTCAAAGGGTTAAGACAATTTTGCACCGCTGAATCCAAAAATGACATCCGTTTCGCTCAATCAAATCAGGTTTTTATGCTAAGATGCAAGTAGTTGTACAGTTGTACTGTAAATTGAATAGTAGACATTGATAAAGGTAACATCATCATTGTTCAAAATTCAGAGAATTTCAAGAAATAAAGAATTTTGCATCATATAAAGCAAAAATACCTGTCCATGTAAACAAAACCGTAAAAAACATGTGGCCATAGTTCAAAAAGTTGACCTGATTGAGCAAAACCAATAAGATTTTTGGATTCAGCACATCAACATTGTCCTAAATCAGCTAAAGAAAACTTAGACAATAAATTTGGTGTTGACCAGTGTTATCGGTGACATGAGCCATGAACTAAACGATGAATATGAGCGGCTGCCCTCAGGGAGGAGATACAGAGTCTCCAAGTCCAGCTTCAACAGATGTAAGAACTCATTTATCCCGATGTCAGTAAGATTTCTAAACTCAAATAGATAGGCCAGGGACACTTATAACTCCTGCTATTAATGACTACTGTTATATATTTATGTATTTTTTTTAGATGCAAATGGCTTTTAGATGTTATTTGTATCATTAATTGTGTTTTATTTCATCTATATTTTTTACATGAAGGCTCTTATGTACTACAGCCATTGTGTATGTGTAGATTGTGTGGTTGCAGCATGGGTGATGAGCCCAAGACAAATTTCCCCTTGTGGGACAATAAAGTTCATCTCATCTCATAAAAATTCATTCAGAATAAAAACAAAAACATCATCCAGAAAACCAAAAACATGATACTATTAATTAAGAATATCTAAACATGAACTTTTAGCTAGGACAGGTCCTGATTCATGTCCTAGTAACAGGCAGACATAAATAAACCAAACGTAACCGTGACCATGATAATAGTACTTAACAGAACCAAGAAAATCTAACCTGAGATTAAAATAAGAAATAAGAACGTAAGATTAAAATAAGAAACAGTAGAAGGCAGACAAGAAGTAAATGGCAAATTCAAAAGAACGTAAGGAGGGACATGAACATGAAAATAAATGCAAAAATAAAGCTGGACTGAGGTGAAGAAAATACAGTGAATAACAAAAATAAACTTAAAGGGTGAGCATGGTCCCCCAACCATGCTCAGAACCTGATCAAGCCCTGCCTTTAAGGAGTGGATTTCAGCCACCTCAAAACAACCTTAACAAAAAAACAAAAAAAAAAAAAACCCACGAGTCCAAAACAAGAACAAAACAGTCAGTTGGGGCCAACCAGAGACCCTGGTCCCAGACCTAAGAGCGCGATGCACAGAGTTCATGAACACTCCCCCCCTTCCCCAAGCCAGAGAGCATGGGAAGTCTGGTGGCCTCCCAGCATCCCTGAGCCACCAAACCATATGGCGTAATGTGTTGGGTGGCCTCCCAGCTTCGCAGGGAAACCAGACCAGAAAGCATGATGCATCAGGAGGCCTCTCAGAGTCCCTGGGCTACCAGACTGTAGAACGTGATGTGTCGGGTGGTCTCCCAGCATCCCTTGACCACCAGACCATGGAGTATGATGTGTCAGGTGGCCTCTCAGCATCCCCAGACCACCAGACCATAGCGCGTGATGCGTCGGGTAGTCTCCAAGCATCCCTGGACCACCAGACCATGAAGCATGATGCGTCTTGTGGCCTCCCAGCATCCCTGGGCCACCAGACCATAGATTGTGATGTGTCGGGAGACCTCCCAGTGTTCCTGGACCACCAGACTGTGGAGCATGATGTGTCAGGCGGCCTCCCAGTGTCCCTGGGCCATCAGACCAGAAAGCATGATATGTCAAGTGGTCTCCCAGCATCCTTGGACTACTAGACCGTGGAGCATGATGGGTCAGGTGGTCTCCCTGGAATCACTGGGGCATGCAACCCCCCCCCCCCCCCCCCACCACCACCACCACCACCACCACCACCACCACCACCACGATAAGGTGACGATCCATGAGGGGGCAAAAAAAAAAAAAAAAAAAAACCATCATCAAGAATAAAAACAAAAATGTCACGCAGAATAAAAACAAAAATGTCACCCAGAATAAAAACAATGACATCATCCAGACACAAAACAAAAACATCATCCAGAATAAAACATCAAGCATAAAAACAAAAACGTCACGCAGAATAAAAACAAAAATGTCACCTAGTATAGCTATAAAAATTATATTGTACATATTTTATATTTACCTATTTTGTAAGATGTGTGCCTGTGTTTGTGTCTATGTTGAATGTAATTGTGGCTTGTAAATATGGATGTCACCAACTGCAAAACAAATCTACCTACGGGTACAAATAAAGTAACCTGAACCTGAACCTGAACCTAGTATGAAAACAATGACATCATCCAGACACAAAACAAAAACATCATCCAGAATAAAACATCAAGCATAAAAACAAAAACGTCACGCAGAATAAAAACAAAAATGTCACCTAGTATGAAAACAAAAATGTCATGCAGAAAAAAAAAAAATGTCATCCGACTTCCGGTTATGGCGGCCACGTGAGGGGGACACGTCTCGCTCTGCTCTGCTCCTGGAGACGAAAAAACGGCAAATAACTCTCTCATTTGGGACAGAACCTATCCCAGCGTTTGGACGAGGATATGTCGGTGAAGCCTAAGGCTGGAAAACCAGGTAGAGGAAAAAGCGAGCCGCCGAAACAGTCCAAATTAATGGACTTTCACGTCTGTGACGCAGCAGATAAAGAAGCTCCATATATGGCGGAGGAAGCGAGCAGCGGTGCGGTGAATGTGGGAAACGGCACAGGTGCGGTGCTTAACGCCATTAGTTCAATGAGAGCGGACTTTTCCGCTAAGTTTCATGGGATTATGGCAGCGTTGGAAGGAATGAGAAAAGAATTGGGTGACTGTGTAGAACGAATGGCGCAGGTAGAGCTTCGTGTCTCTAGTGCTGAAGATGACGTCACCTGTCTTCAATTAAAGGTGCGCACTTTGGAAAAAAAAAATAAAAGTCTGGAAAATAACGTCTTGGACTTGGAATCCCGGTCGAGACGGAACAACTTGAGGCTGGTGGGTCTACTGGAGGCATCCGAAGGTTGGGACACATGTTTCTTTTTGGAAAAGTGGATTCCGGAGGCGCTGGGCAGCGCGGAGCTGCAATCAGCAGTCGTTCTGGAAAGCGCATATCGTATCGGCCCACGGAGAGATAAGGGACCACCGAGGACGATTATTATGAAGTTTATCAGCAACAGAGACAGGATGAAGATCTTCAACGCTGCGCGAGCTAAAGGCCAGATTAAACACCAGGACCAGCAGGTGCGGTTCTACCCAGATTTGGCCACAGGAATCCAACAATTGAGGAAGCAGTTTGATCCCGTACGTAAAGAGCTGCGCAACCTTGGGATTCGTCATGGTGTAATTTATCCTGCGAGACTGTTGACCACGTATGAGGGCAGAACCCACATCTTCAAGACCCCAGAGGAGGCGCAGGAGTTCATCAAGAAGATCCAAGAAGAGACTGGTGGGAGCTAAGCATGAACAAAATATAAGGTAGAATATTTAAGCATTTGCACACGCATCTGACTGACTTGAAGCAAATAGCAAGTTTACAAAATATAGATTGTATTATATATTAAAAAAACAAAACAAACAAAACTATGATGTACAAAGTTGCTAAAAATTTTGGAGTTAAGTTGGAAAACTACAGAAGAGAGTTAATGTTATGTCATTAAAAGTAGCAGAGTTAGGGTGATTGGGAGGATGAAGAAGGAGTGGCTTTGGCTGGTCCTCGTGGGTGTGGAACGGTCGATGGCTATATCGGGAGACGGATTTTTTTTTTTTATTTTGGGGGGATTACCACAAATGTGGGAAGGGGGAATTTGTTTGTGTGTAGTTTGTAGAATGAGTGTTCAACCACTCATGTTTTTGCTTCTCTGTATGAGCATGTTTATACTGCAAGGTAATCCTAAACTCCCTATTGATCATAAACCAAAGCGTTAATCTTAATTTAACTTCATGGAATTGCAGAGGTCTACAAAAATTAAAAAAAACTTAAACAAGTTATGAATAAAATAAAAGATATGGGTTCAAGAATTGTGTTTTTACAAGAAACTCATCTAATAGAGGAGGATGTAAAAAGAATTAAGAGTAGATGGCAAGGAAGTGTGTTCACCTCATCATTTTCATCCCGAGCCAGGGGAGTTATGACTCTCAAACATAAATCAGTCCCATTTCAAGTGAAAAATGTAATTGGAGACAAATTTGGAAGATATTTAATCATTCAAGGATCTTTGTTATTAGAAAATATAAATTTGGTAAACTTATATGGTCCCAATATAGATGATCAAAAGTTCTTTGCTAATTTATTTCTTACCTTATCATCACTTACAGGGCAACATATAATAGCAGGGGATTTTAATTGTACATTGAATCCCGGTATAGATAGATCAACAGGACTGGACTGTACGCACAATGGATGTAGGATGACCATTATTCATTTTATGAAAGAATTGAGATTGCTAGATATATGGAGAGAAATGAATCCACAAGTTAAAGCCTACTCTTGTTATTCCAATACCTACAAGACTTTCTCACGTATTGATTATTTTTTGATCTCCGTAAAATTAAGGTCCAAGATTCAAAACTGCTTTTATGATAACATCGTGATCTCTGATCATGCACCCTGCTGTCTAATATATGTAGATAAGAAATTGACAAAGGAACCAGGTAGATGGCAATTTCAGCATAAATGGCTTCAGGATGAGGAATTTGTTAAGTACATAGAAAAACAGATAGATGAGTTCTTTGATATCAATACTACACAAACATCAGCATGTGTAAAGTGGGAGGCTTTCAAAGCTTTTATTAGGGGACATATTATTAGTTATACAGGTTCAAAATCTAAGAAGACTCTAGAGGAGAGAGTTCAATTGGAACATAAAATAAAAATTCTTCAAGAAAAAGTATATGCAGGAAGTGATCCAAGGTTGGAGAACGAATTACTGATTTTGAGAGCTGAATATGACAAAAAATCAGCGAATAGAGCTGCCTCGAGTCTTCTAAGATTGAAACAATCTTTTTATGAACAAGGTGAAAAATCAGGAAAATTATTGGCATGGCAGATTAAACAATTAGAATTTAAAACACCAATTACCAATATTATAAGTAACGGACAGGTAGTTATAGATCCTTTAGAAATTAATAGAGCCTTTAGAGATTACTATGAAAAATTATATGATACCAAAAATGAATCTGACTTAACAAAACTAAATGGGTTTTTGAACGAACTATCTATACCGTGTATTTCAAATGAAAACAGGGAGATACTGGAGTCTAAAATTAGTCAAGAAGAAGTTGGGCTAGCCATTGATAATATGAAATCAGGAAAAAGTGCAGGACCAGATGGTCTTCCAGTTGACCTTTATAAAAAATTTAAGAATAAATTAATAAAACCTTTTTTGGAAATGGTTTTAGAAGCATTTCAAAATAGTAATTTACCATCATACATGAATAATGCCTTAATTATACTGTTGCCAAAACCAGATAAACCCTCTAATAAATGTGAAAATATGAGACCAATAAGCCTATTAAATGCCGACCTTAAGATAATCTGTAAAATTTTAGCAAGACGAATACAAGAAATTTTACCAAATATTATTAATCGAGATCAGAATGGCTTTATAAAGGGAAGACAAGGCTTCCATAATGTAAGAAGACTATTTAATATTATTTATTCTAATAAAGAAGCACCGGATACAGCTGTCCTATCACTGGATGCCGAAAAGGCCTTTGATAGAGTCGAATGGCCCTTTCTTTTTGAAGTCTTACAAAGGTTTGGACTTGGAAATAATTTCATAAAATGGGTTCAGATAATATATAATAATGCTACAGCAGAAATCCTAACAAATAACAATATTTCAAAATCAATAAAAATCAATAGAGGATGTCGACAAGGCTGTCCACTTTCACCTTTACTGTTTACTATGGCAATTGAACCTTTAGCGATGGCGATACGTCTACAGTCACAAATATATGGAATTAAAGTTGGACCAACAGAACATAAAATCTCCCTGTATGCCGATGACATAATTTTGTTTATGTCGAATCTTAAAAAATCAATTCCGACCTTGTTGAATTTAATAAAGAATTTTGGGGAAATATCAGGATATAAAATAAATAAAACTAAATCTTCAATATTAATGCTAAATGAGACCCAGAGAAATTACCCAGCCCCTGAGGTAAATCAATTCAATGTTGTAAATCAGTTTAAATATTTAGGAATCCAAATTGTGCCTAAGCTAGAATCAGTCGCCAGTGTCAATTATGAAGCCTTAATGACAGATATTGAGTTACTTCAGAGATGGATGTCACTACCAATGTCGATGATCGGGAGAATCAATATACTTAAAAGTAATATCTTACCTAAAATACTTTATTTATTTCAATACATTCCCTTACCACCACCTTTAGATCTATTCTCAAGAATTAAAAAAAAGTTAGTGGAATTTATATGGAACAACAGGAGGGCTTTGTCTTTATTATATTTACCATTTGATCGTGGAGGTCTGAAATGTCCAAATTTTATGTTGTATTATTGGTCGGCACAACTGAGGTCTATGACATATTATTTTTCATCAAATGATCTCCCTCACTGGACTGAAATGGAATCATACAATTTGCCTTTACCTCTTCCCATATTCATATATTCAGACTCGGCAAAAAAATTACAGAAACAAGTTAAAAACCCATTTGTAAAACATATGATTAAAATATGGTGTGAAACTAAAAAATATTTAAAAGAACCACACTTACTGTCACAATTTAGTCCAATATGGGGTAATCAATATTTTAAACCAGGGAGAGCGGATGCTGTGTTTAAAGTATGGAGTTTAAAAGGGATCCAAAAAATTCAAGATTTATATTTGTCATGTTCAGATAACATAATGTCTTTTGAAGAGCTGAGGATCAAATTTAATCTTAATAGAACACATTTTTTTAAATATCTTCAACTTAGGAACAAAATAATGCTCTCACTCGACCTATTTATTCATCCTTGGAAAAAATGTTGATGAAAGATAGTAAAAGAAAGGGTATTATTTCAGAGTTTTATAACTCATTGACACTATCCTCAAGTGAAAACTCACAGAAAAGATTAAACTACTGGAAAGAAGATCTGCAAACTGAAATTTCAGAGGAACAATGGGAATTGGCTTGTACAGAAGCTCAAACCAAATCAATAAATGTACGTCTTAAATTGATACATTTTAAATGGTTAATGCGGATGTATGTTACACCGGTGGAGTTAAATAGATATAACAAAAACATACCAGATACATGCACAAAATGCATGGAAAGTAAAGGAACCCTATTTCATTGTTTATGGGAATGTAGAATAATTAGAATGTTTTGGGAAGAGGTGAGGGTAACAATTGAAAAAATAATTTCAAAACAAATCATATTGAATCCTAAACTGTTTTTGTTGGGTCTGTACCCAAAAAAGCATAACTTTAATAAAAGTGAAAGAACATTCATAGACCTCAGTTTGCTTAATGCCAAAAAATGTATTGCATTACTGTGGAAAAAGACTCATAGACCAGATGTGACTCAGTGGTTAAGACAGATGTTAACAAACCTTCCATTAGAAAGAATAACATATATACTGAAATCAAAGGAAAGTGTGTTTGAGAATATATGGAGACCTTTTGTTGATTATGTAAAAAATTTAAACATAACTCTTGAAGAAGAAGGTGAATGATGTGTGTGGACCTTGTAAATTCCAAACTGGTGAACATAATATGTATACTTATGTAATGGATTGTCTAGACTAAACAGAGGAGCATTGTTGAAGACTTGATTTTGTTGGTGGTTGTTGGTGTTTTTAGTGCATTTTTTTTGTAGTACTTTAGTGTTAGTGTTTGATTGTTTGTGTTATGTTTGTTAAAAAAAGGTTCAATAAAGATATTGTGGAAAAAAAAATGTCATCCAGACACAAAAAAACCCATCAAGATTAAAAACAAAAACATCATCCGGAATTTAAACAAAAATGCCACGTAGAATGAAAACAAAAACCTCACCCAGAATGAAAACAAAAACATCACGCAGAAAAAAACAAAAATGTCACGCAGAAAAAAAAAACCCAAAAACGTCACACAGAAGAAAAAAAACAAATGTCATCCAGAAAAAACAGAAAACAAAAATGTCATTCAGATACAAAACAAAAACATCACCCGGAATAAAAACAAAAATGTCATCCAGAATGAAAACAAAAGTGTCATCCAAAATAAAACGAAAAATATCCAGACTGAAAACAAAAACATCATCCAGAATAAAACCAAAAATGTCATCCAGAATAAAAACAAAGACATCATCCAGACACAAAACAAAAACATCATCCAGAATAAAAAAAGTCACACAATAACAAAAACATCACGCACAATGAAAACAAAAATGCCATGCAGAATAAAAACAAAAACATCACACGTAATTAAAACAAAAACATCATCCAGAATGAAAACAAAATCAAGAATAAAAACAAGAACGTCATCCAAAATAAAACGAAAAATGTCCAGACACAAAAAAAATGTCATCCAGAATAAAAACAAAAATGTCATCCAGAATAAGAAACATCCAAGAATGAAAACTAAATCATCCAGAATGAAAACTAAAACTTCATCCAGAATGAAAACTAAAACATCATCCAGAATGAAAACAAAAATGTCATCCAGAAAGAAAACAAAAACGTCATCCAGAATAAAAACAAAAGCGTCATCCAAAATAAAACGAAAAATGTCATCCAGACTGAAAACAAAAACGTCATCAAGAATAAAAACAAAAGCGTCATCCAAAATAAAAAACAAAGACATCATCCAGACACAAAACAAAAACATCATCCAGAATAAAAAAAAAATCAAGAATGAAAACGAAAACATCATCCAGAATAAAAACAAAAACGTCACACACAATTAAAAAAAAAAAGTCACCCAGAAAGAAAACAAAAATGTCATACAGAATAAAAACAAAAACATCACACGGAATTAAAACAAAAACGTCATCCAGAATAAAAACAAAAACATTATCCAGAATAAAAACAAAAACATCACCAAGAATAAAAGCAAAAACGTCATCCAAAATAAAACCAAAAATGTCATCCAGACTGGAAACAAAAACGTCATCCAGAATAAAACCAAAAATGTCATCCAGACACAAAACAAAAACATCATCCAGAATCAAAACATCAAGAATAAAAACAAAAACGTCACGCAGAATAAACACAAAAATCTCATCCAGAATAAAAACATCATCCAGAATAAAAACAAAAACTTCGAGACAAAACAAAAACATTATCCAGAATAAAAACAAAAGTGTCATCCAGAATAAAACAAAAAATGTCATCCAGAATGAAAACAAAAACGTCATCCAAAATAGAACGAAAAATGTCATCCAGACTGAAAACAAAAATGTCATCCAGAATAAAAACATCATCCAGAATGAAAACAAATAGAACGAAAAATGTCATTCAGACTGAAAACAAAAATGTCATCCAGAAAAAAAGTCAGACATCATCCAAAATGAAAAACAAAAAAATCATCCCGAATGAAAACAAAAATGTCATCCAGAATAAAACAAACATTTTATTCTGTTTGGAACAGAGTTCCCCAAAGATGCTGTCCGAGTTCTTGACAGGCTGAGAGGTTGACAGCTGGCAGGTGTGGCGCTGCTCTGCTGCAACCTGGGCTACCTTGTGCTGCTACTGTGTGTGTGTGTTTGTAGTACTCAGTTTTTAGTGCTCAGTTTGAAGTATCATAATGACATTTTTGCTAAAGGGACTGCTTGTGCTCTTGATGTTTGCGATAATATGCCACTGTACCCAAGTGGACCAGCACATGAGGCTGACCATGCTCCTGAGCTACAGTCAAGACCAGCTCCTGCTTCTTCATTCCAGCCACGTCTCACCACCCCTTCTGTCTAGGGAACTCATACGAAACCCGACAGGAGGGCGTAGGAGCCGGTCGCGGAAGAGAGGGTAATGTGGCGGAGTACGACAGAGACTTCGGAGGAGAGAGAACAGGCCACCACTGCCATCCATGTTGCTCTGCAACATTCGCTCACTAAAGAGCAAAATGGAGGAATTCAAAATCAATGCCATGTTCCTATACGAGTACCGGGAGTCATGCCTGCTCGTTTTCACGGAATCATGCCTTCAGGAGGACGTACCTGACTCACTCCTATCCGTGGACGGCTTCTCCCTGGTGCGGCAAGACAGGGACGCGCTCTCCGGTAAGACCAGAAGAGGAGGTATTTGTGTGTACATTAAGAACAAATGATGTTCACAGTTCACCACAACAGTCGATTTGTACCCCGGACATAGACCTGCTGTGCTTAAGCCTGAGACCCTTTTATCTCCCCTGTGAATTTGGAAACATTTTATTATGCACCGTTTATATCTCACTGAGTGGGAATGCTTTCAACGGGGCAAAATGCTATTGTGTACTGTGTACACAGACAACTGGAACGCACTCCTGAAGCACCTTGTTTGATTTTAATCACTGCAAACTGGATGCAGCACTGCCTGGCTTCAGCCAATATGTGAACTGCAGTACATGGGGGAAAAGTATTTTTGGACAAATGCTATGGGAACATCAGAAATGCCTATAAAGCATGGGTTAAGCCCCCCTTGGGGTCCTCAGACCATAATGCTGTTCATTTGATTCCTACTTACAAGTCTCTGCTTAAAAGCAATAAACCACAGACAAAGACAATCTTCATATGGGACAATGAAGGCATAGAAACTTTGAGAGGTTGCTTTTCTGGTACCGACTGGGGACTCTTCCATAACTTTAGTTAGAGGAGGCCACAGATATCATAACGAATATATAAAATTCTGCAAAGGAAATTTTTTTAACTCAGAAAGTAATCACTATGTACCCTAATAATAAGTCTATTTCCAAGGAAATAAAACAGTGCATAGTACAGAAAAAGATTGCTTTTAAGAGGGTGAACATGCTAAACATGAAAAAATATACAGAAAGAACTTAAGCATAAACTAAGAACAGCTAGAGATGAGATGAGGAAGAAATTTGAATCTGAATGCCTAAGAAAAAGTTCTAGGAAATTGTGGGACTCCATTAAAGTAATGACAAAGATGACTCCATCCAAAAGCTGCATTAATGTAATGAATGAGGAAGAAAAGGAAAACGAGTTTAATCTTTTTTTGCAGATTTGAGACTAGAGATTTTTCTCATGAACAAAAAGCTACTCTGGGCATTTATACCCGTTTCAGGCTCCACAAAAATTATAGTTGACCAGCATGTTGTGGAGAGTTTTCTCACATATATGACCCAGGGAGGCATCTGGACCAGATGGGATCTCTGGGTGCTGACTGAAGTCATGCAGTAAGGAGCTAGCAGAAACCTGGAGTCCCATCTACCAGAAGTCCTTAGATACTTGTTCTGTCCCAGTAATTTGGAAAAGCTCTATTATAATTCCTGTACCAAAAAGAGCAAGCTGTAAAGAGAATAATGACTACCGTCTTGTTGCACTGACCTCACTGGTAATGAAGTGTCTTGAGAAGATTGTCATTGACATTTTGAAAACTGGTATTGGAGCACTCTGGGATCCTCTGCAGTTTGCTTATAAAAAATAATAGAAGTCCAGAGGATGCCATTTTAACCTCAACTCATTCTGTTTTTTAAACATTTGCAGGAGATAACCTCATATGCTCATCTTTTATTGGTTGATTTTAGTTCAGCTTTTAACACACTGCAGCCACACCTTTAAGAGGTTAAATGATTTTAATGTGCATCCAGATATTATTAAATGGTACCACTTATTTTTAACTCATCGTAAACAGCAAGTTAGTGTAAATGGAACTTTATCTAAATTTAGAACCCTAAGCACAGGAGCTCCCCAAGGTTATGTTAGTTCACCAGTCTTGTTCACTTTGTACACTAATGAGTGCAGAAGTGTCTATCCAGGCAATCGAATTATTAAATTTTCTGATGACACTGCTGTTTTATCACTACTTCAAAAGACTCATGATCTGTCAAGCTATTTTATAGAAATTCAGAGGTTTGTCAATTGGTGTGATGACAGTCATCTCATTTTGAATACTGATAAAACAAAGGAGATGGTGTTTGGGGAGTTGGTGACCACAGGCCTGTGGTCATCCACAACCACACTATAACAGGTTAGTTCCTATAAATATTTATTGACGATTCATTAACCTGGAGCACACATATTGATTACGTATGTAGCAGACTACAACAGCGGCTGCATTTTTTGCGTAGATTAAGAATCCATGGCATCGATAAAAGGATTATGTTAACATTTTACCTGGCTGTGTTGGAGAGCTGTATCAGATACAGCATCACAACTTGGTTTGGCAACCTCTCTGTGAAACTAAAGAACAGAGTGCTGCGTTTAATTCATACTGCATGGAAAATCATTGGAGTTAAAGAGTATTTACCCATGCAGACCATATATGAACAGGCAGCCTGTAGACAAGCCCAAAAAATAACACAACATAACAAAAATAATTTTTTTCTAAGTTGTCTGTGTTTTTTCAACTGATTTAGATTAGATTAGATTCAACTTTATTGTCATTACACATGTATGAATACAAGGTAACGAAACACAGTTTAGCATCCAATCAGAAGTGCAAAGGACAGCAGTGCAGTATATACGGTAATTAACAGTATGTGCAATTTAAGCAAATATATGCAAATATATGCAGCAGTGCAGAAAGTTAAGAGTACTGTTATGTGCAAATAATGTGCAATAAGTTAGATGTAGTTATGTAGTTATGCAGTTATGTACAGGTGAGGATGGTAAAAGATGACTGTAAGAGAGTCAGCGGGGAACTAAGTTCAATAACGTGACGGCTGTTGGAAAGAAACTGTTCCTAAACCTGCTGGTTCTAGTCCGAAGGCTTCTGAAACGTCTTCTGGAGGGGAGAAGCTGAACAATCCATGAGCAGGATGGTTGGAGTCCCTAAGAATGCTGCGTGCCCGGCGCAGACATCTTTTCCTGTAGACGTCCTCTATAGCTGGAAGTGGAGTCCCTGTGATGCATTGGGCGGTTTTCACCACCCGCTGCAGCGCCTTGCGGTCAGCTACAGAGCAGCTCCCATACCAGACTGTGATACAGTTGGTCAGGGTGCTCTCTATCACGCAGCAGTAGAAGTTGCCCAGGATGTCCGTTGACAGATGGTTCTTCTTCAGTGTCCTCAAGAAGAAGAGGCGCTGATGGGCCTTCTTGATCAGGCTGGTGGCGTTAACTGACCAGGACAGGTCCTCCGAGATGTGGGTCCCCAGGAATTTGAAGCTGGGGACACGTTCAACAGCTATGCCATTGATATGGATGGGGTCATGTGTCTCTTCCCTCTCCTTCCTGTAGTCCACTGTGAGCTCCTTGGTTTTGCTGGTGTTAAGGAGCAGGTTATTGTCAGCGCACCAAGTAGCCAAGTGCTCAACCTCTGCCCTGTAATCTGACTCGTCGTTGTCCCTGATGAGTCCAATCACCGTGGTGTCATCTGCGAACTTTATGATGGAATTGGATCCATACATAGGCCTGCAGTCATGGGTGTAGAGGGAGTAGAGGAATGGGCTGAGCACACAGCCCTGTGGTACACCAGTGTTGAGTGTGATGACGGAAGAACGGTTGGGGCCTGACCTAACATGCTGGGGTCTGTTGGTCAGAAAATCCATGATCCAGTTGCAAGTGGAGGTACTGATTCCCAGGTCCCCAAGTTTAGTGAGCAACTTGGAGGGGATAACTGTGTTGAATGCTGAGCTGAAGTCAATAAACAGCATTCTTGCATAGGTGTTCTTGTCATCCAGGTGTGAGAGTACATAGTGCAGCGCTGTAGAAACCGCATCCTCTGTACTCCTGTTGCTCCGGTAGGCAAACTGATGAGGGTCCAGTGTAGGGGGCAGGCTTTTTTTGAGCTGTGCCAGGACCAGTCGCTCGAAGCACTTCATGACTATGGGCGTCAGTGCCACAGGGCGATAGTCATTTAGGCACGATGGTGTTGAATGTTTCGGCACTGGTACTATTGAAGTGGTCTTGAAGCACGCTGGGTACCACGGCCTGGGCCAGGGACAGATTGAAGATGTCTGTGAAGACCCCTGCCAGCTGCTCAGCGCATGCCCTCAGCACACGCCCAGGAATGCCATCAGGGCCAGCAGCCTTACGTACGTTGACATGACTCAG
Organism: Pholidichthys leucotaenia; assembly: GCA_020510985.1. NCBI lineage: Eukaryota > Metazoa > Chordata > Actinopteri > Cichliformes > Pholidichthyidae > Pholidichthys > Pholidichthys leucotaenia. The sequence continues at coordinate 463,519,370 of CM035840.1, forward strand.
TGCATTACGGACGTCGGTGTGGGTGAGTGTGAGGTGGTGGAGGTCATCAGAGGGTGGGAAATTGATGTTCTTTTCGTTGTTGTCCTTGTCAAAATGAGCATAGAAGTTATTTAGCTCATTGAGAAAGGGCACAGTCATGGCTATAGGTATGGAGTTGCTGGGCTTATAATCAGAGATAGCTTGAATGCCCTGCCACATACGTCGGGGTCAGAGTCCCCAAAATGTTCCTCCACCTTCAGCTTGTAGCTGTGCTTGGCCTTCTTGATGCCCCTCTTCAGATCTGCCCTGGATGAACTGTAGGCCTGTGCATCACCAGATCTAAAGGCATTGTTGCGTGCTTTTTTTTAACCCTTTTAACCCTTGAGTGTGATAATTTGCGTGCCCCTAGTGGCAGAGCACGGCACTGCACCTCTGCCTTCTCACTCTGTCAAAAGTGAGAAATTTCAGTGTTTTTTTTAATGTACTGATTTCTTGTTCATATACTTTGAAGATAAGACGATGAGGTACCTCTGTACAAAAAACGGTGTCAAAAGACTGAAACATTTTTTGTGTAAATATGTCCAAAGTCCAGTTTTTGACTGAGTTATGGAATTTAAAGAGTGCCGTGACAATATGCAAATAAGATGCGTAATTTATTCCTATCTGAAACTTTGATCATATTTTACATCTTTCTAATTGACAGTAAGCCATTATCTCTTACCACTTTTCAAGTTATAGCCTTGGAAATCTGAACTATTTTTAATGACAAAAAAAATATTTACCACTCTTGACCACTCAGGGGGGTATGTTGCAGTACTGCGCCATACACACTCAAAGGGTTAAGACAATTTTGCACCGCTGAATCCAAAAATGACATCCGTTTCGCTCAATCAAATCAGGTTTTTATGCTAAGATGCAAGTAGTTGTACAGTTGTACTGTAAATTGAATAGTAGACATTGATAAAGGTAACATCATCATTGTTCAAAATTCAGAGAATTTCAAGAAATAAAGAATTTTGCATCATATAAAGCAAAAATACCTGTCCATGTAAACAAAACCGTAAAAAACATGTGGCCATAGTTCAAAAAGTTGACCTGATTGAGCAAAACCAATAAGATTTTTGGATTCAGCACATCAACATTGTCCTAAATCAGCTAAAGAAAACTTAGACAATAAATTTGGTGTTGACCAGTGTTATCGGTGACATGAGCCATGAACTAAACGATGAATATGAGCGGCTGCCCTCAGGGAGGAGATACAGAGTCTCCAAGTCCAGCTTCAACAGATGTAAGAACTCATTTATCCCGATGTCAGTAAGATTTCTAAACTCAAATAGATAGGCCAGGGACACTTATAACTCCTGCTATTAATGACTACTGTTATATATTTATGTATTTTTTTTAGATGCAAATGGCTTTTAGATGTTATTTGTATCATTAATTGTGTTTTATTTCATCTATATTTTTTACATGAAGGCTCTTATGTACTACAGCCATTGTGTATGTGTAGATTGTGTGGTTGCAGCATGGGTGATGAGCCCAAGACAAATTTCCCCTTGTGGGACAATAAAGTTCATCTCATCTCATAAAAATTCATTCAGAATAAAAACAAAAACATCATCCAGAAAACCAAAAACATGATACTATTAATTAAGAATATCTAAACATGAACTTTTAGCTAGGACAGGTCCTGATTCATGTCCTAGTAACAGGCAGACATAAATAAACCAAACGTAACCGTGACCATGATAATAGTACTTAACAGAACCAAGAAAATCTAACCTGAGATTAAAATAAGAAATAAGAACGTAAGATTAAAATAAGAAACAGTAGAAGGCAGACAAGAAGTAAATGGCAAATTCAAAAGAACGTAAGGAGGGACATGAACATGAAAATAAATGCAAAAATAAAGCTGGACTGAGGTGAAGAAAATACAGTGAATAACAAAAATAAACTTAAAGGGTGAGCATGGTCCCCCAACCATGCTCAGAACCTGATCAAGCCCTGCCTTTAAGGAGTGGATTTCAGCCACCTCAAAACAACCTTAACAAAAAAACAAAAAAAAAAAAACCCACGAGTCCAAAACAAGAACAAAACAGTCAGTTGGGGCCAACCAGAGACCCTGGTCCCAGACCTAAGAGCGCGATGCACAGAGTTCATGAACACTCCCCCCCTTCCCCAAGCCAGAGAGCATGGGAAGTCTGGTGGCCTCCCAGCATCCCTGAGCCACCAAACCATATGGCGTAATGTGTTGGGTGGCCTCCCAGCTTCGCAGGGAAACCAGACCAGAAAGCATGATGCATCAGGAGGCCTCTCAGAGTCCCTGGGCTACCAGACTGTAGAACGTGATGTGTCGGGTGGTCTCCCAGCATCCCTTGACCACCAGACCATGGAGTATGATGTGTCAGGTGGCCTCTCAGCATCCCCAGACCACCAGACCATAGCGCGTGATGCGTCGGGTAGTCTCCAAGCATCCCTGGACCACCAGACCATGAAGCATGATGCGTCTTGTGGCCTCCCAGCATCCCTGGGCCACCAGACCATAGATTGTGATGTGTCGGGAGACCTCCCAGTGTTCCTGGACCACCAGACTGTGGAGCAT